>BSBK01001080.1:0-600000 GCA_027943335.1 Chamaecyparis obtusa
CAAACAACAAAAACTTCTGAAATATTTAATAGGGAAAATATTTGTTAAAGGTATTTTACAAGAACTTTATAAATGTCAATTTGGAAAAAAAAGATATTTGATAATTTGATAGAAACAAAAATCAAACTCTAGAAAGATCTCATATATTTTGTCTACATTTATATCGAAAGTATTGTACATGAAATGGAACATCCTGAGATTGACTCCAATTGAACCAATTTAGTAAACGTCAATTTAATAAAATCGAAATATTTTCATAAATTTAATAAAAGGGACAAACAAATGCTCCAAATACCTCAATTTAGTTAGTCTGAAATTAATGGGAGAGAAGTCTACTACCATTTGGAAAATTTCCCTGTAGATAAATTAGGTTAACATAATAATAAAAATAAAATGAAAACTTTCAAATATTTAGTGCTCACAGGATTTAACCACAAACTTAGTAGGATTATTACTATATGCGTTGAAGATATGTCGAAGAAAGTTTAACCAACGACAAAAGTTCCTGTAAAAAAATATTACGGAGCTCCGTGGAATTCAATCCAAGCGACTTACATGTTTGGAAAATTGATCCACTTTAGTAAACGTCAATTTTGAAATTTAGATATTTTGATAAATCTGACAAGAAGTGAAAATCAAATGCCGGAAAGTTGAACATTTAATCTACACAAACAGCAAGTCCCTGTAGAAAATATTGTACATACTCTTGCAACTCCGTGGAATTTACTTCACGAGACTTACTGATGAACGTCAATGTAAAAAGGTCTGGTTTTTTGTGGAAAATTGACTGGAAATAATTCACACGTTACGAAGTTAATTATTCCCCTCTGACAAAGCATTGATGGAAATTTCAATAACTTTAATGGATGTCAATGTCGAAACATCTGATATTTTCGAAAATTTGAAAAATGGAAAATGGAGATTCGGAATAGACAGTGTTTTTTGTTTTTCTGGCAGTTAATTAAAGTGGAATGTGCATTGCGTGAGATAAGATAGCAGCATAGCAATTGGTCACGCATGATTTTCCCCAATTCCTTTGAATCGCGAGCAAGAAATGTCAGGAAAATTGAATGATAATGATAACATTAAAACAAATGTAAACTAGGGCAGGGAGCAAATAAATATTTTTATTCGGTAAATGGTAAGTAAATTTGAATTTTTTAAAATCTAATAATCTAACTGTATTGAATGTATTCACGAGAATCCCGCAAAGCTAACTGACCGTAGACAATGTCTTCCCCAGATTTCCACTGTTCATACACTTCTGTTCATTCCAGTCTAGGAAGTTATCAAATGTGATTCTTAGGAAAATGTAAATGGAAAGTAACAAATTTAGCGGTGGATGATGTCTGAGAATTTCAGGGGACATTTCTTCTTTTCTTCTAATTTAGATGATTTCAAGCTAATTACAGAGTTATTCAGGATTTTCCCAATTCCTTTGAATCAGGAGCAGAAATGTCAGGAAAATTGAATGATAATGATAACATTACAACAGTTCATCGGTGCCGGGAATGGCGACATGCGTTTGCAGATGTCCAGCGCACATCCTCGCCTTTACTTTGTTGTTGTTGCTGCTTATATTTCTCCCAATCGGAAAGAGTATTTCTCAAATCAATAAGCTTAGCCTTCAAGCGTTTGCAACAATTGGCATGCATCGTACAAACGGAGTTCACATATTTCGACCTTTGACAGTATCCGCCAAAATATTTAGTATTAAGGAATTCGACTTTTAGTCCCCTGCGTCTGAACTCTTTCCATTTCAGTATGTTCAACACATCTTGCTCATTTTACGGGGGATATATTTGCTTAGATCGATACCAAAACTTGAAAAAATTTAGAGTTTTTTCATTGGATTGCACATACATGAATCCTCCGTTGGGCGAATTGTACAGATCATTTGGTTTCCCTGTATAATGATCTGATGCTATCTGGAATTCTGCCTCGGATGACAATTTGGTGAAGGGATCTCGAAACCACATAATATCAGCATCCTGCGCATTGCATAATCTGAATTATTCTGATGAAAAATCAGTAAATATGATATAAATTTACTGTACAATTTTCTCCAAACCCTTCGCAAACATGAGAACTCACCGAGAAAAGGAAGTTATATCCTCGCTCCAAGACCTCTCCGAAGAAAAGAAGCCTTCTCCACATCAGTTTCAAATACTCTTGACTCATGTAAAGCTTTTCTCCAGAGGAAATCTACTCCCCCTGTCTTCATCAGATAACAATGCGGATGTATTTCCCGGCACCGATTGAGCGCCTTCTCATCTACGGCAACAATCAACAAATTCTTCAACAGCGCCTCTGTTCCGTCACCGATGTGGAAACTTTTCAGAAATAAATCCACCATGCTATTGTTCTGCGCCCACACCTCATTTAGAGTCGTGATTAGAACGGTTTTCTCCTTGTTTGCCGCTTTTGAAAGGCTTACTGTAAGCTCGTCGGTAACATCTGATGAATTAAAAGGCTGCAAGAAACAAAGAAAACAGTAAATTTGCTCAGGCCTCTGGATCACAACTTTCTGAGCAAAGTTTGTAGGCAGAAAGATACAAGTAGGCGAGAGTCTGAATGATTAATAAAAGTCTGTTAAAATTTGACTGTAAGTTGCATGTTAAACATTATTTACAGCTAATTTTATACAGAAATATTATAAATTAGCACCGATATCTGCTAAATGCATCTGTTTAAGAAAGGGGATTGATATCTCTGTGTAATTTACATCAAAGAAGCTTCTCAACTGATGTCTCTTTGCATGTATTAACATATCTATGTGATTTTCAAAGATTATTGGTGTAAAATCAATTGCATATATTTTTGAGTTAATATTTACAAAGCGATGCATGACAATGAAGAATTGAATTGCATGAGAGGCAGAGAGACTGGTAGATCACTGTAATTCAATTTTTCAAAGATTATTTGTCAAATCGACTGTATATATTTTTAAATTAATATTTACTCAGTTATCTATGGTAATGAAGAATCGAATTAAATACATAGTCTTTGAAAGAGGCAGAGTGACTGGTAGATCACTGAAATTCAATTCTTCACTGTATTTTTTCTGATGATATTACCAGAAACATTGATTCAAATATATACAATTAATTTCACAAATAATCCTGTGAAAAACTAATGTCAGTTGTATCTAAAATGAATTTAAAAAGGCGAGAATTTCTTACATAATCTGGATTTGATGCAGAATTGTCCATCTCTGAACGGAAGAGCGTCTGAATTGTGAAGACTGGAGGTTTTTATCAATGGCCAAGTAGACAACACCCACCACTGTTATGCAAAGCGGGATTGCACTCACAGTCCTCACGACGCTATGATTAGCCCCTTTCATGCCCAACTTCATAGATTTTTACTGAATTCGACCAATTTGTAATCTGGGAAGCTGTTGTCTGTGCAAAATTAGTAGTTTTAAGGCACATCTGAATGCAGTATGTATAATAAGGGCCGTAAATAGCACGAAGTTGCAGAGAATCGTCGAACTGGTGGTCTCCACCATTGAAGTCAAGAGAGGAAAGTGAAAACTACAAGCATTTGGGGTCCACCGTTAAAAAAACATAAAAATCTAATTAGAAGGATTCGGATTTTCCTTTAATCGCATTGCCGTGTTTTGACTGTATATTAAAACCGGCTAGTTTTACCTGTTTTGAATTTTGGGCAATGGAGTCGACCCTCTTAGTGAAGCTTCTTAATAGATCTTTTCAAAGATGAGTATATCCACATTCTATTTGTATTAAAATAATAAAAAAACTTATTATATGACTAGAAATCGCACCTTAGTGTGCAATGGGTATGCCGTAGAGGTATGAAAGTTCCACAAAGAATTTGTTCCTTTGTCTGTCTCTATCTCTCATCTTCTCTATGTACTTCCTTATCTCTCTATCGATCTATCTCACCATCTATATCTCTTTCTATCTCTTCCTCGCTATGTATCTCTTTCTATCTCCCTAGATTTCTTTCTAACTCTACCTCTCAATTGATCTCTATCCTCTCCCAATCAAACTGTTAGAATTTATTGCTATAAATCTGCCTTTTATCCATATTTTGAATAAAAAATATTTATGCTATGTGTTATTGGAATCGTAAACTAAAACGTAAAATATATAAGGGAAGTTGAAAAAAAACCTGAGTGTCCCCCTTGGTAAGATATGCGTTTTAGTTTAGATTCTAAATACTCTTTAGTATATACTGTGTCCTTTAAGCTTTATTCATCCTTCAAACTGAAAAGTTCTGTCATGCAAAAGCAAGCTTTGACACTAAAAGACGAACTGTGATCTTAATTTATTGGTAGCCAGAGGACATATTGAAATTACCTACATTGTCAGTCTTCATGTCACCAGGTTTTACCCCAGAAAGATCATTACCGGCATCTGAAATGAAATGGACATTCAAGAAGTTCTATTGTACCGTTATGATTTCACATAAGGGCAGACTTGCTCTCCATACTCCTTGATATTACCTCTGGGACTTTGAACAAAGCGTTCAATAGAGAAATACTGCAAGGGTACCCCATGGGCTTCTCCATTGAGGGCAAGATCTGCCATTATCCGCCCCACCAATGGACCCATTTTAAATTCATGGCCAGAGAATCCAAAAGCAATCAAGATAGGAGACTTTTCTCTTGACAATGAAGTCTTTGTCAATGGCAAAAAATCAAGGATGAAATCTTCATATGGAGACATTGAATACATGCACGCCTCTGCCAAAACAGGACTCTCTGACATAATATGCCCTCTAAAACCCTCAGCTGACCAAGGGCTTACCTTCTTTTTAAGTAGATCCAAATCAGGGACCAAAGCCCTCTTGTCTGGGACACATGGATAACCTCCATGGATTGAAACCTTGAGCAACCCAGGGTATTCCAGAGAGGGTGTCCCATAAAAGTAAGGATCATTATAACAAGCAAATGTGGGGAACCCTTTTTCAGGCAAAAAGTTGTCTACACCCTCCTCGATTTTCCAATATGCAATAGTGGTATGAATGGGTTGAACAGGCAACTCAATCTCTGCCATTTCTTTAGCAAGTTTCTGAGCCCATGCACCTGCAGCAATCACACATTTCCTCCCAAGTACAGAGCCCCTGCTGGTGCAGACCCAAACCCCATTTGATCCATCCCTCAATTTCCATCCGTTATTAATTTTCATGACTCGGGCATTGTCCCTCAGAGTGGCTCCATTCTTCAAGGCTAATGACTGAAACATTGCAACTGCCTTAGAGGGTCTCAGTATCCCTCCCCTGTTTGTGACAACAGCTATCGATTCCTGAGGCAAATTTATCACCTTGAATCTTGAGCAAGCTTCCTCTGCATTGAGAACTTCATGGGCGATCCCTAGTTTTTTGCAGACACCTATGACAGATTGAAGGCTCTTGTTTTCAACTGAACACATGTCTAGCTGCTTGGTTTTGATGTGAACTCTGTACCCAATTTCCTCCTGAGCTTCTTCCCAGAGGGAAAAAGCCTCCTCCATCATCGCAGTATAGTATTCTTCTGGGTAAGTTTCTCAGATTGTTCTGGATTCCCCATGGGAAGAGCCTCTGTGGTGTAGAAAATCGAATTGTTCCAGCAGAAGAACAGAGTTGCCTCTCTTGGCAATTTGATAGGCAGTGCAGCTGCCTATAATGCCTGCTCCTACAACTACCGTTTCATATTCCCCTGCAATCTCACCCATTAGTATTACCCCTCTTCTGTGTTAGCCTGTGTTTGATCACGGGTCTAAACCTTTTATGCAGACTCACTTCGAGTTCGGAAGACTAAGATTTTGTTTGGCAGATCAAGGCTTACCTATTGGATTTAACTTTGGTCAGGAATCTCTAGGTAGCTTGTAGTCCACATTCTGCTAGACTCTATCCTGCAGACGACTGCATACTGTCACTGATCCCTATACATTTCTCTGTTGATGTCTGCAAATTTAACAAATGTCCAAATCAGAAAAAGGCTCAGAACTGTCATTTTGTAGGCGTGGCTTCATCTTCAAGTAGCGCCTTGCATGTCTTTGTCAATACCCACGTAAAATAATGCCTTTCATTCAATCTACAAGTCCCTTAACATCTACAATCAAAACAATTGAAAACCAAGCAGATCAGATTTGACCATGCTTTGTCAAATATTTGCAATCTACACATGTATCCATTGCCCTTGTAGATAGATTGGGGGCGGAGAGCCCTGTTAACTAGTGGGGGAATTCAGATGGGAATATGTCACGTATGGGCATGGTCTCCTTCTCATTTTTTTGTTTCTTCATTACTTCTTTACAAAATTGAGCAAAATTTCATATCACACAAGTTTATTTTGGATTTCAAGCTCTTTCAGAGATGAAATGCATATAGTTAGGAAAACAGAATTTTCATAGCTTATATCTGCAATGCTCTACAAAACACTCAAACTCAGGGGTAGGCTAGAATTCCTTCCCTTAGTTTCAAAAACCCACCATACACTGTTTATGTAAGAATCTACTCTCACTCTTATACTACGATAATAAATGTCATAGAAGTTAGGTGGTGATTTCTTAGGTTTCCAATGCCAGGCCTCAATGCTTGTACCATTTTGGCCAAGCCATGTTAGCAACATAAGTTACAGGACTGTATCAGGATAAGCAAGAGCATTCATCAAGAACTTGAGTAGCTTGTTTTTGAGCCTTGAATGACTCAAATCTCTGATACCCTGTTTCCTTTTATGGATGTCAACAATTTCAGGACTGCTTTCTGGAGCTGCCAATTCTTTACAGAAAACAGTCACGTGTGCAATTGAGTAGCAGAAGCCATGGCTACCACTTGGATCATTGCATGTGTTAAATGAACCCTCAGTCAGGGATAGGTCTTGTTTGGACATTTCACTATTTTGAGAGGTTGAATTATGATCAAACTGTGAGATTTGACTGGAGGGAATGCTCTGGGCAGAAGATTCGTTAGTGAAATTTGGAGTGTCCAACAGGGGAGACTTCCCAAGGGACCTCACAACAATCCAATTTAAGGATGGGATTAAAGACCAATTGGCCTTGTTAGCATTGTTGTTGCTTGCACCAACAATTTTCTCAACAATTTTCTCAGCCAATTATGCCATTCTCTGGCTTGGAGATGGCCTAGGCCTTTCTGCAAACATCTTCTTTACATCACTGTTATTGTGCCTTGCCCGCTCATCCCGAGGAGGTTTGGGCAGATTACCATTCAAAGGCACTAGTCCAGTATTGTTGGATTCATTGCACTGATTTTCTGCATTGTGAAAATTCAAAGTGTTTGTGGGAGACTCTGGCCTCTGCTGCAAACTAAAACCTTGGCAAGTAACTTACCTCAACATGCACACAAATTGTGTTGAGCTGTCAACGACACCAACAAGAAACAATGGGCAGTGTTTGGTGGATAAGCTCGCTACATGCAAGGGTAAGTGAAGATCAGAAATGTCCCGCCGATCCGAAGGTGACCGGAGAATGCAAAAGTGCGTGTGCTAGGTATAATACGCCGGAATAATATTTAGGTTCTTGTATGATTTAAGTCCCAGTAAACCATCTACGCTATTCAAGGTCAACACTATCGGTTACCTTGTGCTTTGGTGAGCTGCCAGAGTTCTCCAGACACTCCTTCCTCTGCAGGAGTAAACACCCTTCTCAACCCTAACGGCAGGCTCAGTTCTATGGCAACCGGCTTCAAAGTGCCATCATTGCAGAGGAACAGAATTGTGCCAGAAGCATAGATCTTTGAAGTAAAATAAGTGTTTACCAGGACTTCATTCATACAAGAACCTAAATTTTGGTATCAAAAGACGTTCCCAGTTGCTTATTTTATTTTTGTAACATAATTTCAATTGAATTTTCTATGGTTCTGGCATCTCTGAGTATGATGAACATCCCCAAATTTGTTTAAACCATCTACGCAATGCGACTGGGTGAAGAAAAAGATAACAGCGTGGCATACCAGGTCAGTCTAGAAAATAGATAAACATGAAAACAAGTAAAGTCGTGTGGGAAATAGTGACAGTGAAAAGCAGTGTGAAAACAATGGGCAGACAACATCATCCGACGGTTAGCAGGTTTCCAATGGTAGTCATTGCCTATTCAGTTAGCTGCAACCGTTAGATGCAGTAAACAGGTCGAGGCCTCCCAGATAGAAAACGCCTACGGCGTAATTAATGGTCGAACTTCGTTTTTCATCATTAAAATGAATGAGTTTTAAGAGTAGGTTTATTTATCTAATATTTCATTGTACATTAGAAGATTTTTATTATATAAATGATTTAAATGCTTTCAATCTACACTGTTTACTTTCTTAAATATGTATTAAATAACTTTTAGCATAGAAATGTTTAATAGTACATATATAATTATTATAGATAGTTTGTATGGTTTATTTCTATAATAAAAAAAAAGTATCCAAAACACATTTCATAATATTAATGTGTAATAATAATAAATAATTGTGGTCTTATAATATATAAGTAATTCTTGTAATAAGTAAGAAATATTTTTAAGTTCATAGTGAATTTGTGGGAAACAACTTTTGGAGGATGTAAAATATTTTTATTTTATCTTTCACAAAAAAATCTTGTTTGATTCAATGTGGAGTGGGAATGGGATCAAGAGAAAGAGTGAGAAAGTTTTTAAATTTCTTGGCAATGGTGATTAAGATGTTGACCATGATTTTGGTGATGACAAAGAAAAATAAGATGTTGAGGACTAGCTCTTTGTTCAAACCTCTAAGGATAAAGATAAGCCTCTATGAAATCTTTGGCTAGAGGAGCAACGTCTAGTGTAGGAGCATTGGGGGGCCTCCTCAAGCGTAGTTTTTGCAACTATTGTTCGTGAGGGTGGTTCTTCTAGAGGGTTGCATAGGGTTGTTTTCTCCTCTACAACCCTTTCTCCTTCTACACCCTAGATTCATCATGGAGTTATTCTCGGTCTCCATAAAGGATTTGGGTCGATTGACAAAGTTGAGTGCCTATTCCATGGAAGTCCGCAGCCAAAAAAATTTGGCACAAGAAACGGGCACCCATTTTCTAAAAATTGGGTGCCTTTTTAGCTTCAGGAGCCCCGTCTATATTTTAACAATGGGCACCTGTTTAACAATTGGATGCCTGTTTAGCATCAGGTACCTGAAGCAAAACGGGCACCCAATTTTTAAAAAGCGGGCACTAGTTTTTAAAAAATCGGGTGCCCATTCTGTAAATGTATTTTTTTTTTGTTTAAACCATTTTCTAAGTCATTTTCACAACTTGGAAAACGGGATCACATTTTTCAGAGTACGGGTGCTCGTTTCAGTTGTTGCTACCGACCCCCTCAGCTATTTTTCTCCTGATTCCAGATATGTACCGTTGTTTTTTTATTTTTCTTTATTTTTTATTATTTTTTTCATAAAAAAATGTAGTTTCGTGTTATTTTCAATAAAATATTATAGTTTAATGTTGTTTTCTAATTTATCACATAAATAATTATATTTTATGTTTCATTTAGTTATTTTTTGTTTTAATTTACTTTGTAAATTATCGTACCAAACTAGAAAACTATTAAAACTTTTAATTTAACCCTAGGTAGAAAATAAAAAAGTAAACCTAGACATAATTAAAATAGGAAACCCTAAGTAGAAAATAAAAACAAAAATCTAGACACAACTCAAATAAGAAACCATAGGTAGAAAAAAAATATTAACCTAGACACAACTAAAACAAGAATATATATATATATATATATATATATATATTCAATTATGTCAAGTAATTAATTATTTAAGTCTTTGTTTGTAAGGTAAAATGTAAATTGTATGTTAATTGTAAATTTTCATATTTTTATATGTACGCACATTAAAAAAATGGATGATTTTAACATTGATGAGCTCTTAGGTCAATAAGCACCACCACCACCACCACCTCCACCTCCACCTAGGGAGTTGAGAGACATTATTATGAGAAATGTAGAGGCCATTATGAGAGACGTAAATACTATTAGGCATGATCCTTATCCATCTCCCCAGCTACTATGCCTTGGAGATAGGATGTAAGGCATAGTAGATTTTGTACATACATTAGTGTGTGTGAGTGATTTACACCTTCATGAAATAACAAGATTTAAAAGACAATTACACTATTCAAAGCAAACTAATCTAAATAATGCACAATTAATCTAAATATCTCATGGATCTCTAAAATAAAGTGGTAAATGAGGCTCTCAGCTATGATCCTCACTAGTGACACTCTAAAGATGAGAATTAAGCTATATGATATGCAAATTTAGATCTATTCTATCAAATTCTAGCTCTATTTGATGAACAATCTACTATGATCAAAGCAATTAAGCTATTAAAATTGACAAGTGAGTGGTGTGGATGCAAATTGCAAGAGCTTTGCTACAATTCAAAGATATGGAGTGGATGATTTATGCTTCTAAATGCCTTCAATATATAAGATTTTCCCAAGGGTAGGGGGTAGAGTGAGATAACCATTGTTATGCTTGGGTAAGGTCAATTGGCTTTGCTTTGTCCATAAATGGGGGGATAAGGAGGGGACAATCATTAAATGGTTTCAAAAGGCTTGACCATTTCAACAAAAGTGAGTGATTTGTGTCCATTTTGTCTCCTTTTTGCTTTGTTGAGGGAAATTATGATTTATTAATTAATTAAAGTAATTAAATTTAGCCATGAAGGGTAAGATGTTCATTTTGATTTTTGCTTTCAACAACTATGTCATTAATTGAATTTAATCAATTTCATAGTGTTTTTCCCCTTTTCAAGCTTTATTTAATCATTTAATCATTTAATTGAATTTTCCTTTGATTTGAATTGTCTTTGTCCCATTTATTGATTTTTTCATGCTATTTGATGATTTGATTGCACCTTTTGATTGATTTAAGCCTTTTGCCAATTTTTCATGTCTACAAATGCCCCTCTTTGAGTCGATGTGCGAAGAACACCGATTCAAAGATTCCCTTTAGTACTGATGATCTGATTTTGGTCCTAGTTCTGATATGCCTCTGATCGTTCTGATTGATGTACTTCTTGATGATGATGATGATGTACCTCTAATGATGGTGCTAATATGATTTTGATGCCTCTGATATGATATGGGTCCTGGTTTGATGATAGGTCCTAGGTTCACTGATAAAGGTCCTGGGTTCACTGATAAAGGTCTTGGGTTTATTGATTGCTGATATGTTGATAGGTTTGATATGATAGCAGATTTGATATTGATTTTTCTCCTAATACGATACTGATATGATATGATATGATATGATAATTTGATATGATATGATATGCCCCACTGATAAATGTTTTTGATGTGATGCCAATTTTATACTCTGATGCCCCCTCAGAAATAAAACATATTGATTCCTTGATTTGAAAGATTTTGATTGATTGGTCCAATATGTTTTCATTTCTGAAAAATATTGATGATATGCCATGACTCACAAATTTGCATATCCAAGATAGATAGGTCTGTTGTAGTTAAGCGAAACAAGTGATTAGGATAACAGGATAATGGTACCAATGAATGTGATTTGTCAATCTGATAGGATAGTAAAACTGATATGGGTTAACTGATCAGTGTGAAAACTGATACAGTTGATAGGATTGATCTTGCTCAGTGTGAAAACCGATATGGGATCCTAATAGGATTGATAAGCTGATACTTCACTCTCAAGACATAGAGACACGAACAAATGGTACTGGGTGTGATTGCTTGATTGACTTGATTGATTGACATAAGATGATTCACTGATATGATTCCCTTGATTTTCAAAATAGGCACATTTCTGTAAATGATATATATACGGACCTTAGCTTCGTGGATATTTAGACTTAAGTCATGGGTTTGACCCAGCTAGAGTATAGGTTATTGAGATGATTGATTATGGAGCTCTTTCATTTTGTTAATTTTATATCATGTTTCAGTTATTGATCAGGACTTGGATGTATCATTTTGATGACATTGTATCTTTGATTAGACAAAGTTCATGGATCTTTGATGTTATGGATACTTATGATTTATGGACTTTCCTTGATTCTTGATTGAATGACCCATTTTATGATTGATCAAGATTTCAATTGAATGACCCCCCTTTTCCCTTGGAAAAATACTACAAACAAAAAGGCACATGCAATTAATCTAACATGATCATGCAATTAACCTTCCATGATAATGCAATGCAATGCAGCTAAGTGTCACTAGCTTTTAGCAAATAAATGCCTTGAGGATAAATTTTCATCATTGAGCATTTTGGGACTGGAAAGTTGATACAATCACCACTGCCCACTGACATGATGATATGAATACCACTTTTTATCGCATTTGGTAACCTCCTTTTTGAACTAGTACAATCCACACTAGTCGAATAAACCAACTATGAGAGTATGAATACCAGTTTCAATGAATTCAATGTTGCATAAACAAGCAAAGGTCAACCTTCCGCCCTATATGAAAGTCCTCGATGGTTCTTTGATGACCATGTCATTAGAGGAATTCACATAAGTTGTTGGATATCCCTCAAGACAGTCACTCAAAGGCAAGAAAAATATCATGTCTCCATCATTGCCAATCTAGTCGAAACATCATCGATTAGCTAAAAAGATGTGATAAAAATCAATGTAAGTAAAGATCATCAAAAGAAAGCTTCAAATGTTTTGCAATGTTTCATGATTTTCAAAAAGTATTTCCAAGCATTCTAATCTTTTTAAAGTGTTTTGTCAATTTTTAATCCCGAATAATAAATTCAATGAAGGCTCATGGATCAAGTTGTGGTAATTGAATTCTTGGTTAGTGAACAATGATATCCATCAAAGCTTCACGAAAATCTTCTTCTCTCTTCTGAAACTCTGATAATTCCCTCTCTAATGTGACTAAATATTGTACTATTGAATCCTTTTTGGGTTTAATGCCTTGCTTCATGTGAATTCATGCATGTTGTTGAAATCCGCTGATTAAGATCAAATGCCCCAGTTGGATAGAAAAAATGTTGGACTTGGAAAAACTTCCAAAATATTACCGAAGCTCGGTTTATGCCAAATGCATCTAGAAGCACTTTATGCTTTCCTTTTTACCCGCTCTCAAACAAGATCACATTGGTTTGCCCCCAATGTCTTAGCAAGATATAGGACATGAAGGATGGATTTGCAAGCTGATGGATTAGAGATGGAAAGGCTATGATGGAAGAAGTATGTGAATGTGACCCATAGGACTATCTCCTCAAGAGTACCCAAGCTAAGGAAAAAATGATATAGCAATGTGAAGGATGTTTTTGGATAAGCCATGAAAGCCAATGATATAGTGTTAGATAGCCTATAGGATAATGATCTGTTGCCATAAAAATGAGGGATCCAAAAGAGTGGACATGTCAAGAAGTTTTTGATAACAATTTATTTTTTTTTTTATAAAAAAAAGTTCTTTATCTTGATCAAGACCAAGGGTCAATTTGGGTAAGATGTGTATAAGATAACACAATCATGATAAAGGAGTGATGGAGGCTATGACGGGATGTTTTGGGATTATGAAAAGACTATCAAGGAATAATGAAGGTGAATTTGGGATAAGCAAGATCATGATAGGGTAACATGGATGCAACAAGTACATAAGTTGATGGAAAGGATAACGGATGTTAAGATACTCAATGCTCATGGATGTGTTCAACCTTGTCAAGATGAAGGTGATAGAGGAAATATGGATGAAAGTGAGGTAAATGATAGGAAGATGGAAGATGGCATGGATGAAACTTACCCCCAAGTGTAGAGTGCAAGAAGGAAGAATTACGCATGATGCCTGTTTGCCAGGTTTTCATCATGGTACTTGTCTAAGGCGCCACAAGAAGTGGTTTTCACCCTAGATTTATTTCTTTTTATTTTTGCTACCAAGGTGCCTATTGCTAGGTTTTCACCAAGGCACTTTTTCTCTTTTTTCATTTTTTTTCTTTTTTTTCTTTTTTTTGTACTTTTCAATATTTTCCCAACATCAGAATCTTTGGACAATGCTCCTCTGAAAGATATGCTATAATAAACCATGGGTATGACTAGGATGCTCAAAGATATTGAGAAGAGGGATGGAAGTATGGAAAGTATGCATTGGAAAATGAATGTGAGGATAAGAAGAAGGTATGTTGTAGATGGGAATGTTGGCAAGATCAACTTTGACACACACTTTGAAGAGTGGTGGAATGATGGAGGAATGATAGATGAAGGAGGTAAGGGTCCTTTTGAGGTAGTGGATTTTGGGATGTAAGAAGATGAAGAATGTTTTGAAGGAGATGGAATGGAAGCCTTTGGAAGCTTGAATGTCAATTTTGATTCTTTTTTTGTGTGCAAGTCTTTCAACAATGACTTGGGAATCCACATATTCTTTGATTTTTCTTCCTTTTGGAATGCTTTTGAATGCATTTCTTCAATGAGGGATTTAGGAACCCACATTTTATTTTTTTCTTTTTGCTTGATGGACCTTTGCGGCCTTTTGGATATTTCATTTTTCTTTTCATTCACATGTCGATTAGATGGGACATTGTGATTTTTATGCACATATGGATTCTTGGATTTATGATTTTTATGTTGCACATCAGCATTGCTTCCAAAAGACTTAGGAATTGTGGATGAATAGGAATAATATGGATGGTTCATATGGATCGGTGTTTGGACATTTTTCAAGTATGTGTGTCTTTGTTGATCTTGATACATGGTAAGGTAAGTGAATGGATAGCTAGGGATGATAGGAATGGTTGATGGGGGAATATATGGACTTAGTATGGATGGAAGGGATGAAGACTTTTGTTTTGGGACATAGGCACCCAAAATGGATTTGGAGGATAGTGGAGGTAAGTGGTTGTATTTGAATGGAGGGATATAAGGTGTGAAAGGGATATCAATTTCTTTGGAAGGAGCTCCATCGTCAACGTTCTCATCTTTAAGATTTATCTTTATACTAATAGGCTCATGAGTAGCTTTGATAGGAACACATTTGATAGGATCAACTGAAGCTTGAAGGGATTTATTATCTTGCAAGGGATTTGGAAGAATGATGTTTTCTTGAGGTGAACATGGAGGAATATGACAAGGAAATGATGGGATACTTTGATCTTGACAAGGATCTTTGAATTGTGTAGCGAAGGTATTTTGCTCTTGATTTTCAATATGCTCATTGGAGGTTATGGAAGGGATATCTTGATCTTGCTTGGGAAGTGGAGAAGATGTAGAACTTGGAAGGGTACTTTGTTCTTGGAATGGAAGGATATCATCTTGGAAGCCATGAAAGAGTGCAAGGGGATCATCACAAGGTTCAAGGGATATGTGAACTTCATCAAATATAGGAGGGGTTTGTATATAATCTTGATCTTGATCTTTATCAATATTTGTTTCTTTTCTTTTTAGATTATCCTCTTGACATGAAGCCACTTCTAAGGACAAGGTAGATGTTTGGATATGTGTGGGGAATGTTTGGAAGAATGGTGTAGGATCCTCTTGAATAGGTATAATAGGCATTGAGGCACATGAAGCTTTGGGTTCTAAGATCTTTGAAGCATGGAAACAATCTACAACAAGATGTGAGTTAGCTTGGGTTTCTTTTAGAGGTAGCCCTTGAGGGTAGACATAGTTAATGGGAAAAGTGTCATCATTAGGTTCATTCTTTGATGGAAGAATTTTGGATAATTGTGGAGCTTTGGGAGATGAAGAAAAGATGAAAGGAATGCTAGCTATGGGAGGGTCTTTGCTAGATAGAGGTTCAGGAGATGGATGAAGGATGGAAGGTGTACAAGTCATCCAGGGAGAAACCTTGTTAGGAGATGGAAAAAGGATGAATGGATTACTCTTGCTATATGGAGGTTTATTATCTTTCTTGAGAGCGGTATTTTTCACTCCATACTCTTTATTATCTTGATCACAAATAGGTTGATTATGCAATTTCCTTTGATCTGAGATAACTTTGTTTCTCTGAAATGCTTCTTTTTGTGAGGAGGATGAAGATACGGATGGCCCATCATCATAAAGGAATGGCCAAATTGATCTTAATGATGGCTCTTTAGATAAAGTATCTTTTTGTTTTTCCTCATCCTTTCTCAAGGTTGATATGTCAAAATTACGAGGAAGCTTAGCTCCTGCTTGAACTAACTCCATGAAATATGCTTCTTTATTCCTCTCCAAGACTAATTTCATTATTTCCATAAACATGGGATCTTGAATTGCTTCTGAAACTTCTTCTTCAGACACCTCATAATTTTGATTCCAATGGACATTCTGATATGAGGACAATGAAGATATGGATGGCCTATCATTATAAAGAAAAGGACACATTGATCTTAATGATCACCTTTTAGATAAAGTATCTTTTTATTTTTCCTCATCCTTTCTTAAAGTTGACGTGTCATCATTATGAGGAAGTTTAGCTTTTGATTGAGCTAAATAAAGGGAATATGCTTCATTACACCTTTTCAAAGTTAACTCCATTGCTTTGATCAATTCAGTATTTTTGGATGCTTCTAAAATTTGATCGTCGAACATTCCCTCAAACAGGCTCATCATTATGGATCAATCCTTCCTTCTTTAATTTCAATCTAGTTGGGTTGGTTTGGAATGTGTCACAAGTCTTGATCAATTTATAAGATTTAAAAATTTAATTGTATTTTGATCAAGTACTTTGGAACTTCTTGTTTGAAAAGTTGAAGACAATCTCAACACACACATCAATAGTTCACCATATCCCTAGATCATTCTAATGTGTATATTCTCGAATGTTTCCATGGGTTTGATCACAAGAAATATTTCCAAGCAAGCTAACTAGCACAAATTTGGCTTTTAAATGGCTCTATTAGGTAGTTTTTTCTATTTTTACCGTTTTGTAGTGTGGATTCCGTTCAAAATGGCTTTCAACCATTCATCCCCCAAGTATGTTAAGGGGCTTCCCACACGCACCGAAGTATGATTTTGCGCAATCCGTTAGGACTACTAGAGGAAGTTCGAAAGGGCTAAAATCCTTTTGTCGTGCACCCCATTAAGGATACACGCGTTTCTTTTTATAGTGGGTCAGATTCTTGCGGCAAAGGCAAGTGTATCCCACTTTGGGTTGTCCCTCTCACCGGCCCTTTAAGGCAATCTTGGGAGGCGAGCCCACTAAGTTCTAAACATGTTCATTGAAAGCATGAGAAGTGGATTTCTCCCAAACACTTACAATCAATTATTCTTTTTCAACCCCATGACAAAGGGGTTCTTAGAATTGAAGTGTTTATTCTTTCCCTTTTATGATTAAACTATGTTTTGAACTTTGAAATGCCACAAGCTAAGGGAATGTGCAAGCTTGATGAGAAAAATACCTTAATCGATGCTAGCAAAGGCTAGGCACATTTTTAAGTAGTAGTTTTTCTCGTTTTCTCTCCAAATCCTTCCCTTACCTTAGCAAAACGTTCCCTCCACCAACAAGTTAGTCGGCACAATACAAACAAAGTGAGGGGAAACCAAAATAAAAAAGCTTAAAATGATCAAATTGATTATGCTCTTGATTTATTTTGAACTCAAATATTTGCAAATTAAATCCAAAAGGTGCAAGGTATACTCTAATAGGACGTCCTTTTTTGTTTCTTTTTTGCATGCAAAAAAGAAAAAGAAAATTTTTTGAGCACTTTTCTGCGACAGAGCATGTACCTGAGACAGAAAAATGGACATAGAGTTAAAATTCAGTCATCATTTTAACAATTTGATAAAACACAAAAATACAGTCTATGCGACATTGTCCAGACTGTATGCGAGATTAAATTTCACAAACGCGTGATTACTTTAACCGCGAGCGTCACCTTACGGGGCTCAAGCGAGATTAAAATAACCAGGAGCGATGTCTAATTTTATCCACGCGTGAAATCTTTACCAGACGCGACAAAATGATGCGATAAAAGTGATATCTAATTTATCAAAGGTGACATTTCAAATGACAAAAGCGAGAAATTAAATCAATAAGGCAGAGTACTCCCTTCACACCAGACGTAAAATGACTTCCTGAAAGTGACTTCTCAATTTATGTCCGCGACATTTAAATGACCAGATGCATGGTATCTTTGTCACAAATGTGACAACTTAATAACCAGAAGTGTGATTTTATTTCTGTAATGCGTTATTTCTCTGTTCGGTAGCGTGAATCTGTAGGTTAATCCGCGTAAAAGTTCAGACTCAGAGCGTCATTTTATTCTCTGTAGGCGACATTTCTTTGCTAAAGGCGAGATCTCTTTATCTGTCGGCGTGATTTCTTCCCTGTGATCTGCAGACAGCGAGCAAAAATATACAATTTCTAGCCTAAATTTAGCAAAAAATGTGAAAATAATGATGAATTTGAGGCCTTGAGCCCCATGGTGGGTGCCATTTGTGTGTGAGTGATTTACACCTTCATGAAATAACAAGATTTAAAAGACAATTACACTATTCAAAGCAAACTAATCTAAATTATGCACAATTAATCTAAATATCTCATGGATCTCTAAAATAAAGTGGTAAATGAGGCTCTCAGCTATGATCCTCACTAGTGACACTCTAAAGATGAGAATTAAGCTATATGATATGAAAATTTAGATCTATTCTATCAAATTCTAGCTCTATTTGATGAACAATCTACTATGATCAAAGCAATTAAGCTATTAAAATTGACAAGTGAGTGGTGTGGATGCAAATTGCAAGAGCTTTGCTACAATTCAAAGATATGGAGTGGATGATTTATGCTTCTAAATGCCTTCAATATATAAGATTTTCTCAAGGGTAGGGGGTAGAGTGAGATAACCATGGTTATGCTTGGGTAAGGTCAATTGGATTTGATTTGTCCATAAATGGGGGGACAAGGAGGGGACAATCATTTAAATGGTTTCAAAAGGCTGGACCATTTCAACAAAAGTGAGTGATTTGTGTCCATTTTGTCTCCTTTTTGCTTTGTTGAGGGAAATTATGATTTATTAATTAATTAAAGTAATTAAATTTAGCCATGAAGGGTAAGATGTTCATTTTGATTTTTGCTTTCAACAACTATGTCATTAATTGAATTTAATCAATTTCATAGTGTTTTTCCCCTTTTCAAGCTTTATTTAATCATTTAATCATTTAATTGAATTTTCCTTTGATTTGAATTGCCTTTGTCCCATTTATTGATTTTTTCATGCTATTTGATGATTTGATTGCACCTTTTGATTGATTTAAGCCTTTTGCCAATTTTTCATGTCTACAATTAGACTTTGAGCTTGATAGTTTTCAGTCATGGAGGGAGTCCATGCATTCTTATTATGCTAACGACCTCTCTTATAAAGAGGTCAATGATTTAAAAACTATAAAAAGTGATATGAAACGTAATTTTTTGAACCCTAAAACGGGTGAGGAGATACTTGGCAAGAAGCCACATATTTCTATTAGATGGTGTCTATACCCTGGTATAGTTGAGCATTTTTGGGAGTGGTGGTGGATGGTATTTGACCATCCACCACATGCTAATCATGAGGTTCCCCTTTTTTTTGGAAAATTTATGGGCTGAATTCGAATTGGGTAGGAAACCCAATTACTGTGACATGAGAGCATTCCAAGGGGTTGGTCAGGGTATGCCACAGGACAAGCTAGGGGCCAAATTGAGTGATAAAACTAGAAATTTTGTGCGTAATGAGCCCCTTGTTCCTCTTTCTTCTTTAGTAGTTCTTGCACCTTTCTATCATCGAGTAGTGCAGTCAGCTCTTAGTTCATTGAGTGCCCTTATGAGAAATTTGTTAGAGCACTTGACCCAGGTGAGGGTTTCCCCTAGCATAGAACATGTTTGCATGACTTGTGGGCATATATGTAGGGGTCACCAGAGTGATCTTGATGCTACCCATGCTTCCCATGGTGGCTATGATGATGCTAATGGTGGCGCACATGGTGATGTTAGAGATGATATCACATCAGATGTTGATTTTTTCAATGCGGACGATGATCGTCTCACAAAGGTAAATTTAATTATAATTTATAGTGCAATATTAAATTTTATATTTATACAATATGAACCATAACATGTGGATTTTTTGGTGAACAAAAGAGGGTTGAAACTCCATCATTCATTAGTTGTCATCATATGACATCCACACCTCAAGAGCTCGGTGCCCCGTTCATGGTATGCACTTTGATATAGATATATTTGGACTTTAAATAATTAAAAAACTTTAATTGCTAATGCGTTTGACATATTTTTTGCAATTTTGTAGGGTCTCTCATGTAACATTGAGATTGGCAGTTCTTAATTCTCTACCCCACTGGTCACTGAGACTCAGCCGCATATACCTGTAGTATGTTTTTCATTCATTAATTTTAAGTGTTTATATGCTTACTAGTTTATTTACAACTTTGATTCGTACTTATTTTTTTGCAACTGTAGGATTTTGGATTGTGTCATGCTGCATCACATTTACGTCCTAAGACATCAGTGACATTAGCTATGTGTCACACACCTAATATACATGTTTTATATATGTTATTCAGGTCGACACTACCATGATTCTTGGCATGGCTAGAGGATTAAGCCAATGCAACCATCAACATTGTCCTTTGAGGTCATGATTAAAATTAATTTTTCAATATCCATTGTGTATCTAGATCTTTTATACCTGAATTATTAAAATTTTGTAATGTTTATTTTTACAAGACTTGACTGCATCCATTTTTTATGTAGCTAAGAGAGGACCTCCATGTCCCATTTTGGGCATTACTGAGCATGGACGCATGGTATAATTTTAAATGTTCAAATTAATATTAATTATTTTTTAAAGTAAATTATACAAGTCATTTGAATTAATTCACCCATACATATATAGTCTTCCCATGCGATCTTTTAAAAATTTACAGGAGGACAAGGGCACTCAAGAGAAGACACAACATGATGGTGCATCATAGTCACCTTCATGTGGAGTGAAGAGGACTACAGATCAACTCGATGGCTAGAGTTAGATTATACTTGTCACATACATTATTTTCACTTTTTATATCATGGACATTTTATGATGGCATGTGTTATATATATATATATATATATATATATATATATATATATATATCAAGACTTGTCATGATCATGTTATTTGGACTTGTGTTATCATGACTTCTTGTCATATTATTTTTACTTGTTGTTAAAGTAGAACTTGCATTACTAGGACTTGTTATCATATATTACTTGGACTTGTTGTTAGAGTAGGAATTTGTTATGTGATTATGTATATCATGAATTGATATGATGGACATTATAATGATACATATTATTCTAGGACTTGTTATGTTATTTATTTTATTCATGGACTTTTAATCCTATTTCATGGTTTTTTCAAATAGTGGTTTGAATGTAGATATATGAGCTTATGTAATATGATCATTTAATATCAATTGTAATCAAATATCAATTACATAATTGATCTTTAATAGAGACTATTTATTCATGTAATTGACAAGAACAATATAGATGTTACAAGTAATATTGACTTTGATTAAATATAAAAAAAAGAATCTATCTAACAATGAGATTTATTAATTTGAACAATGAATATGTATGTACAAATAACTCTATCATAATCTATTAGTGAACATAATACCAATGTACATAGTTTAATATTTAGAACAAAATTAGGTGAATACAACTATGAATTTAACTTATATTTAAAACAAAATTGGATGAATAAAAGTGAGCTCATGAATTGTTTACAAAACCAAAATCAGATGAATATAGATGTTACAAGTAATGTTGACTTTGATTAACTATAAAAATGGCATCTATCTAACAATGAGATATATTAATTTGAATAATGAATATGGATGTACAAATAACTCTAGATAATAATCTATTAGTGAACATAATACCAATGTACATAGTTAATATTTAGAACAAAAATATGTGAATACAACTATAAATTTAACTTATATTTTTAAATAAAATTGGATGAATAAAAGTGAGCTCATGAACTATTTACAAAACCAAAATTGGATGAATATAGATGTTACAAGTAATATTGACTTTGATTAACTATAAAAAAAGAATCTAGATATAACAATGAGATCTATTAATTTGAACAATGAATATGAGTGTACAAATAACTCTATTATAATCTATTAGTGAACATAATCTGACCAATGTACATAGTTTAATATTTAGAACAAAAATAGATAGGTGAATACAACTATGAATTTAACTTATATTTAAAACAAAATTGGATGAATAAAAGTGAGCTCGTGAACTATTTAGAAAACCAAAATTGGATGAATACAAGTGTACATTGAACTACATAAATAGTTCATGTCTATGTTCTTCTAGAGGTCCTACATCATAAAAATAAATGTTGAAATGTTAGAAAATATGTATTTAAATGTAAAGTTCATTTAAAGTCAATTTTAATTTATTTCAAATTTATCTCTAAATTATCTCTACATATGAAACTTGAAATAACACATCTACATATAGAACAGTAGATAAAAATAAGACAAATTTAACAAAAACTTACATGCATAAATTTGATTCAACCTAATGTACCATTAGCATCCTTTCTTTTCTACAATGCATCTATGATTGCCTCATGCTATTCCATTGAAAGTGTCCATAATATTTTATTATAAAGTCTCCCTTTGTATCTTTCTAATTTGATATTTGTTGCCACTACCAAATGGGGATGGTGCATAATCTTCTTTTCTGATTGGTGGTCTTCAAAAGTTGGTAAACCATTCCTTCTTGTTAGGTATTTGTGTAGCCATGTACCAACTACCACAATAAACCCTTGGAATTGGATACTAAAAACAATCATCATCTACTTGATGGCATATCAAGTGGTTCTACATATCCAGCTAACCAGTACTCAGTCTGCTCTTCATTATCCTTAGGTGCAACAACAACATACACATGTCCTGTGAAACAAAATTAAGTACATGCACAAATAAAACTTGTTTAAAGATTTATAATTCAAATATAATCATAAATTATATGAAATACATGTAGCTAATATAATTTAAAGTTTTATAATAAATTGAATTAAATTACCAAGTTGTATGAGGTCTGAAACACGATCATAATCTTCTGATGAAGATGCATGATCCATGTATTCATTTATTATATATCATTTTGATCTTGTGTCTCACTAAGTGTTAAGGATTTTTGTTTCCATTCTTCAACCCATTTCATATTCTCGCATTCTTCTCATTCACCTGCTACACAAATTGACAAAAACATGCAAGATCCCTAGTCCATATAGTCCAAGTGTTAGAATGAGAACTCCTAAATGAATGCCATTTAGCCAATTTGATGATTGTATCAAAATCATATCTTGAAAGGATATTCTTCTCTTCAACTAGCCAGAAAATGTTTTTCTGATTATAGAGTTCTGACTTGATCCCGTAGACAAACTTCTTTTACACCATTCAACAATTGCATGTGCATCTTTAAATTTTTATTTTTAATCAAATTTGTGTTTATCTCTACAAAGGGTTCTCTTAACACATGCGTTTGCACCATCATGTTCTCCCTTCCCTTGTCCAGCCTAAAAAAAAACTCTAAATATGTTGGATATTTATTTTCTTATGTGTCCTACTTGACCAATAAAACATTCTAGCATTCTTGAATTGCTCTGTGCAATTATCTGACCATATTAGATGTTGTGTTATATGAATTTCTCTCTCCCTTAAATTTTCATATAAGGTCTTAAAACAATACTAGACAAACTCTGATGTGTGTAATTTATTATCACTCATATAGAAATAGTACTCTCTCAATATTTTTTGATCCTCTTCTATACTATCAAGTGCATGCCTACAAACAACATAAATAAAAATTGTTACTTGCACTAGATTACAATATTGCGGTTGGATCTCATCTTGTGGTGCAAGCATGTAGTTCTTTGCAAAGTTAATGACTGAAAGTATACTACCAATTGAAAATATTTTCTTGCATATGAAAAATTGTCCATCAAGCCATCTAGCATTTTGAGAGTGTATAACATATTTAGGTATCACGTTACTCTTGAATTCATTCATAAAAGCATGAACACTAACTTTTTCAGTTATTAGATTGCACCATTTTCCAACCTTTCTATTATTCAATGGATACTCAATAGTTTTAAATATTTGTACATCAACTAATTCTTGTCCAAAATCAATTGAAATATTTTCATGAAAACATTCATCTAATAATGTAAGATTACCACATACATCACATACACCATACACACGTGCATTCAAAAGATAAAATTGCTCATTAGGTGAGTTACAGAACAAACTTGATATAAACTCCTTTACAGTTTGAGGTGGTATATTTATACCACATTCCTGCTACATTTCATTAGTATGCATGGTAGAACATATAGATCAAAAAATATCACAATGATAACAAATTGAACATGAGTTTTGCAACAATAGGTGGCTCTTTCCTTGTTAATCCCTACATACCATGGTTTACACTTTTGAAAAGATGTTTTACTAATACTAATAGTTAACACAGGTTATCATCCACAAATATTTTATACAATTTAGTTTGAGTCAAATCCGAAAGGTGTTTTGGATGTGGATCATGGATTTTTGAACTGACTCTTAATTTGAGAATATTTATGGCATTGGGTGATACTCTTGTATTATCATGCCAAAAAATTTCAATCAAAGTTTTAACTTCACTAGTAAGTTTCATGTCATACGTCGGGAGTCTACCACTGAATGTCTATAAATGATTTGCCGGATCACTTTCAAATTTAACTCTTCTCTTTATAGGTCCTGCTAAAGTTTTACAATGAATATTACGATATCCACTTATGTTTTTAATCATTCTTTATCAGTATTAGTTTTGTTTACTAAAGTTGTTGTTATTTCTTGTCATGTTGCATTACTATCTTTAGAATGACTTTTCTTTTTTATTTTGTCAAAGACACTAGCAATAGTTGATACAACTTATTTTAGAGACTCATGCTTCTTCTTGGATTTCACATAAATGCCTAACCTCTTCATAACTTTTCACATTTTAGTCATTTTAATTAATTGTAACATTGGTTGACATTGAAACCCAAATTTCTTATTATAAAAAAATTGTCTAAACAATTTGGTCGCCTGTGTCCTAATCCATCTCCATGAAACCAAACCACATAGATTGTCTAGCACATCACTTTTAATTCTAAATTATTCATTCATTTCGCAATGATTCAAATGGGTTTCTTTCTCAATTGGTGTTTCTATGTCTACATCCACATTGTTGATTTAAATTTGAATTGGGGTTTGAATTTCACTTTCAATCGGGGTTTGACTTTTAGTTCCTTTATCATTACGATTAACATTACTAATTTGTGGAGTTTGATGTGCAATTAAATTTGTTACTCTATTTCCAGGAATAAAATTTAGATAATTTATATTGTAACCTGCTTCTAGAAAATGATCAACTTCTTTATCAGAATAAGTTATGTTTGGCTATGAATACATACCTGTATCCAATACTAGTTTAGAAGATGCACCTAAATTTTCTTCTATTGTATTTTATTCTTCAACATCTACATCCATCATGGTGTCTTCATTGTTCTCTTCTGAAACAATTATTGAACTCGATGCTCCAACATTATTCAGTTTTTGAATTCTCTCTTCTTTCTCATTATCATTTTGCCTCCTTCTCTCTATTTGTTGCAACCTCCTCAGTTGTAAAAACCTTCCTTAGCCTCTTTCTACATTCCTTTGATCCCATGTTTGAACCAAAATTTGAATTCAAATGACTCTCTTCATGTCAGATCCAAAACAAGACAAAAAAAGAGAATTTTGGTGAAAATTATTCTGTCTGCAGTACATATTAGACAAAAAAATGATTGAATACTCCTCAATCATTGAGATCAGGCCCACAATCCTATTTTTTTGCTGGAAAGACTCTTTAAGAAACAAGCACCGGTTATTTAAATGAAATAGGCACCCATTTTGTATTCAACGGTCCAAATAGAAAAAAACACCCATTTTTTGAATTTAAAAAAATTGGTGCCCATTTTGTAAAACTATGAGCGGGAATTGTACCCATTGCCTTGGTTTTTGGTTCAAAATAGGCTTGGTGTGACCAAGCCTATGCTTGGCCCTACAAAAATTTGGCTAAGGCATTAAAATATAAAATTTCTTCCTTGCTATAATTTTTTGGACACCTTTTCGAATGAATTTTTTGAAAAAATGAAAACCCAATTTAGTTCTTATTGTAGAGATTCAAAAAATATAAATTTTATAGTGATATGATAAATTTTAGCATTTTAACAATATTTATTAAGCCAATGTGGTACCTAAACTTCAAATACTAAGGCTAACTAAAATTTTAATAGCTTATTTGATTTTACATTTTTTGAAAAATGAGTTATATGACATGATTCTACATAGAATTTCCTTCAAGATTAAAAAAATTTGAAAAAAAGTGAAGTTATCATTGAATTATGGTGATCGTACACCAGAGGTTTTGAAAATGTAATTTATAGTCAATTAAAAATTAATAGAAAAACATAAAATAGTCTCATTAATCTTTAGTGTTTTACGTACCTTTCCCTAGAAGGATTCACAAAATTGCATTTATTTACTTCAAAAAAGGGTGGCCATACACGTGTGTGGTGTGGTCCTGAAACATGCATTTTGAAAAAGTGGTTTCTAAACATGCCTACTAAAATTAAATTTGTAGCATGTGGGTATTGAAATAAATTACATATTTGAAAAGTAGACTCCGAGTACTAAATTTTATATTATTGAAGTTTTTCAAGATTCAATCTTTAAGTGCCTCAAATTTTGACATCAATTGACAAAAAATTTGAAAAATAGGGAAAAGACTTCCACTTTTTGCCCAAAAGTTGGAGTCAACTTCTTGTAGCCACCCATTTCCTATTTCCCTTTTGGTTGAGTTAAGTACGCACAATTCTCTTATGGATGAGTTATGAGTTATCTTGTTCTTGCACTCAATGTTACAGGGATGTGTGGGGGCTATTGTTGATGGTCACCATATCCCATTCTCAAATATTTTACTTCACATGTAATCTCCTTATTATGCCAAAGGCGTTTCTTATATGAAATGCATCAGCCTGGGTTAATTTGATCGATAGCTGTTGAACAAGTCGTACGCATGCAAGACAATTGAAATGATCAAGATCGTCCGTGGATTTTGAAAAAACCCAAATTGTAATATTTATGTTTTGTGAACCAACTATAGAGCTATTGATTAACTCGCTAGCAACTAGAGTTAGGTTCGCAATTTACAAGACACGCATTGCTTATTTCTTCATTGCTCTCTTTTTTACTTTCTGCAGCGCTGACGAATTCATTTCCAGTGGTACTTTCTTCCATTTTATTTCTGTGGCAAAGAAACTGGGTAGATGAGAATGACAAAATTAACAACGTGGCACCTGGTCGCCTATGCGGTTAGTTCTTTTATTCTATGACCTGGCGATTTCCAAGGTCACGTGTTCTCATTATTCTGGCAGTTATGTTTCAAGTGGTCAGCGATTCAGCGACATGGTTATCTCAAGTCTCCCAATGTAGCGGTTAAGTTATTAAAAGTATGTTGACTTAGCAGGAAACGTTGAATGAAGATCTGATCGATGGTTGATCTTTAATGTCAATACTTGACTAAGGTTAAAAAAATCTTCTGGCAACTTGGATAATAAAGGTCTTCGTACAATCTCCAGTCTTAACCATAGTTAAAGGAAATATGTAGCGACCTGGATGAATTTAATCGCATGGTCGCCAGATGAAGGTGAGTTAAGAAAATATTTTCAGTGAGTTGTTTTCAACCGTTGATTTAATTTTGATCAGGTGGTGGTCAACTAGTCTCAAAATCAAACCATGGGTTAAAAAATGTTCCAGCGACCTTGAGATTTGCCTTGTCGCTCAATCTTTGGTGAGTGCTATGATAATTTTTTGCAAAACAAATATGGTCACTTTATCTACAAATCAAAATACCTTCATTCAAATGATCTTTCAAAGAAATAGAGAATTGATATAGTAATCAACGATTATGACGTTCTCAGTTGGTCGTTGAGTCTCCAAATGCAAGTTGGCGGTCTATTTTGCGGGTCACCAACTGTCCAAGTTATTCAGTGGTTAGCTCTTTTATCCAATGACCTGGCGATTTCCATGGTCACATGTTCTCATGTTTCTGGCGGTTATGTCTCAAGTGATCAATGATTCAACAACACGGTTATCTCCAAGTCTCCCAATGTGACAAAATAAAAAGAATATAAACAAATAAGTGGACTTGACTATAGTCGCTGAATCTCCAGAAAAATTAAATCAGAGTTCTCTTATCTTCAGTCACTCAATCTCCGAATAGGTGAGTTGGGAGGTCTCAAGAAAAAGTTTGAAAAGTCCATAGGATTCAATGATTATGACATTCTCAGTTGGTCACTGAGTTTCCAAATGCAAATGGCAATCTATTTTGTGGGTCACCAAATGTTCAAGTTATTTAGTGGTTAGTTCTTTTATCCAATGACCTGGTGATTTCAATGGTTATGTGTTCTCATGATTCTGGCGGTTATGTCTCAAGTGATAAGCGATTCAGTGACACGGTTATCTCCGAGTCTCCCAATGTGACCAAATAAGAAGAATATAAACAAATAAGTGGACTTGACTATAATCACTGAATCTCCAGAAAAAATATATCAGAGTTCTCTTATCTTCAGTCGCTCAATCTCTGAATAGGTGAGTCAGGAGGTCTCAAGAAATTTTTTGAAAAGTCAATAGGCTTTAGCGACTAGGAGATTCATTATGGTTGCTAGATCTCTTGATGGCCTTTTGTCGCCAAGTCTCGAGATAACATTAAAAGGAAATAATTTTGCAGCGACTAAAAGATTGACTATAGTCGCCAAGTCTTGGAATGGAAAAATTTAAGTGACACAACATTGCCCAGTCTTCAAATAAATTCAACAGGATTCAAACTATTCAGTGACTATGATTCCTTGCCATACTCACCAGGTCTCCAGAACAAATAAAGTCATTTAAAAACTAAAGTTTTCTTTAGTCGCCAGATCTTCAGGAATGTAAAGGAGGTGCCAAATATTTCAACGCTTACGAGAATGTGTTGTAGTCACTAGGTCGCTAGAAGTTAAAATTTGATTAAGTGTCATTTTCTTGGCTTACGGCTAGAGAATTTAGTTCTAAGGGTGCCAAGTAATGGTGAAAGTGACAAGATTTTTAGATTTTTGATCTCTGACGGGTTACTACATTGGATTCCGTAAAATAAATAGAGTTGTTGATCACTTATTTTGAAATACCAAGCATTCAGAGAAGCCAAAGCAATAGAATTTCATGAGATTTTCAGAGCAATTTCAAAATTGAGTATGTTCAGAATTTGTAGAGGAGTTGGAATCTACAGAAAAGATGAGCCAATTATCAGTTAGTGGAGCCTCTACCACCAAAGGTGCTAAGGAGAAAGTTAAGGAAAGCTATTTGGATGAATTCCTCATCTTACTACTAGGGTCATCACAGAATAGGAAGGTTAGTGATTAGAGTTTTGTCGATGAGCTTGTATACTGTAGAGATGCTAGAACACCAGATGTCATTGGAATGTCTTTGTTCAAGTACTTTTATAAGAATTCTGATAGTTCACTCCCCGTCTCAAACCCTAGGACGTCAGGGTTAGCAAAATTAATAGTTCCAGAGGTTTTCCTAGATGTAGATGTCTTAATTGTTTTTTCTCATAGCTATGATCCCCTATCCAGAACAATTAGGAAGGGTGATGGTTCTCCACTAGTAACCCTTGACTGAAATTCATCCATGAGAGCTTTTGGTATCCAGGTCCCAATGGCTACGAAGATTAATCTATAGGCCCTGGCCAATAAATATATTAGGGAGGCTGCTATGGTGGCGAAAGAAATCCAAAACCATGTTCCTTGGGAGAATAGGAATTACATTGCGCCCATGGCTGGGACAACCCCATTTTTCTACAAAGATCTCCGATTCTATATAAAGTATATTGCATATGGATTATGTAAAGTTCTAGTGGTTGATGGTGGGGAGAGGATCACCTCATATCTCTTGATGATGGTTTTGGACTCCTAGAGTCTTCATGTGATGCGAGGATATGATTACATTGGATATGTAATAGATAGAATGCATGAGGGTTTACTAGCATTGAAAAACCACACGCCTAGTTTAACACCTAGGTTTATGCACTATTCTTTGTTGATGCATCTCATTTTGTATTTTAATTATGATATCATGAACATGGAGGTACTTGACCCACAAATGATGTATAAGGGATAGCCAAATCCAGTACAGTTTTGGATAAGGGCTTGGAGTCCATCTTCCACAAGAAGTGATTTCTATGTATTTGAAAATTGGATAGTTCAACCTATCCTTCTCATTTTGGGATTGAATCTTTCAAGGCTATCCAGTAAAGTTCTACAGCTAATTAGGCCCCAACAATTTGTTGATAAGTGGACCAAGGGTCATAATTGGGGAGATATTTACTATGAAAAGGGTTATACTATAATTAGAGTATATGGATGCTCTCAGCCCCCCACATACTACCATTCTTTGTTCCACCTAGGGTGGCATTTTTAGAGTTCATCTGGTAGCTTATGTTGACTGATAAGGAGCACTTGGCTGCACATAGAAAATGAACTTTTACTCCTAGGCACTTTAGAGTGCATAGTGTCACAATAGGAAAGAATGCCTTCGGTCAGGTGAATGATTGGTTAGGATAGTTCAGAATGCATGATGCTTCCTATAGATATGTTGATACAAAGGGATTTCTAGTTGCTACCAAAAAATATTATATCCCTACCATCCCTTTCAACAAGAGACATGAGGAATATCCCGAGGAGGATGTATTAAGAAATATAATAGATGAAGAAAAAGTGGTAAGAAGATCTAACAAAATACATGAGTTATATGCTATGGAGAGGCAATTTAAGCTAAAGGGATTGGCATTCAGTGGTTTCCCACATTGCCTTATCTCCAAAGGCTAGAGCAAATGATGGTCCAATTCAATACCCTAATGATGAATTTTGAGGATCAAATTGATGAGAAAGAAGGAAGGAAGAATGTCCACTCAAAGTCTCAATGTGATGAGGATAGTGATGGTGGCTTCTCGGTGCACAAAATCCATTCTTTGGAACAGATAATATTTGAGAAACATGAGAGTGGTCAGAATGTAGTTGTTGACCTAGCTAACCTACATAGCTCCTAGGACACCAGTGAACCTCCTACAAAAAAAAAATAAAAATTCTAATTGGAGAATCTTCTCAAGTAAGAAAAATAGATAGAGTGGGAGCCCTCTTCACTGAAAGGGTGTTCATAACCACCAGTTGAGAAATAAGATAAGAGAGGAGAAAAGAAAAAAAAAACTTGAAACAGAAGATTTTGAGTTGCCATTGGCCCTGTGCCAAGATGAAAGAATGTTAGAACAAGATGCATTTTTGAAGGATGACAATTTTATCCAGTCAGATGAATTCAAGAGCTTCTTAATATAGAATAAGAAACAACAGGTTGCATCAAGTGTTCAGATCACTAAAGAGGGTCAAGTGCTTGATGAAGCAGTACAAATACTAAGAGAGTATGACCCTGAGAATGAGAGAATCACCCCAGACGAAGCCAGACAACTGGTTAGGGCTAGCAATATGCTACTGGTACCTAGGTGGAATTTATATTCAGATTTTATTATTGATCAGATAAAGAGACAAGAGGATATAACATTATCCTCAGAGACCCAAGTAGGAGAGATTATCAGAGGATTTGGGTATAGCCCAAAGAATCAAGCATTGGCTCTATGGAGCCTATATCCTAAGGATAAAAAGCCTCAAATTTTGAATGTCAAAGAGCAAATGCATGGTGACAAAATTGTATGGTCAATCCATAATACAGGAGACCTTGAGATATCTCAAGTGTTAACTCACTTTTTTAGGCTTAATGAAGACAAGACAAAGCAATTATCTGACATGTATGGTTCCTTGTTAGAGGACTATAGTGCTCTTTTAAAGGATAGAGATATCTGAATAATGAAAGAAAAGACATTGGAGAAATCTTTAGAAGATCTAGAGCAGCAGATAATAAATACTCCCATAGCTAACCCTACACCACCTGAACAACATGTACTACTTGAAAATAAAGGTGTAAATGAAGAAGAAGTTTTTGCAGATATAGAAAAGATAAAATTGGAGAAGAATGAGGCTATCCTACAAGCCTTACTAAAGATTTTGCAGCACATGATTGATGTATTAAAAGATAAATGTGATTTGGTTTTCAATTCTTATAATAAATTACCTGAACTGCAGGTGTAGGTGAATAGTTATGTTTCAATTTTGAATGGTTATTATGCAACTTGGTCGGTTAGAGCAACACTTTTTGAAAGATTGGCAGCAGTGCAATCTTTAAGAAATGATATACTTGAGATTGTTCTACAAGTACGTGAAGAAATAAATAGAATTAAGGCCATATTGCCACTTTTTAAAGGCAAGGAAAATTAGATTGAGGCTAAGATAGCCATGCTCAGGCCAGATTTTAACAGGTTCATTCCTCCCATTAAAGATGCAGATGGTGCAATGAAGAGCCTCAACCAGTGGAGATAAGATTTTGATCCTTTCTTGCCTAGGAAAGAGGCATTTCTTGATGAAAATAGTGAAGTAGATATGGAGAGGTTTAATAACACTTTGAATGAAGCCATCAAGGTAGAAATGGAGCTCACCAAATTTGTATCAGATGTCAAGATGATAACAGATGCCAGATGGGAGAGACACAAAACATAGCCGCAACGTGTCTAGAGTGATAAATGGCTGATAGAGGAAGAAGTAACTGCATGGGATGATCTTACAAAGCCCAAGAAGATCAAATCTAGTGTAGTTGACTTCAATATTTTGGATAATGAGTAAAGAGGACACCTAGACTACCTGACACCTGACTTCAGAGCAGAGGAATAATAAGCTATCAATAAGAATGGTGTAAGTTAACTAGAATGGTAGTCACCATATCTCACAACAACTGAAAAAGATATCATGAATATCTATAGACAAAGGTGTCAATGATCAATGAGCTAGGAGGTAGAATGGTCCAAAATATTTGTGTCTTTCCATCACCTGAGCGCTTATGTAATTTGTTTTATATGCTTTTTTAGGTTTCAGGCTCCAACCATCTGTAGCTTGTTGCATTCTCATTGATAAGAGAATTCCAATATGGTTGAGGTATATACAGGCTGTAGCCTCATTTTGTAAAGAGTTAGAAAAAGGTAATAGAACAACTGAGTATAATTGCTACAGAGCAGAGTACTAAATTTTGCGTCTGAACTTCTAAGCATGAATCTTTGTATGTAACTTATAGGTTCATTTTAATATAAATACAGTGTAATTTTTGTTTCCTATTATTGTTGTCTCTTTACTTGTATGTTTACTCTTGTATGTTTTATTTGTAAGGCACTTAAAATATACTAGTTGTCAACCAATTTCTTCAATTGATTATGAGTTTCTCTCAAGGAGAGAATTTAAATCCTTGTTATCAATTACAGAGAGTAAACTTATGTGTAGAGATTTTGATGGTAATAATATTAGATTTATAGAATAGTTTGTAAGGCATTCTATTTAGATTGTAGACTATTTACAAGGCATACTATTGTATTTCTTTTAAAATAACCTTGTGGGTTTGCATCTAAACTCGGCATAAATAGTTCTTGGATAATTCAGAATGACTATTTATTGCTACTCAATTACTACTCTTCCTCACTGTATTTGAAGTTTTACCTTGTATTTGAATTTTTACCTTGTAGTTGAAGTATATTTTTGTAATCCTGAAGTTGATAAAATTTTGCTGAAAAAAACCCAGAAAATCTTGCAAAATTACCAAGGTTTCTTTTAAGTCTAGCAAGCCCTAATTGAAAAAAATGGCCTGAGAAAGCCCCAAATGCCTTTGTGTTCATTAAAACCCTACGTTGTTCTTTAGAGTTCTATTTGGGCGTTACTTTTTGCAAATCACTTAAGTCCTTAAACACGTGTATTTAGAAGTATCACCGAGTGGGGTCATATTCTTCACACTTTATACTACCTAGTCTCGGCCCCCTTTTTAATTTTTCCTAAGTCTACACCTGGTGATATCTCTAAATGTTCCTAAGTCTTAACCGCTCTATTTCCTAAGTTTTTTGGCATTTTATTTAACCTTGAACCTGACCTGAAAATCAATGGGTGTCGCATAACCACAAGAAATATTTTTAAGGTATGCGATCATATAACAGTCGTCGATCTTATTTATTCCTCAGTGCTTATAGCAGGTGGGACCGAGCTGCCAGATGTATACACATGGATTTTTTTAGTTGGTTATGATATTTGCTGACATGGAAACCATCGACAAGGATACCACTTAAGCACATCTGTCACAAATCTAAGAAAGATTTATTTAATAAATACTCTATCTGGGTAATGATAGCTTAGTCAAATATTAGCTTTGAATACAATGTTTTCCATCATCAGAAATATATGCCAGTCGCTACTATATCTGACATTGACAAGTTATAACAAACAACAAAAGGTAGCCCTGTTGTTATAATAACAACAAAAATACAACATAAAATCAACATGTAAATTATTCATTGTACTTGTTGGTTATCATAAAAAGTACAATAACAAAGCAAAGACCATACGCATTCCTTTTCAAATTTATTGCCATTTAATATCTATCAACAATGATAGATAAAATATTATGATTAATATAAAATTATACATTAAAAATATATACATTTGGATTGATGTGAAGACACATTCCACATTAATGAATTTGTAGACGTACTCTCTCATAATGGTTTACACTGCAAAAAATTGAAACAATACCTTTTATATCTGTGAATGATTAGTTTTTGCAATATGTATCAAGATATTTGTTATGTTTAAATATATAAGACTTTTGGATATCGACATAAATAGTTCTTCGATGATTGAGAATGACTATTTGTTGCTACTCAATTACTACTCGTCCTCACTGCATTTAAAGTTTTACCTTGTATAGCTAAAAGCTGTTGAAAATGCATTAAATTGCATTCAATGTTAAATGGTTCGGTTGGTAACAGTTTTTCCTTATCCTTTTCAACATGACCACCTTAATTGACCATCATCATAGCCTATATAAGGACAATTCTACTAATAATTTTTTGAACCACCAAAATATTTTACAGAAGCGTTTATACAAATATCAAATATATACATTTTCCTGAGTATCGAGACATTTCAAGTTGATTATTATGGAGGCAATGTTATCACAGGTTCTTTTAAGTTATATTTTTAGTGTTGTCCATTTTCTTCAATTCTTAGCTTCTATCATTTTACATTTTTTAAGTTTGCATATATTTCGCTCAAACTTTCACATTTTGTTACAATTTAGATTTTATTTTACAAAATTACAATTTTAAAGTTAACAGTGAATAAGTAAGTTATATGATTTGAACATTGGACAAATTATTTGTGTCAAAAAATGATGTGTACATATTTTTTTCAAGAATGCATCAATTAGAAATATAGTGTATATATTAATGATATAGTTTTGATTACTAATATCAGACTATCTGCCATTAAATAGGTAACAAAAATGGCCTTGTTAACAAAAGGAGCAATTAGTCAAATAATGGATGGTATCTGCATCAAGGAACCATGTTTTCAAATTGTATCATTACATTCTATTGAACAACAACACAATACAAGTACAAAATATCATCTGCAACTTTCTGATGGTGTGCATACAACCTTTTCCCTTTTGCCATAACAATTTAACACACTTGTAGTGGAGGACGCTTTAGTTAAAGGGTCCATTGTTTGCATCAAAGAATACTCTTGCAAGTAACTCCACAATTACATTTATGTCAATTATTTTACTATATTTTATTGTACTTATGAAAATTTAATTATAAATCTTTATTAAATATCTATTTTCTTTCTACTTGCAGGGCTATCCTAATTGATAATTTGCATATAGTGTCAAATAATGGAGACATTATTGGATTTCCAGTACCTATAGTTCAAGGTACTAAATAGTTAGCATTGTCTAGCAGTCATGGAGTTTTAGATGTTTCTTCATGTAACATAATTCCAATAAAACTCCTGACCTTATACCATAAGTTATGGACTATTGAGGGTTGTGCTTTACAAAAATCACCAATCCATTGTTTCAAAAAAGGGTCTAAAGAGGGAAAAGTATTCGGATTTGACTTTATAGACAAACAAGGAACTGGTATACATATAACTTGTTTCAATGAATTGGTTGATAATTTTTATGAAATTATTCAATCAAATAATCTTTATTTGATTTCTAACGGTTCTGTAAAAGTTGCAAATACAAAATTCAATAGTTCAACCAATCCATATGAAATAGTTCTACAAGGTTCTTCAACAATCATACCTTCCACATGTGTTGAATCTACAGTTCCCGAACATGTTTACCATATCAAAACCATTGAGTCTCTTGAAACTTTTCCTATTAATTCACTAGTAGATGTGATTGGAATGGTTGTTTCTATCAATACGTCAAGTACCATTAGAAAAAAAATGGTACAGAAATAAAAAAATGTAATACATGTATGAAAGATATCTTCAGCTACTATATTGAAGTGACTCTATGGGGACATCATTATGAGAATGAAGGACAACAAATTCTGAATTTGTTCAGGGAAAGTAAAATAATTGTTCTTTTAATAAAATCTGCTTGTTTTCTTTCGTGGTTTGGTAAGTCATTGGATACTATTTTTTCAACCAATGTTCTTATCAATCCAAATTTGACTGAAACTATTTCTTTGTTGACATGGTGTACAGGAATAAGAGAAGATCAAACTTCTATTTCTCTGACTAAAGAGCCAACAATACTTGCTAGATTTACAAATCTACAGACAATGTCTACCATTTGTAAAAAAGACTTTCATTCCATGATTCCTATTTGTGTAACAACACAAATTAGTAGACTTGATTTGAATAACTTTTATTATCTCTCATGTCCATAAATCATGGATGACAAAAAATGTGTTAGGATTAACAAGGCAGAAATAACAATTACATGCAAATATAACCAATATCAGAAAACAATAAACCACACAGAAGAGAACACAAGACACAAAGATTTAACATGGTTCACCCAATCCCTGGGCTACGTCCACCAACAACGAGTCCAATATTTTATTATCCAGTGATTACAACCTGATTACACTCTGTAATCCCTTACAGCTCAATTCTGCCACAAGTACTAAAATCATACATCATGAAATCCCTAACCCTAAGCCATATTATACAATATTTTTTCCACTTTAGGGTTAGAATGAGTTACAACATGTCGACCCAAAAATTACCAAAAATATGTATAGTACTTTCCTGGATAGTACTTTCCTGATCAGTCACCACAAGCTAACAATCTCCCACTTGGTGATTGATCAGTATCAACACTAAAAAACCTCCCACTTGGAGATTGATCCTGTAGCAATACCGCTACCATATGAGGCTCCCACTGGATCAAACCACCCTAGACTGAACTGTTCCTTTATTTTGTTTAGTCTAGTAGACCAACCAAAGTTGAATAGGAGTTCAACTTCTCCCTTGTTACTACCTTTGTAAACATATTTGCTAGATTATCATATGTATGTATCTTTTCTAGCTTTAACTGCCCATCATCCAAAATTGACCAAATGAAATGGTACCACAATTGTATGTGTTTTGTCTTTGAGTGCAAAGCAGAATTCTTCACAAGATGAATGGCACTTTGGCTATATGTATGTAGAAAATTATCCTTCTGTGGATGTCCTAATTCTTCCATGAAGAATTGAAGCCATATCATCTCCTTGGCTACCTCTGTAGAAGCAACATACTCTACCTCTGTAGTGGATAAAGCAACCACCTTTTATAGTTGAGAAATCCAACTCACTGCTATCCCACCAACAGTAAATACATAACCTGTAGTACTCCTCCTGCTATCTATATCTCCTACCAAATCTGAGTCAACATAGCCTTGTACAGTAGTAGTAGAACCCCCAAAGTGTAAACACTGGATGTACCTCTCAAATGTCTGAGAATCCATTTGACTACATTCCAATGCTCAATACCAGGGTTACTCATATATCGACTAACAACTCCCACTGCGTGTGCAATATATGACCTAGTACATATCATAGCATACATTAAGTTCCCTACAGCTGAACCATAAGGTACCTTAGACATTTTAATCTCTTCTTCTGGTGTCTTGGGACACATATCCTTAGTCAATTTCAAATGACTAGGCAAAGGTGTGCTGACAACTTTGGCATTCTCTATAGAGAAATGTTGCAACACCTTCTCAATATAATCAGCCTAAGATAGAGACAATTTCCTATTTTTCCTATCTTTGCAAATTTTCATACTAAGGATTTGTTTTGCTGCCCCCAAATCCTTCATAGCAAATGAATGTGCTAACTGTTGTTTCAACCCCTTAATGTGATCCATGTTAGACCCAGCTACAAGCATATCATCAACATATAAACATAAAATAATATAGCTGTCATCATCCAACCTCTTAAAATAAACACAATGGTCAAAATGACACCGACTATATCCATGCTCATTCATAAAAGTGTCAAATTTGATATACCATTACTGAGGTGCTTGCTTCAAGCCATACAAACTTTTCTGCAATCTGCACACCAAATTCTCCTTACCCTTGACCTCAAATCCTTATGGCTGGACCATATATATTTCTTCATTCAAATCACCATGAAGAAAGGTTGTTTTAACATCAAGCTACTCTAAATGCAAATCTTTAGTAGCCACAATACTTAAAACAATATGAATAGAAGTCATTTTAACAACTGGAGAAAAAATCTCATCAAAATCAATACCATGTTTCTGTGCAAATCCTTTTACGATTAATCTGGCTTTAAATCTTTTCTTACCTCCATCCTCTTCTTTTATCCTGTAAACCCATTTATTCTGTAAAGCCCTTTTACCTATAGGTAACTTGCATAAATACCAAGTCTGATTTTTTAGCAACGAGTCCATTTCATCTGTCATTGCAGACTCCCACTGAAGCTTTGTATCCACCTGCACAACTTCATTATAACATTCAAGTTCACCAGCATATGTTAATAAAATAGAATACAAAGAGGGAGAGAATCTCTCTGGAGGTCTACTTAGCCTTGTTGATCGTCTAACATTCACTAGGGTGTGTGGTATTTGTTGTTGCTATTGTTGCGGAGCATAAGGAACTACTGGAACATCAAATTTTGGAGTATCATCCAATACTACATAGTCATTTTCTTTCTTCTCATGCTACTGCAACAGATCTTTGTACAATACTTTCTCATTGAATATGACATCCATTCTTCTTACAATTTTATGATTTTCAAAATCCTAAAGCCTATAACCAAATTCATCAATGCCATATCCAACAAATACACATTTCTTTGACTTAGCTTGCAGCTTGGTTCTATTATCAGAATCTATAAGTGCAAAAGCTTCACAACGAAAGGTTTTGAGAAAAGAATAACTCACCTTCTTACCACTCCATGCTTCCTCTGGAATACCATAGTCCAAAGGAGTAGAGGGGCCTCTATTGATTAAATAAATAGCAGTGTTCATAGCCTCTGTCCACATATTTTTGGGCAGCCTCGCATGCAACCTCATAGTCCTTGCACACTCCATTATTGTCCTATTCATGCATCCAACCACTCCATTTTCTTGTGGAGTCCTTGGTACAGTTTTTTGCCTACGAATACCATTAGAGGAACAATAATATTCAAATTTTGTGCTACAATACTCACCACCATTATCAGATTTGAGACATTTTAACCTTTTACCAGTCTCATTCTCAACCAAGCATTTCTATTTCTTAAAAGTTTGAAATACATTAGATTTCTATCTAAGGAAATAAATCCATAATTTTCTTATTGCATCATCTATAAATGTAACATAATATAGAGAGCCACCAAGGGAAGATACCTGAGCTGGTCCCCATACATCTGTATGCACAATCTCTAATCTCTCATTTTTCTTTTCCTTCCCACTCTTCACAAAACTAACTCTCTTTTGTTTTCCATAAACACAACTTTCACAGAAATCCATATTGACACATTTCAGACCAGGTAAAACTTTCTTTGAATGAAGTAATTTCATACCTTTTTCACTCATGTGCCCAAGTCTATTGTGCCACATTGCTGTGTCAGAATCTACAACAACGGTTTGATGTTCTTCCTACTTAACTACAACCACTGTTCTTGAACATTCATTATCTTCTGAAATAATTAAAGTAGAAGGAATAGTATGACCCGTACAAAGATATAAGGTGCCTACTTTCACACCTTTTTCTACTACTAAGGAACCTTTTGAAACCTTCCAATTTTTATCATTAAAATTAACTGTGCAACCCTCATCAGCTAGTTGCCTTGCTAAAATTAAATTTCTACTCAGCCTTGGAACATGTCTTACCTCTTGTAGTAGCCAATGATTCCCATTGTGCAACTTAATCTTGATTTTCCCTTTTCCAACAATTTGACAGGGTTCGTTATCTCCCAAATAAACTAGCCCAAAATTCCCTTGGACATAATAAAAAAAATAACCTCTATGGGGTGTAGCATGAAATGAAGCCCCCAAATTTAACACCCATGAATCATCAACATTTTCTAAAGATGAGCAAAGCATCCTCTTCGAATTTGTTACTTACCACATTTGCCTCCTTGTTTCCATCATGTTTGTCTCCTTGATCTTTCTTCTGAGACCAACAATCTTTCTTCTTATGACCTGGTTTTCCATAGTACCAGCAATCATTTGGCCCTTTGGATTCATACCTCTTTCCCTTTGATTTTCCTCTTAATTTCCCATGATTTCCAGAGTTGTTTCCTCTATCTCTTGTTCTACCTCTGCTTTCTGCGTTCAATACACTACCCGATGTGGATGCCCCTGAGCTTTTCCTATGAATTTTCTTACTCAATATAACACTAATAACATCATCAAACTTTAGGGTATTAGAACCAAAAATAGAATTACTAACAACCCTTACAAAGCCATTCCAGCTTTCTGGAAAAGAACACAAAATCAAGAGAGCCCTAACCTCTTCATCAAAAGTAATTTTAATTGAGGCTAACTGACTTGTAACTGTATTAAACTCATTCAAATGATCAGCGACTGATCCACCTTCTACCATTTTCATATTAAATAAACGCTTCATAAGAAATACCTTGTTTGAAGCTGAAGGCTTTTCATACAACTTCGCTAGGGTATCCATCAGATCTTTAGCTTTCATTTCTCTAGTAATATTGAATGCAACCGATTGTGCCAAGCATAAATGAATACTCCCCAATTCCTTCCTATCCAAAATATCCCAATCTTCCTGAGACATTGTTGCCTCTTTCTTGGCTATTCCCTCTAATGGTTGCCATAGATCCTTCTGATAGAGATAGTCCTCCATTTGCATCTTCCACCGCTAGAAGTTTTGCCCATTAAACTTATCAACCTTCAGCCTACCCTCATTTACCATTTCTCCCACTTAATCGAGAGACTCTCCCATTGACTTGTGAGACCTGCTTCAGAGAATAGATGAAAGAACAAAAGAAATAACCTCGCTCTGATACCACTTGTTAGGATTAACAAGGCATAAATAACAATTACATGCAAATATAACGAATATCAGAAAATAATAAACCACACAAAAGAGAACACAAGACAAAAAGATTTAACGTAGTTCACCCAATCCATGGGCTATGTCCACCAACAACGAGTCCAATATTTTATTATCTAGTGATTACAACCTGATTACAATCTGTAATCCCTTACAACTCAATTCCGCCGCAAGTACTAAAATCATACATCATGAAATCCCTAACCCTAAGCCATATTATACAATATTTTTTCCGCTTTAGGGTTAGAATGAGTTACAACATGTCAGCCCAAAAATTACTGAAAATATGTATAGTACTTTCTTGATCAGTCTCTGCAAGCTAACAAAATGTTAAAAAAAAAGTTATTTAGAATCATACTGGGACATATGAATGTCCTAAATGTTGTCTTCATATTCCAATATGTGATTTCACCTACATGCTTAATATGGATTTACAAAATCCATTAGGTGAACTTCACAATGTTACTACCTTTCAAGGCCTTACAAATGCTTTATTGGGTGCAGATGCAGAAGATTTTCAACTACTGCTTGCCGAACCCGGTGCAGATAAACTTTTGAATAATCTGTATGATTCTGAGTTTGTATTTGATCTAACTATCAAGACATCTTCTTTCACTGGACAAGAAACTCAAAGCATAATTGTTTAGGCTTTGAAGCTTGCTTTAAATAATAGTTTACTTGTAATATTGAACGTATCTGATAATATGTTTGTGTATATATGTTTATTTGACAATAAACTGTCTCATGTTAATGTTATGCTATTTTAGAATTTGGGAAATATATAAATGTTTTTAGATCTTTTAAAACTATGTTGTACAGATATACTAAATTTCTTTGAATCTTTATATAATTTACTTTAATATTAGTATATGTTTACATTTTACATTATTATTGTATTTTATCTAATAACTTTCCATTTACTTTTTGTGAATACAATATGCATAGATCTTATAAAGAATCAATATTTCAAAATTTACCATGTTTGTTTATAGATAACATTTCCATATCTGAGTATTGTTTTCAAATTTAAAATTTACAATTATTACAGATATAAATGACAATTATATATGCACTGCATAGAACTTATAAAGAACTAGCATTTCCAAATTTACCATGATTATTTTTTGATAACATTTCCATATCTCATTATAGTTTTTAATTTTATGATTTTCAATTATTACAGATATAAGAGACAATTATATATGTAGTCATGGATACTGCAAATAATGAAAGAGAAGCTTAGCACAATCATGCAGAAATCACATGCAGAGAGCTAGATATGATGCCAAAAAAACTGTTATTAACAAAAGAAGACAAGAAACCTTTAAAAATATTGAACTTGCAATTTCTGCTTCAGATATACATTGTTTGACCACCTCACCACATTTAGAACCTCTTGAATTTCCAAATTCATATCCTCTACCAAATTCTTTTATTCAAAATGCTTCCTTGCCAGAAGTTCAAATACCTTATTGTATTGAGGATCATACAACTTACATGAATACAACTGATGATATTATTAGTTCACCTTTCTCTGCAAATTATTACAATGCTAGAAAAGAATTTTGTAGAAAGATAGACAATATTTCAAACTATACAAAGTGTTCTATTTGTATGGAAAGATATCCTGGAATTAAATTGCACATGTCAGATGAAACTTTAATATGCTACAGATGCAATTCAGAAAAAGGTGGCCATCGGTTCTCAAAATGGAACAATATGGATCCAGGTGAACAACCATTGTGTTTGAAAATGTTAACACAAATTGAAAAAATGCTGATAGCAAGAATAAGTCCTATTTTGCAAGTTACATATGCAAAAGGTGGTCAACACAAATATAGTGGTCATACTATTTGTTTTCCTCAAAACATTTCCAATATCACAACATTGTTGCCAAGATGAATAGATGCATTAGATATAATCATTGTTAACAAAGAGAGTATAGGAAATAAAAAATATAGTTTTTATGTTAGCAGATCCCATGTTTATGAAGCATTGAAATATAAAACATTGAATGACTCATACTATAGAGATGTACAAATAGATGAAAATACATTAGCATCATTACCTTTACAATCTACTGATATTTCAGACCTAATTTTTAATGCAATGGAAAATAGTCATCCTATTGAAGATAACTCATCCATGTTAGATGAGATAGAAGAAAATGAGATTGATGACACTCTAGAATTTAACAACTCATTTGTTTGTAATCTACCTACTCCACGTAGAGAAACAAAAGAAATACGTTCTTTGTTGCATTTAGGTGAAGGTCAAACAACATAATCTATTGCATGGCCTCCTATCACACCTTTTCCTATAAATGAATACACAACTGAAGGTTTATTTGTTATGGAATTTCCAACTTTGTTTCCCAATGGAATGGATGCATTCAAACAACCACGTATCAAAGAAGTCAAACTGCATGATTATGCTCTACACCTTCTATGGTACTGTGATAATAGATTTGGGCATCATTCAAGATTCTGGTACTTTATATTGAATATTATCATGCATCATTGAAGCCAAGCCACAACATCTGTGTTTGTTCACAAACAATTGGATGGATCTTTACTTGTAACAATTGCAGATCTTCATAAAAAGCTATGGGATGTACATGATGATAAATTGGCAGATCAACTGATGAGATTTGGCTCTTCTGTACATGGCACTAGATCTTTTTGGAATCAACGAAGAGCAAAACTGATAGACATGGTTATTCAAATTGGTTGTCCTACACTTTTCTTTACTCTGAGTGCTGCAAATACCAAATGGCCTAATTTACACAATATCATGCCATCCACCACACCAGAAAATCCATCTATGGCTACAAGATGGTGAATACAAAATATTATTGAAAATCCTCATTTGACAGTTGTATATATGCATCATAGATTCATTGCATTTCGAAAGGAAGTCTTGGAGAAACTGCTTGGCACAACTGACTATTGGTACAAGTAAACAACCTATTTAAAATGTTATTAATTCCTATGCAATTACATGTTTATTTACTAACTTAAATTTATATTAGGTTTGAATGCAAAAATAGAGGTTCACCACCAGATATTAAAAATTTAGAATGGAATAATGATCTATCAGTGCAGAAAGTTTTAGATTACATAGACCAGTATGTATCTGCATGGAATCCACAAAGCATACAACAAAGAAATCAAGGGATCTTTTCCAAATCTCTTCATGATCCTTGTCCGATGAGTACATAGATGATATATGCAATAGATGTAGCTTTTGATTATAGTGATTTGGTTAATCGTATTCAACGTCACACAAAATGTTCTCTACATACATGTTTAAGATGAAAAGGTGATCCTATTTCATGCCGTTATAAAGCTCCATGGGCCACATAAGAAAGATCTGAATTAACATGTAGTACCCACCCATAGTTTTCTTTTAGTTTGCAGTTGCCGGATTCTTTTAAGCTTGTTTTTTAGTTGTTGGCCGAATTCTTTTAGGTCACTTTTGATGTGATCAATTATTATTTTAATAAATGATGATTATGGATTATTGTTCATTGCATGTGTATCATGTTATTGCATATATTAGATGTTGATATCTTTATGATGTTATGTTTATGTTTTATATCAAGATTTATGGTACTGACCCCATACTGGCATGTGTATGGTTATCATGTGAGTGTATCTATTTGGCATGTTTTTGTGGTAGAGGACGGAGGCATAGTTACTATTGGAAATATTCAAGACTATCTAGGTTACTAAGAGGGGAGGGGTGAATCAGTAACTTCAAAACTTTTAACAGATTCAGATCTTAATAATATTAGATTGATAATCTGACTGCATGCATGAGTAACAGAAAGAATAAAACATTCATAACACTTAGAACACAGAGATTTGGTGACCCAGAAACCTTCCAAGTAGAAAGTAAACCTGGGGTGGGGATGATACCCAAAAAACTTCAATACTATAGTATAAAGTTTGCTGGTTAAGGCTTACAATGATCACTTTTGATGATCTGCCCTGTTAGGAACAATAAGGACTACTAGGTCCACCTTGTTAGAGGATTTACAAACATACAATGAAATATGCACTCGGTTAAGAGATTTTTACAAAGACTATTAAGTCTACCCGGTTAAAGGATTTCAAGCTGATTCACCTGTTAGGATGAAACAGTAGATCTCTTGCTTGCAACTGTACTTGCTGATTGAGATTCTATGATGTACTGATCACCTTCTATGATGGATAGATCTTTTCTTCTTCTTATACTACTGTAGCCCTTTGTAATTCACTTATCTCTGCCTTTCTCTCTTTTTCATACTTCTCTATTTCATCATTCTTGGATATGACATAAAACATTATTTATATATCAATCTAAGTCAATTCCAAAACAATTACAAAGTAGGCTCTTAAACAAGTAAACACAAATATTATTGAGTTGGCCCAAATATAATTACATGGTTACTGCAAAATAACTCGGTGACTTTCTGATACTCGACGTCCACTGCATTACTCGACATCATCATGCACTCGGTAGAATTGGAAACTCAGTCCATACTAACCATTCGGTCATAGTTTCAAACTCGGTAAACACTGGAGACTCAGTAGATAAAGTGTTACTCGGTAGAAACTAAATTTCCTGTTTAACCGTGCAGCACTCGGTAAACACTATGAAACTTTGCGAGCTCGGTATGCACTGTTCTACTCGGTAAGCTCTGCTTGGCTCGGTAAGCTTTGTTCTACTTGGTATGTACTGATCTGCTCAGTATGCACTGATCTACTTGGTATGCACTGATCTGCTCGGTATGCACTGTTCAGAATAAGTGTTTCCACTAATGACAATCATGCTTAATGCCAACAATCTCCCCCTTTGGCATTAGTGACAAAAACACTTATAGCCAAAACTTATATACAAGAATCATGCTGAATCTTTTTTTTGATTTTTCAAAATTTATCTTTGTCAAACTGCTGTTTATACATCTTATATAGAGTACTTTTTTTTTTATACATTTCATGACTCCCTTATATAGAGTACTTTCTCCCCCTTTCGTATTACACACCTTAATCTTATACACTTTCTCCTATACATTTTCTCCCCCTTTTTGACAATAATGCCAAAGGTGTATATACAATTATTTTATAGGGAGAATCCAAAATGCGAAAGAAAATTAGAATGTACCTTCATGATTAGTGCCAGAGTTTTGTCCCAATTCTCTTGCAGAATCTGATGGAATATGGATGAAGTGACTAAGAGGGGGGGGTGAATCAGTCAACCATAAAACACTTCACAATTAATTCTTTCCAGATCCCTTAGGATATTTTAACAATGTTATCTGTTTTAGCACTCAGTAAATAGATTGCAGTAACTTTGAAGATGCAGAAAGTATTAGCAAAATTATCTTTAGATATTCATCAGCACATGTATATGATTGAGAAAGCAATTAAGAACACAAGAGACACAAGATTTAACGTGGAAACCCAATATGGAAAAAAACCACCAATGTATCTAGATACTGATTTTCACTTTTCTGAAGTGATGCCCAGTTAGAAGCCAACCTGGTAAAAGGTTACAAAACACACTGCTAGGTGTGACCTTGTTAGAGGATTTAAAACACCCTGCTAGGAGTGGCCTGGTAAGAGGTCTTGAAAACAATTCAATGGAATTGTCACCTTGTTAGAGGATTTACAATATGGTTGTTAAACCAACTTGGTTAAGAGATTTAGAATTCACTGTTACAATGATAAGAAGGTAACAATGAAAAATGACCTGTATAATAATGCAACTATCTTGCTGATTACAGATCTCTGTTCTGTAAAAGTCTGATCTTTTCTGATCGAATAAATCTCTGCTGCACCTCAAGGATATCTGAACATCCTTCACAAATTCGCATACACCTTTTCTGCTTTTCTTTTGTAAAATCTTCTGCTATATTTCTTATTTACTTTTCACATTTGACCTTTTATTTATATGATTTTAGATTTGTCAAATCGACATTATTTAGTATAACAGTCGGCTGAAATAAGAAAACTCTATTTGCAAAAATCCTTCAAGGGCCGACAGTGCTCGGTGACCATAACTTTCTATAATCTTTCAGAGACTGAGGGAACTTGGTAAACACCGACAATCTTTTACCTTCGATAACCGACTGAACTCAGTAAACACTAACTTTTCTTCGATGACCGACTGAACTCGGTAAACACTAAATTTTCTTTGGCAACCGAGTGAACTCGGTAGACACTACTTTTCTTCGATAACCGAGTGGACTCGGTAAGCACTAATATTCCTGTCTGGCAGACCGACTGAGCTCGGTAGTAACTGGTTGCTGCGGACTATGACATTGTGTGACATCAAAGACAATACATAATTGAGTAGCAATTTCCTTCAGACAATTGTTTCCAACAGAATCTTGCATGTTTGGAGTGCAATTTGGACTTCTGCAGAGAGTTCAATCACGTGATCTGCAATGGAAAATTGATTGTCATGGAGTAATGCTTTTGAGTGAACAATGTGCTTTTGCATTATGTCCATGATGGGAAGGATCATGTTCTAAATATCTAGCAGTGTTGACTAGATCTTTGTATCTTCTTTTAATAATTCTAACTGCCTATTTGATAGGAATGTGATTTTCATATGATGTGCAGAGCTTGAACTAGGTTCAAGTTACAACCTCTGTACACTGTCCTTCAGATCCTCATCAATCTTATTCAATTTTTCCTTGACTTCCTTAGTGAACTCGGTAACATTACATAGCTTAGCAACAAGTGAGGTAACATTGGAATAGGAGGATTCAATATCTGTCAAAACTGAAGATAATTTTGCCTGATTAATAGCTATATGCTAAGCAACTTGCTCAAGCACTTTATTGTCAAACTTCTTCTCGGCTTTCTCAAGAATCTTCTCTGACACAGAGGAATCCTCATGGAACTTGTTTACTACCTCAGCTAACTGTAACAAAATATGTTGAGAGGAATCAAATTTAATACCTAATGCTTCTGACAAAATATCCTTTGCATCTTCAATAATTTTATATTCCTTGTCCCTTTCTTCTTTTAGTTTCTTCTGCTTTGCTTTCTTTTGGAGGAGTTCACCAATGTTTTGCATTTGGTCTGCTGAAAAATTTGCAAAGTCTAATTTTGGAATCTCTATCTCCTCATCTAAGTCTATATCCTCTTCTACATTCTTACTCAGAAATCTTGTACTCGGTTGAGCCTTAGGATCAACTGTTATTGCACTTAATGCCTTTGTAGAAGTTATTGTAGACATTGTAGGACTAGCTATGAAAAATGATAAACTATCGACTGGAATACTTGAAGGGCTCAAAATTGAAGTATTCACAATTGTAGAATCAAAAACTGAAATACTTACTGAAGTATCCAAAACTGAGGTACTTACTGCTGGAAAACTTGATATGGAAGTAGGTACTGAAGTAGATACAGGAGACTACAACTCGGTAAAAGAGGTGGTAGTCATTTCTATCAATGATTCATTGAGTTGTGGTAGTGATGATTTGACATTTGATGTATCTGTGGAAGTTGTCATAATCATACTTGAAGTTATCTCCGTGCTAGGTGTAGCAAATTTTGCTGGAGAGTGAGGAAGTGAGGCAATGACTTCTGTAGCTATTTGAACAATATTATCTTCCTCATCACTTTGCTTGTCTACCTCGGTATCTTCTTCATGTTCATCACTGTCATCATCAATATCCTTGATTATCATAGTTTCGACACTCAGTTTGTGAAGATTATAGATTTTTTTCCATGTGGCAGTGGCACTCTTCACAACCGACTCAATATCTTTGATCAAAATCAAACAACTGTTGAATTTGATTGTCATCTTAATTTCATTATCTATCAATGCCTTATTAATTTTAGCATTTTTCAAACTTGGCATTAATTGCCTCAAGGTTTGAGCATAGATGTCGTTGACAGTTTGTCTTGCATTGGACCATCTTAACTTAATTTTGTTCAGCAGAGTTCCTGGGATTTGAGAAGCTATCTCTTCAGGTGAGTATTTCCATCTTCCTATTTTCTCGATAACAGCATCTTCAATTTCCTGCTGCTCTTCCTCAGATCTGATTTCATATTTTAGAGATTTGAAGTTTGCAATTCCACATCCTTCTTTCATATCCTTGATCTTTTCTTTTAATGAAGGAGGAGGCCTTTTGAATACTATTTCTTCACTGTCTTTGCCTACCTTGCCTCTTGTACTCCTTCTTGTAAATACTGTAGAGGGTTGCTTGGGTGCCTTGGTGATAAATACTTTTCCTTTCTTCTTTGCTGGTAGTTGTTCTTCTTCCTCCTCATCCTTTTTCTCTTCTTCTTCTTCAGAGTCCTCTCCTTTTTCCTTGGTTGACATTAGAGGTGTGCTAGCTTGTATTTTGGCCAACCTCTTTCTTCCTTTGTTAACTGCCTGTGGAAGCTTTATACTAAGCTCAATTCTCTCCTTAGCTTCTTCATATGTCCTAAAATATGGTGCCTTTGGGTTAACAAGTTGATTAATTAGGGCTTCAATAATATTCTTGGTTTCATCAATATTTACCTCATAGGGAAGAGGTTTCACATGTACAATCCTTGGTTTTGCTGCCTGTATATATAGATTATCACAGTCCACCATGAAACAAATATCATCTTTGTAATCTTCCACCAATTTCTGTAGAATCCAGAATCTATTGTTCATTTTCTCTTTAAATGATTCAAAATAGTTATCCATTATGCTTTCAAAATTGTCACCCATTTCTGAAATGTATTCATTCATCTGATAAAGAACCGACACATCTTTTCTCCATACTACCATGCCTTTTGATGGGAAAAACTTCTGAGCATAGAAAAATAAACAAACCAATAGTGAGCCAAACTTACATGGATTGTTCTTTGATGTTTGGATGCTCTCCATGTTCTTGTTGAACTGTCTCAACAAAAGATCTGCTAGGTCAAATGACAGATTGTTCTTTACAATTTTATATGCTAGGTCAACTGCTTCACATGGAACATTGTTCTGTCGACTTGAACTGTATATCTTGTGAGCTACGATATGTATACCAAACTTCAATTCTACATCAGTAATTCTGCTTATCTTCATACCTCTACCGTCCCACTTGACTAGGGTTTTCTCTTCCAGTTCCGTCTGACCTAGGGTTTTTGTAGATTTTGCCTTATCGAGCATGGGAAGACCAGTGATTCGGTGAATCATCTTCTTTGTAATCTCTACTAGTTGCTCAAGCCATATTTTACCTTCATGTACTCGACTAAGGATATATCTGATCCATTTTATCTGAAAGCTTTGAGGCAAGTGTGTGATGTGAACTAAACCCTTATCTTCCAAATGTTGATGCTCCGGTTTGAGAACACCATCGACACATAGTTCCTCATGGATAGTATCTATCTCTAGGGTTCCAAGCTCTTGAATTGTACACTTAAAATGACTACAAATATCGTTAATAAGAAGTACCTTAGGAGGAATCCAAGATTGAGCTCCACTCGAGTCTAGGTTTTCGGCAACTGTGGGCACGAGTTTGAAATCTGGTGCTTTCCATTCTCCATGAACCAACATTTCTGAATCTTTCTTCATTTTAGCGCTGGATGATGCCATTGTAGCTCAGTGAACATAGTAAATTCTTCGAGGAAAGAGAATATCTTGCTAAAATATGCTTCGAAATGCTTGACTGCACTAGGAGACTTTTGTTCGCGGTGAATAGTGAACTTGATTTCACTCCTTTTGTTAAAACATTATCATTAATGCTCAGTATGAATTAGGGTATAGAATTAGACAGGCTATCATCCACTATGAATTAATTGCTCAGTAAAGACTCCGCAACTCAGTGATCATACGAATTCATACTTCTCTGACCTTACTCAGTAACCAAATGAATTTAGGTTACTCCCAACCTTGCTCGGTGATAACTGATACCGACCTTCTGGTGATCCTGCTGTATCTTGCATACTGATTTGGATCTATCTTCCTTTTAGTTCAGGAACTATTTTGGAATATGTCTATGAAGATACAGTTCCAGTGCTTTCTTGGAGACTAGTTAGAGCTCATAGAGCCACTCCCTTCTTTAGTGACTTCAGGATTGGTTTGCTCGGTAGGTTTAGGAATCCACTTCTGTCTCATCTACTTCCTAATGTTATTTTCTTTTGCTTTCTTTTCATCTTCAATTTTGCCTAAATTCATGCAGTTTTTAGCTATGTGACCAAGCTTAGTGCAATTATAACATCTTATGGTAGAATCCCTTTTTCTCAAGTGGTGCCTTACACAATTCATGCCAATGTGTCCATATTCTCCATAGTAATGACATCTACACCAAGTGTTGTAATCCCAACCAAACATTGCTTTAATAATTTGTTCTGTTGGATTGGGTGTTTTAGTTCTGCATTCTGATGCCTTATGACCTTGTTTGCTACATTTGTGACATATGCCTTTAAATCTTGGTTTTTCCTTGCATTCATTTGCTTTATGACCAAGCTGATTGCAATTGTAGCATTTTCTATTGAATTTTGCTTTTCCATTGCTCCAACATTTGTTTGAAATATGACCAATTTTGCCACAGTGATTACAGGTAGGTTTCTGATTCTTTTGAGTACCTTGTTTGGAGGATTCACCTTCCTCTTTGTATCCAAGTCCTGCTTTTCCTTTTTGCCTATGAAGGTTTTGTTCATACACCTGATTCATATCTTCTTGAGATTTCAACATTCTCTCATTGATTTGCCTTTCAGCATCTAGCTCACTCATTACTCTTAAATTGATTTGCTTTTCAAATCTCAGCTCTTCTCTCATATTTTCATTTTCTGATCTTAGAGTCAAGATTTCTTCATTTGCATTGGAGATTTGATCAATAAGATTTTCTAGCTGAAGAGTTTTATTCTAAATTTCATTGTTCTTTCCATCTATTTCATCTTTCATCTTGTTTCTTTGTTCCAAGACTTCATAGAATCTTGTTGACTGAATTTCCTGTTCTCTTTTCAATTTTCTCACTTCTTCTTGCAGAGAACCACTCTTTTCTAGAAGTTCTTTGATTGCATTGTTTGCTTCATCTGAGCTGCTTGAAGGGAAAAAGTCTTCAATCTTTTCTTCAACATACTGGTGGTCATTGATCTGATTTGCAAGTCCCTTCCTTCTTTTTAGGGAAAGGGAAAGATGCTCTCTTGCTTCTTTAAGTTGAGTTATGGCCATTTCTAGATCTAGCTTTTCATTCTCAATTACTTTGTTCAGTCTGAATATCTCCATTGTCCTAAATCTTTTCTCAAGCTGTCAAACTTTATTTTGAGATCCACTGAGCTCTGATACCAATTGTTGAAAATATTCAAGACTATCTAGGTTACTGAGAGGGGAGGGGTGAATCAGTAACTTCAAAACTTTTAACAGATTCAGATCTTAATAATATTAGATTGATAATCTGACTGCATGCATGAGTAACAGAAAGAATAAAACATTCATAACACTTAGAACACAGAGATTTGGTGACCTAGAAACCTTCCAAGTAGAAAGTAAAACTGGGGTGGGGATGATACCCACAAAACTTCAATACTGTAGTATAAAGTTTGCCGGTTAAGGCTTACAATGATCACTTCTGATGATCTACCCTGTTAGGAGCAATAAGGACTACTAGGTCCACCTTGTTAGAGGATTTACAAACATACAATGAAGTATGCACTCGGTTAAGAGATTTTTACAAAGACTGTTAAGTCTACCCGGTTAAAGGATTTCAAGCTGATTCACCTGTTAGGATGAAACAGTAGATCTCTTGCTTGCAACTGTACTTACTGATTGAGATTCTATGATGTACTGATCACCTTCTATGATGGATAGATCTTTTCTGCTTCTTATACTGCTATAGCCCTTTGTAATTTGCTTATCTCTGCCTTTCTCTCTTTTTCATACTTCTCTATTTCATCATTCTTGGATATGACATAAAACATTGTTTATATATCGATCTAAGTCAATTCCAAAACAATTACAAAGTCAGCTCTTAAACAAGTAAACACAAATATTACTGAGTCGGCCCAAATATAATTACATGGTTACTGCAAACTAACTCGGTGACTTTCTGATACTCGGCATCCACTGCGTTACTCAACATCGTCATGCACTTGGTAGAAGTGGAAACTTGGTCCATACTAACCATTCGGTCATAGTTTCAAACTCAGTAAACACTAGAGACTCGGTAGATAAAGTGTTACTTAGTAGAAACTAAATTTCCTGTTTAACAGTGCAGCACTCGGTAAACACTGTGAAACTTTGTGAGCTCGGTATGCACTGTTCTACTTGATAAGCTCTGCTCAGCTCGGTAAGCTCTGTTCTACTCAGTATGTACTGATCTACTCGGTATGCACTGATCTGCTCGGTATGCACTGTGCAGAATAAGTGTTGTCACTAATGACAATCATGCTTAATGCCAATAGTTACTTGCATAGTCGAGATCCACACGTCTGACTGTACCCTATCATTGTCTGCTATATATTATTGTATGTACATGCTTCATCTTGTGATGACAGGTTTACAGGTACAGGGCATCATCTTCCCTAAATTGGCAAGAGTGAGTGTGCCCATAAACATTCATCTCAATGGTAAAGAGGGGAGATAATACACAGACCCAAAACCTTAACCTAAGCCTATTTATCCTAAGTATTGGATAAGTATCTGTTGACTACCCTACCCCAATTTTTCAGGTTGACAAAGTTCATGGATTCCTTCCTTGAGCTTGTTTGTTTTATATGATGATCTTGATTTATTGCTTTTTGAGTATCTGGGTTTCTATAGTCATGAAAATTAATATTATAGTTGAAAAATAATATTAAATTTGATTCCTATGTTTTTGTATGTTTATTAATTAATTAAAAATCAAATATTAAGATATTTGGTTTTAATTAATTAATTGTGTGAAAATAGGATTAATAATGTCCATTAGATTTTTAAATAGTTAAATTGCATGATTTAATGGTGTTTTGAATATTAGATTATTTAATAAGAGACTATAATAATAACATGTGCTTTATTACGTTTGAATGAGATTTGTTTCAAAAAGGTGACAACTTGTCTTTAGGAGTCTAAGTTGAGTTGTGCACTATTAAAAGATATTTTTAATTAATAATTGGTAATTTCTTTCAACTTAAGAGTGGGAGTTTGAATAGGAGTTGTCTTATGAGTCATCTAGGGTTTGCATGATTGGTGGAGTTGAATCCCTAATAGGGGAAATTTGCATTCATTTGGATGGAATGAGGTTGTTGGAGATTTGTGGAGAGACTTCTTGGAGAATTTTAGACATTTTTGAGATTCTTGAGCTTTGTGTGTGTGCTTGAGTGTTTTTTGTGAAGATTGCTTGCATCTGGAATTGGGCTTTGCATACATTATGTTTCAGAACTATAGGGCTGAGTTCTTTTGTTGATAGATTTGGGAGTTTCATCATCTTACGGGCATTCTATTATAGTTCTAGCATTAGAATTGAGGTACGGTTTGAAGAAACCTTCTTGTAATTTTATTTGTAGAATTTTCAATGTTTTCATATGCTTGTTTTGATTTATAGTTTTAGATCTATTTTCAATTATGCTTTCAATTTGGGTGATTATAAACCCTTAGATTCTTGGCTATTAGTTTATTTTATGACTTGGCATAGTAGGGTTATCCTATCAAAATTTCGTGAGAAAATTCACTATAGAAACCTTAGGAAATGAAAAATTAAACTGGCTATAGTTCAAACTATTAAATAGAGGAAATAAATAAATGGGTTGTTGAGAAAAAATAATTTTGGCAAGGAAAAATGCAATCTGGGTAAAAAACCCAATCTTTGTAAAAAAATGACAGTCAAAATAAAATTACTACAGTAGATAATAATATACATGCAAATGATAGAAAATTGCATTGGTAAAAAGAAATGTATTCACAAACAAATAAAGAAAAAGGATAGAATAAGGAAAAAGACAAATTATAATATAAATTTGCAAAAGTAGAATTATTTTTCTTTTCTAGAAATAAAAACACAGGCCCATTTATTTCCATTTTTGAAAATATGTTGTTTATTAAAAAAAAAATGTTAAAAGTGTATGCTCCTTGTCAAAATATGTAAATATATATTTATAGTTGTTAAAAAAAATTAGCAATGTAAAAGAAATGATATATTATATGTTTTGGCAAGTTGGGGGTTTGAAAAAGTTTTAAAAAATAAATATTATTAAAAAATTTTGGAAAGTAAAAAAAAATTATAAAAAGTTTTAAAATTTTTTTGGGGAGGGTACCCCGTACCCCCCCTCGCTTGACAGTTGTGCCTGCCAACAGTACCCACAGTACCGTCAACAGAGCAGTGCTTTGCCAGTGGCACCCATGGATGTCGTGCGATAGACATTGTACCTGCCGGTGGCGCCGTGGGCATCGTGCGGTGGGCAATGCCACCATGGGCGCAGGTCCCACAGTGGCCCCCCCCATGGAGGTACTTTCTTTGTTAGTTAATTTTAATACAAATTAAACTTTGTTAATTTATTTTATTATATTTAAATTTTGTTATATTATTTTGATAGTTAGTTTTAATTAAATTTTATTGAAGGAATATGGTTTTATTAGTAATTTTTATTAATGATTATAATTTAATAATAATTTTTATTAATAGATTTTATTAAATATGCAGTAATATTTATTGGTAATTATTATTTATTAATAATAATTGTTAGTGTTAATTTTTAATTAAAATTTGGTAAATTTTGTTAGTAATAGTTATTAATGATTTCTATTCAAATATTGATTAGAAATATTGTTTGGGAATATTAGGGCTTTAGATAAAGTCTATTTGTTGTTTTTATCATAAGGCTAGAGGACTATGTTTGCTAATGGTATAGTGAACTTTATTTAATATGATTAATTAAATCTAATTGGCCATGGATTAGGTTTAGTTAAATTGTTTGGATTCGAAATATTTATTTGATTTAGCCTAGGTATGAAGTGTAAGGTGTGTTTGCAATTGTATGATTCAATTGGGTTTTATTTAATGTTGAAACATATGAGTCATCTTATGTCTATAAATGCATCTTTTCATACTGAAATTGGCTATTTTATATAATATGATTTTATTCTTCCTAGTTGTTGGGTTTATCCGCTTTATCAGTGCTAGATGACCTAGGGAATTACAGAGGCTTGGGAATTGTCTTCTATTTTGATGTTGTTTTTTATGTTTGTGTGAGTGTGATTTGTTCTATGTCCCATTTGACCTTATAGCCTCATGTTGTACTATGTGATCAGTGATTATGACTTGTAGTCAATCCTGATTTCTGTGATGATTCTAGATGTGTGACTTGTACACACTAAATAGTGCACTTCTCTAAGTCATTACTTCCAAGGGAATCCATGGATGTGAAACCTTGAGAAAGTGACCTAGAGCTCCCTAGGCATGGAGTCACAAGGATGTTGATGGTGCTCTCAGCTAGAGCTATTGAAGCATGCAACCTTGTTAGTAAACCACACAATGGGAGATTCAATGAGACAAGGGAAAGAATGCCAATATCCTCAAGAATAAATGAGAATGTAATGCAATGTGAGCTATGCTATAAATGAAGATGCAAGCTAAGCTATGAAAGGAAAGTATTACAAACCCTTGCTAATTAAGCTATGTGGGTTAACCTAAAACATGAAAGGAAACTAAGATAAGAATGCCATGAAAATTAAGCTATGATACAAGTATGAAGACTAGAATGCAAAAAATTCTCCAAAGCTCCAAAGTCACCAAGAAAACCTGCAGCACAACATTAGCATCAAGAGTGGGATCTAAGAATGAGAAAAGAGCTCTCCTTTTAAAGGAATTGAAAAGGAATGGACCATGGAGATTAAGAGGCAAAAGATTTAATCAAGGGTGGAGCTTGAAAGAGGAGCAATCCATGTGCACAAATATCCTCCAATGAGAAAATAAGAGTTGACTTTTGTGTCCATATGAGACAAAAAGTGCTTTTCTTCTTTTTATAAAATAAGAATAATGCTTTATTTGTGCAACTTACGATAAGAGGAAAAGTGAGGGCTTTTTATTTAATAAAAGAGGAGGAAATTCTTTTTAATTAAATAAAAACTTAGGATAAAATGGTTAGTGCAAGGCAAATAATAAAAAATGATAAAACTAGGATTTGATCAAGGAAATTGATATAATTGAAAAATGTTGATTTTTTGAAAATCTTGATTCAGGGATTTGATAAATTGTTGAATGGGTGCTCAAAGTCTAGGCGACCATTTTAGGGTGCATACATTTTCCCCTCTTTGACTAATGTGAGATCAATTTGGGATCACATGTGGTCAAAGAATGGAATTGAGATGTGAGATTGATTTGGGATCAAAAAATAACCCAGATGTGTGTTTGACGGATGGGAACACATCAGGACAAGCATAAGCATAAGATGACAAAGATAAGCCGAAAGACAAAACCAACACCTATATAGCTAGGTGATAATCAAGTCTCAAATAAGAGATGAGAATCTCAAGAAAGGTTGATTGATAAGCTGAATCAAAGATTAAAGCTGATAGGTACTGCCCCCTTGGAATCGAAATTGAAATCAAGTAGAGTAGAAGCAACAAATGGATAAACTTGATCAAGTCACTAGAAATCATAATCGAAGGTGAAAGATGATAGGGTAGCCATCAGTAGTGAAGACATGCCCTAGTTTGACTAGTTTTGACTGAGAAAGATATAGCATAAAAATAAAGTCAAACCCCATAAAGATGAAGTGAATGAAGGTGAATGAAAGACTAGGAGTCTGCAAGAGACGGGGATGAAGAAATGAATGTGCCCCAACAAAGATCAAAGGATCAGGCCTCAAATGGTCAGTCAACTATGCAGAAGAGGGTGAAAGTTTTGAAATGCAATTTTGACTATCAAGATGAACTCATATTTTGATTTCAATCTTGAAAATGGATCCAGATTGTCGACATTATGGTGCAGGAGCACCTAAGCTAACCTCTATTGTTTATAAGTTTTTGGCTTGTACTTGACTCTAGCCAAGTCAAGAGGATAGATTTGTTTTTTTGAAGACCTTAGAAGGTCATTTGAAATGTTGGTTAGGTGAATTAGTCACTAGGACTAAGGTCACTAATTACCCTTTGTTTGTTGTTATTTCAATTTCCTAGTGTTAGGAGTGTAGCTTAAGTTGGAGTCTTAAATGTGTTCTAAATACATAATGGTTGTTGTAAATATGCCATAAGGTCATAAATAGCCTTGTATCCACAAAACATAGGTGGTTACAAGTCCTATAATATAGGATTGAGGCACATGACAAAGTTGCCAAGTGTTGAGAAGAAGTTGTCTTCAATTTTGTAATTATTACAAAAGAAAGCATGTCATTCGGGTATCTTTGGATTCCCTAAGTTATAGGATGGTTATGCTGTAGCCAATAGGCCCTAAAAGAAAGGAAATGGCATCTAATGAGACCCAAGACTCGAACACAAAGTATTATGGAAGCATTGTAATAGTTTAGGAAAAGTTAAGAGAGGTCTGCAAGCATTTTTAGCAGATTTTTACTGGTGTTTGTGTTGATAGTCATACTTAATGGACTGAAAAAATAAATCTAATGCTAGATTAGTGTTCTATAGTTTGTTTATGAAATTTTTCATTTGAATATCAGGTTGTTTTGAGTTCATCTAAGTATTGGTTTTGGGAATTTTAGTTCAGGCAGTCTATTTTTAGCTTGTTTTGAGTAGTTTAAAGAGTCATGGCTCATCCATGAAATCTAACCATGGATAATCATTCATGATAGACATAAATGGAAGGGGATTAATTTTTTTACATATTTTTAGGAGTTAGGAGTCATGAAATCATGAAGAACTATATATTATGCTAGGCCCTAGGCGAGTTTGTGCAGCCCGGTTAGAGGTCTAGAGGTGAAAAGAGTGAAGAAACATTGCATGGTTGTACATATCCATACTGCTCCAGGAATTTTTCATGAAGGTAAACATCATATATATCCATTCTAAGCATATAAGAGTCATAATAGTCATTTAGGATTTGGTTTGAACAAGTTTGCTATCAAAATCACAGTTCAGTGCTAGAAATTAGGCCTATTAGGCCTCTTGTCCTTGTTTATAGGAACCCACTATACGGTCACTTTCAGACCCAGAACCCTAAATGAAAGTTTTAAAAATTACAAAAGGGTATCCAAATAAAGTTTTATTTTTCTAAGTTGTTTGGGAAAATTTTACTAAAAAGAGGAAAAATGGACTGGTGAAGGCTATAAGGAAATAGGCCTATTTTAAGGTGTCTACATGATGAATTGATGAAGCTGATTGGAAGATGACTCAAGATCCTTCCAAAATATTTCAAGTGGGAAATATTATGATTTTTTACATGATGGAGAACATCCCTATGATGTTGGAGCATGTTTATGGAGATTTGGCACTTAGAGCCTTCTAAGTGAGTGTGGAGAAGTGAATCAAAACTAGGGTGTTGATCATTCAAGGTGAAGTTTTCAGAGATTGAATCTTATAGAAGAGTTTGAATAGGTCTTAGTTAATTATCTAAGCCTATTGGAAGATCCTATAGATGAATAGGATACTAGGAGGCAAGTGAAGTCTCTTGGAGGGTGTGAAAACAAGCCTTGGAGTTTATCATACACCATATTGGTATCAGAGCATGGTTGATTAAGCTTGTGGTTAATGCATCAATCTTCTGAATTAGTATGAGAGAATACACCAGCTAGAGCCATGGTGACTAATTTTAAACTAGCAAAGAAGGTTGAGGAGCAAGAAGAGGATAACAAATTGTTAAGGCAAAGACTAGCTCAAATGGAGTAGCTCTTGGGTGAAGTCCAAGACAAAGCTGATAAGGTCAAAGAAAGGGTTGACCTTAAAGAAGAAGCTGAAGCAAAGGAGAAAGAATTGGATTTGGAGGAAGAATCACCAGCTCCTGACCTTGTTCTTCCTGAAGGGCCATTCTTAAAAGCATTGAAGGCATTGAGTGGCAAGGCTTTGGAATGTGTTCCACTCTTTAGTGGACAAACGGATCCAGATTTAGTTGTAGATTGGATACACAACATTGAGAACCATTTTGAATGTGATGGTATCTTTGAAGCACAAAAGGTAATGGTGGCCAAGTCTAGACTAAGAGGTTCAACTCTTACTTGGTGGAAGTTTGTGCAAACTAAGAGGGAAAAGGATGGAAAAGGTCCTATTGTGACATGGAAGGGAATGGTATCCAAAGTGAAGAAAACCTACCTTCCTGATGACTATGAAGTTCAACTTCATAGGAGGAGACACTATCTGAGGCAAAAAGAACTAGATGTCCAAGCCTACACTGAGAAATTTCAAAAACTATTTTTGAGATCCAAGTAGTTGAAGATGAGAGTATCAAGCTTGCAAGATACTTGAATGGCCTCAAATGGTCAATTAAAGAAGAGATGAGCCTAGTGAATTTCAAATCCATTAGGAAATGCTATCAAATGGCCTTAAAGATAGAGGAGAAGAGCAAGAGAAAGCAAGAAAGCTCCAAAGGTAAAGGAAAAGGAAAAGATACCAAAGGTCAAAGAGGTGGCTATGGTGGAAGAAGTTTTGATTCAAGAGCTCAAGGTGAGGTAAAATTTAGTGGGCAGCAAGAAGGAAGCTCAAGTAGAGGTGGTAGAGGAAGAAATTATAACTCTATCTTTAGAGGAAGAAGTGGTGGTTCATCACAAGGAGGAAGAGGCAATTATTTTTCCAATATGAAGTGCTACCATTGCAATCAAATGGGGCACCCTACCTATAGATGCCCTGAGAAAGGTGGTTCATCACAAGGAGGTGATAAAAGAGCTAACCTTGTTCATGAAGACACCAATGTAGTAGACAAGCATTCTGAGATTCCATTAAATTCAGAGGAAGGAAAGAACCTCATGATGAAGATGACTCTAATCAAGGAGCCGGTGAAGGAGGAGCCAAGCCAAAGGAGGTCTTTGTTTAGAATCAAATGCAAGATAATGGGGAAAGTATGTAGGGTCATCATTGATTCAAGCTCTACTGGTAATATAGTGTTAGAGGAAGTAGTCAACAAGCTCAAGTTGACAAGGATACCTCATACCAATCCTTACAAGGTCACTTGGCTTAACAAAGGCCAACATGTGTTAGTGAATGAGCAAGCATGGGTGGAGTTCTCCATTGGAAGGTACAAAGACAAATTTTTATGTGATGTGTTGCCTATGGATGCATGTCATTTGCTCCTAGGTAGACCTTGGCAATTTGATTGCCAAGCCATACATGATGGAGGAAATAATTCCTATTCTTTCAAGAAGGATAATAAAACCTTCAAAATTCAGTCATTGTTGGAGGATGCTGAAGTAAAGACAGTAGGTCCAAATGTTCTTATGGTAAGTGAAAAATAATTTCTACAAACCATGGAAGAGAGTGAAGGCATAGGGTATGCATTGGTGTTGAAACCAAGAGAAGGAGGTGAAGACAAGGTGACTACGAAGACTGAATTACCAAAGGAGATTCAAGGTATTTTTCAGACTTACCAAGGCATTATAAGTGATGGTAAACCTTCAGCCTTACCCCCTCAAAGAGCCATAATTCATAGGATAGACCTTATCCCAGGAGCTACCCTACCCAACAAAGTAGCCTATAAGATGACCCCTCAACAAAATGAGGAAATAGCAAGGCAAATACAAGAGCTCTTAGACAAAGGCCTAATTAGGAAGAGTATTAGTCCATGTGTTATACCCACCGTACTTGCACCTAAGAAGGGAGGGACTTGGAGGCTATGTACTAAGTCAAGGGCTATCAATAGGATAACCATAAGGTATAGGTTCCCTATCCCTAGGATTGAAGGTTTAATGGATTGTTTAGGTGAAGCAAAGTACTATAGCAAGATAGACTTGAAGAGTGGCTATCACCAAATAAGAATCCATGAAGGTGATGAATGGAAGACAGCCTTCAAGACCAATGAAGGGTGAACCCACAATAGTGGGTTACACTTTTTTTCCTGAATGGATACTGAACTCTACATTTTGAAAAAAACTTTCAGATTCAAATGCATATTCTCATTAAATCATTTAGAATTAGAAAATGAAGTAAATTAGAGTATTTTAGTATTTTCTGTCTAAATTCTAAATATATTTTTTATTTATATTTTTGAATTGATTTGATTATTTTTTTCTTTCTCCCACAAAAATTGGTATGTTGATGAAAACATCATTTTCAAAGAGTTACATTATTTTCATAGAGCATAACTTTTTTCTAAAATAGATATCAATGTGATTCTTCCGAATTTAGTTTTTTAACATCCATATAGAGGGCATGCTATTGGTTTGATGAAATTATCATGACTATTTCATATTTTATTAATGTTTGAAGTTGACTAAACCATAATTTTGACATACCTTGACTACATAGCTTATAACTTGTTGTGTATTTGTCCAATTTCATTTTTACTTTTTTTTATAGAAAGAGAACTTCAATATCTAGGGCATAGATAATTTTTAGTTTTTTTTTTCTTTCATTTACTATTTTTCCATAAGCATCAAACATAGAGGTATACACACAATGAAATATCTATGTTTAGTAACACTAAAAATACAAAGTCATAATAAACTTAATATATATTAAAATTATAATCATTGGAAAGATTTTTCTCAGTAGTACCTTACTACATAGATAGGTTTTTCAAATGGATTCATTCAAACTACCAAAAAATAAAGTTGAAGTGATTTTTTCTCAACATTTTAATAGGTGCGAAGGAGATTCTATTGTAGGTATGAATGAGGAGTATAGATGTTATATCAATGTTTTTTTATCTAAGATTCTTTGAGCAAACCATTTGTAATTTATTCCTTCAAATGGAACCTCTCAAGGCTCAAATAATCAAATTTTATTAAAAATCTATTATTTCAGGAAAAATCAGCATGTCTAAAAAAGTGTAACCCACTATTGTGGGGTCACCCTGAAGGGCTGTATGAATGGCTTGTCATGCCATTTGGATTGTCAAATGCCCCCTCTACTTTCATGATGCTCATGAATGAAGTACTCAAGGACTACATAGGCAAGTTTGCAGTTGTATATCTAGATGATATACTAATTTTTAGCAAGACAAAGAGTGAGCATTTGGAACATCTTGATATTGTCTTCAAGAAGCTACATGAGGAGAAGTTGATGAACAACTTGGAGAAGTGTGACTTCATCAAATCAGAATTAGTGTACCTTGGGTTTGTCTTATCATGTGGCAATCTAAAAATGGATAAGAGCAAGGTAGAGGCTATCATGAATTGAACTAATCCAAGGTCAGCAACTAAGGTAATGATTTTTCATTGTCTTGCACAATACTATAGAAAGTTCATACGACAACTTAGTGGAATTTGTGCCCCTATGTTAGATACTATCAAAGGAGGAATGAAAACCAAGTTTGTGTGGAATGAAGATGCTAACAAGAGCTTTGAGTTGTTGAAGGAGAGGATAGCTACCCAACCTATTTTGGTGCTGCCAACCTTTGAGAAACTATTCACCATTGAATGTGATGCTAGCAATGTAGCAATTGGGGCTGTTCTAAGCCAAGAGGGCAAACCGGTGGCTTTCCATTTTGAAAAGTTAAGTGAGGCTAAGAGTAAGTACTCCTCATATGACTTAGAGATGTATGCATTGGTCCAAGCTCTAAGAAAGTGGAGGCATTACTTGCTTCCAAAGGAATTAGTTGTGTATTCAGACAATCAAGCACTTAGTTTTTTGAATTCACAAGAGAAGTTGAGTCACAAGCACATGAAGTGGGTTGAGTACCTACAAGCTTACACCTTCAATATCAAGCACAAAAAGGGTGTACTAAACAAGGTGGCTGATGCATTGTCAAGAAGAGCCCTCACAGTTCAAGAAATTCAGTTGAAAAGCATGGGGATAGATCATTTCAAGGATCGATATGCAGATGATGAAGATTTTTCTGACATCTACAAGGTATGTGCTGAATACAAGAATCATTTTCATAGTAAATATGTTGATTATACTTTGTAAAGTGATCTCTTGTTCAAAGGGAATCAATTGTGTGTTCCTAGAGGCTCCATTAGAGAAAATTTGATTCAAAAAAAGCATAATGGTGCTTTGAGTGGTCACTTTGGGATCACTAAGACTCAAGACCTTGTTTCAAGGTTTTACTTTTGGCCTAGAATGAATCTTGATGTTAGGAGGTATATGGAGAGTTGTGTAGTATGTCAAAAGGCCAAGGGCACTTCTACAAATTCTGGTATTTATCAACCACTACCTATTCCTACTAGGCCATGGGAATGCTTAAGCATGGATTTTGTAGTTGGGCTACCCAAGACAAGACAAGGAATGGACAGTGTTTATGTTATTGTTGATAGGCTTAGTAAGATGGTTCACTTTGTGCCATGCAAGACTAAAAATGATGCAAGTCAAATAGCATCTCTATTCTTCAAAGAGATAGTAAGAATACACGGACTACCTATCAGCATTGTATCAGATAGAGACACAAAATTTATGAGTCATTTTTGGAAGACTCTTTGACAAAGATTGGGCACTAACTTATCTTTTGGGTCAGCCTACCATCCCCAAACCGATGGTCAAAATGAGGTTGTTAATAGGAGGCTTGGAAATCTTCTAAGATGCCTAACTAAGGATAATGGTCAACAATGGGATCAGTTGATTGGGCAAGCTAAATATGCCTACAATGACACCATAAATAGATCCACAGGGAAGAGTCCATTTGAAATAGTATATGGCCTACATCCTAGAGGTGTCTATGAATTGAGAGATTTGAAGGATGGAGTGAAAGGAAGTGGACATGCTGATGACTTTGCATATGCTATGCAAGAGATTCATGAAACAATGAGGAAGACATTGACAGATAACACCATAAAACATAAAGCCAAAGTGGATGAAAGTAGGACAGTTGAGTTTAATGTTGGTGACTTGGTTATGGTGCATCTCAACAAGTCAAGACTACAAAAAGGAGTCCCCTACAAGCTGCAAATGAGAAGGATAGGACCCTATCCTATATTGGCTAAGTATGGTGACAATGCATTCAAGGTTGAACTGCCGAAAGACAGTGGATTGTCATCCATTTTTAATATTTCTGACTTAGTCCATTATAGAGGACAACAACAAGACATGGATCAGACTCTTCATGAAGTGATCAGAGATGTGGAGGATCTCCAATTACCTACTGCTACAGTCACAGGCCCAGACAATATACTAGATACAAGAGTCTATAAAAAGACAAGGACTAAAGAGTACAAGGAGCATCTCATTAAAAGGCATGGATAGAATGATGCTGATACTGTTTGGATAAAAGAATAAAATTTCAAAAAGATGGGAGTTGATCCTACCATCATCAATCCAAGGGTGGATTGATCTTCTTATTTTGGGAAGGATGGTGCAAGAGCACATAGGCTAACCTCTATTGTTTATAAGTTTTTGGCTTGTACTTGACTCTAGCCAAGTCAAGAGGATAGATTTGTTTGTTTGAAGACCTTAGAAGGTCATTTGAAATGTTGGTTAGGTGAATTAGTCACTAGGACTAAGGTCACTAATTACCCTTTGTTTGTTGTTATTTCAATTTCCTAGTGTTAGGAGTGTAGCTTAAGTTGGAGTCTTAAATATGTTCTAAATACATAATGGTTGTTGTAAATATGCCACAAGGTCATAAATGGCCTTGGATCCACAAAACATAGATGGTTACAAGTCCTAGAATATAGGATTGAGGCACATGACAAAGTTTCCAAGTGTTGAGAAGAAGTTGTCTTCAATTTTGCAATTATTGCAAAAGAATGCATGCCATTCGGGTATCTTTGGATTCTCTAAGTTATAGGATGGTTATGCTCTGGAAAATAGGCCCTAAAAGGAAGTAAATGGAATCTAATGAGACCCAAGACTAAAACACAAATTATTATGGAAGCATTGTAATAGTTTAGGAAAAGTTAAGAGAGCTATGCAAGCATTTTTAATAGATTTTTACCGGTGTTTGTGTTGATAGTCATACTTAATGGACTGAAAGAATAAATATAATGATGGATTAGTGTTTTATAGGTTGTTTATGAAATTTTTAATTTGAAGGGCAGGTCATTTTGAGTTCATCTAAGTACTGGTTTTGGGCGTTTTAGTTCAGGCAGTCTATTTTCAACTTGTTTTGAGTAGTTTAAAGTCATGGCTCCTCCATGAAATCTAACCATGGGTAATCATTCATGATAGATGGAAATAGAAGGGGATTAATTTTTTTACATATTTTTAGGAGTTAGGAGTCATTAAATCATGAAATCATGAAGAACTATATATTATGCTAGGCCCTAGGCAAGTTTGTGCAGCTTGATTAGAGGTCTAGAGGTGAAAAGAGTGAAGAAACATTGCATGGTTGTATGTATCCGTACTACTCCAGGAATTTTTCATGAAGGTAAAAATAATATCTATCCATTCTAAGCATAGAAGAGTCATACCAGTCATTTAGGATTTGGTTTGAGCAAGTTTTCTATCAAAACCATAGTTCAGTCCTAGAAATTAGGCCTATTAGGCCTCTTGTCCTTGTTTATAAGAACCCACTGTATGGTCACTTTCAGACCTAGAACCCTTAATGAAAGTTTTAAAAATTCCAAAAGGGTATCCAAATAAAGTTTTATTTTTCTAAGTTGTTTGGGAAAAGTTTACTAAAAAGGGGAAAAATGGACTGGTGAAGGCTACAAGGTAATAGGCCTATTTTAAGGTCTCTACATGATGAATTGATGAAGCTGATTGGAAGATGACTCAAGATCCTCCCAAAATGGTTCAAATGAGAAATATTATGATTTTTTACATGATGGAGAACATCCTTACAATCTTGGAGCATGTTTATGGAGATTTGGCACTTAGAGCCTTCTAAGTGAGTGTGGAGAAGTGAATCAAAACTAGGGTGTTGATCATTCAAGGTGAAGTTTTCAGAGATTGACTCTTTTAGAAGAGGTTGAATAGGTCTTAATTAATGATCTAAGCCTATTGGAAGATCCTATAGAGGAATAGGATACTAGGAGGCAAGTGAAGTCTCTTGGAGGGTGTGAAAACAAGCTTTGGAATTTATCATACACCACATTAGCCATAGGCATAATTTTCGTGCAATTCTGAGGTGTTTTGAAAATTAGGTCAAAAAAAAAAAATGTTATGAAAGACAAGAATAAAAAGACATGATTGAGAAGAAGCGAAAGGTGAGTGCAGTTTACTGACAAGTCCACGAAAGATGAAAAGAGATCTCTCTCCATATGCAAGATGCAAAACTAAACTAACATGAACCTAAAAATACAAGCTACTATGAAAAGTGGTTTACTTGCAAGGTCACAAAGCTTTTAGGATCTAAAATTTATCATCGAGCATTATTGGTAGCATTGCAAGATCATACAATACACACTAGTATGACTATGTGAATCTAAATATATCTATATCAGATAGATATGTGGGAATCCCACCTAGGCATCAAAGGCATATAAGTCAAGATGGCTAGTGCAATGAGATTACCTAAGTTTAATATAGCAATATTATACTCACATCGAGACACCAAGAAATGTCAAGATGGCTATAAGTATGCACTTGCGAAAACAGTCAAGGATAATACCTTGTAAACCCTAATGTCAAGTGGAATAAGCATAAATGCTAATGACAATTAGGACCAACAAAATATACCCACAAGGAGAAAAAGAAATAAAACATGTCCTCATGCCCCCAGTCTTCTAGCTTGGCATCATCGAAAACTATTAGGGAGAGAACACTCATCAAAGATATCATCATAGATAGCACACAAAGAAATAAAGTCAAACAAGTCTCAGTGAGATGAGTATTTAAGTGCATGTGTGTAGGTCATAGAGTCAAAGTTTGAGTATCACATCTACGAATGAGAAAAACCATATCATGCTAAACTATGGGTAAGACATCTGATAAGTGTTAAGAAACACTTGACGCTAGGGTAGTGTTAAAAAACACTATTTGGGGGGGTGTTGAAAAACATCGTTTGCAAGGATGTCGTAAAGAGAAATGCATCCTAGAGACTAAAGCTAACACAGTTATGCCCCCTAGACAAAGACAAAGACCAATTCCAAACCAAGGCAACAAGGTCAAGGCATGATGGAGAAAGGCTAAGTGTCAAGGATGCATGCTAAGAAACAAGGGTGCAAAGGCCTCAAGTAACGCCTATTTCCAAGTTTTCACCACTTGGAGATTTTTTTATTTTTTTTTCAATTTTTTTTTGTATTTTTGCTACCAAGGCGCCTGTTTCTAGGTTTTCACCAAGGCACTTTTTCTATTTTTTTTGAATTTTTTTGCATTTTTTGATTTTTTTTTTTGTTTTTGTATTTTTTCAGGACTTTACATGCTTTTTTAAGGATTTTTTCAACATCATATATGAATTTTTTGGAATTTTTTTTAGGATCAATAAATATGTACAAAAGATGCCCCTAAATAGAATAGGCATCATGGATAGAACTTCTTGAGGTGCAAGACATTGATAGGCTCTGGGAGCTGTTCCCCCTCTAGATCAGATAGTAAATAAGCACCTATACCAAAATTAGTAGTAATGATGTATGGTCCAAGCCAATTAGGTTTGAATTTTGCCTTTTGCTCTCTATGTTGTTGATTCTTAGGGTTTTCTCATAGGACAAGATCCCCCACTTGAAATTCTCTCAGGAAAACCTTCTTGTTGAATGCTTTGGACATACACTTTTGGTAGAATCTCATGTGATCAAAAGATGCTTTACATTTTTTATCTAGAAGTTCTAGTTCTTGAAGTCTCATGGTACAGTAGTCTTCATCTGTCACTAGACCTTTAAGGGAAACTCTAAGTGAAGGAATCTCCAGCCCTAAAGGTAACACTACTTTAGTACCATAAGTGAGGGAAAAAGGAGTAGCCCATATTGGAGTACGAATACTCATTCTATATGCCCACAAGGCTGGATTTATCTATAGATGCCAGTCTCTTCCATTCTTGTGAACTGTTCTATGGAGAATTTTAAGAATGGTCTTATTTTAAGCCTCTGCTTTTCCATTTCCTTGTGGGAAGTAAATGGAGGACCAATGTTTTTTTATCTTGAATTTCTTGTAGAGATGTTTAAGGTCCTTGTTTTTAAACTGACCTTCATTGTCAGTGATTATTTCAAAAGGCACTCCATATTGACAGATGATATGGTTCAAAATAAACAAAGAAACTATCTTGCCTGAGGCAACAGAAAGTGGGACAGCTTCTACCCATTTGGTAAAGTAATCAATAGCAGTGATAATGAATTTGTGTCCACCTAATGAGTTGGGATGAATCTACCCAACAAGGTCAAAGGCCCAACGCTGAAATGGCCAATGAGAAATAGAAGGAATAAGCTCCCTGCCTGGAGCATGTATCAAGTTACCATGTTTTTGACACTTTTCACAAGATTTAGCAAGAGCTACTACATCTATCTACATGGTAGGCCAATAGTACCCCGCCCAAAGAAACCTTTGGGCCATGGGAAGACCATTAGAATTTTCTCCACAAATGCCCTCGTGGATGTCAACTAGTGCTTGGTTGGACTCATCCTTTTCTAAACACCTAAGAAGTGTCCCATCTAAACCCCTCCTATATAAATCACTAAAGATAAGGGTGTGGTGAGAGGCATTTTAGGTTAGGTTATGATTGAAGGTTTCAGGAATAGTACCATCACTAAGGTATGAATAAATGGCACCATAGCAGGATGACTCATGGCCAACAAGGGTACAAACAACTTGGATTTCTTGGGAGTCATAGATAGGGTAGCGTAGCTCTTCCACCAAGAATTTGAATCTGGACTCATGTTGTTCTAGTTGAAGAAGTGAAGCCAATGTAGCCATAGCATCAGCTACTTTATTCTCTTCTCTAGGGATTTGTTGGAATGTAACAAAGGTAAAATATCATCACAATGAATCAACCATTTTCTTGTAGGGTACCAGTTTTTCATCTTTTGTTTGGTATTCTTCATTAACTTGGTTGGCTATCAATTGTGAATCCCCATAAATATGAAGCTTTGTGATTCTCCAATCTATAGCCATTTTTAATCCATTTTTTAAGGCCTCATACTCAGTAATGTTATTTGTGCATGGGAACAATAGTTTGTAGGACTTAGGAATTGTGTACCCATGAGGAGAAACAAGTAACACTCCTGCACCTGAACCATTTTTGCATGAAAGAGCCATCAAAGAACATCTTCTATATTCTTCTAGTCATGTACATTATGTGCTCATCTGGAAATTCAACTTGAATTGGTGCTTTGTCTTGAATTGGGAAATTAGCCAATTGATCTGCAATGGCTTGTCCTTTTATAGCCTTACGCTCAACATACTCTATGTCAAATTCTGATAAGATCATCATCCACTTAGCAAGTCTACCTATGAGAGTAGCCTTACCAAGCAAATATTTGAGAGGATCAATTTTTTCAATGAGGTGTATTGTATGTGCAAGAATGTAATGTCGCAACTTTTGGGAAGCAAACACCACCGCTAGGCAAGATTTTTCAATACTAGTGTAGTTAACCTCATATGACACAAGAGTACAACTGATGTAATAGATAGCTCTTTCTTTTCCAGTATCATCAAGTTGAGCCAATAATGCCCCCAGGGAAGATTATTTTGCTGACACATACAATATGAGTGATTTTCCTAGGATAGGAGGCATTAAGATTGGAGGATTAGCTAAGTATTGCTTGATTTGGTCCATGCTTTGCCGACAGTCTTCATTCCAGACACATTTAACCCCTTTGTGTAAAGTCTTGTTAAAGGGTTGAGCTCTATCAGCCAGTTGTGAAATAAACCTCCTTATAGATTGAAGGCATCCTTGGAGACTCCTCATTTGACTGATGTTTTTGGGAGGTGACATATCCATTATTTCTTGAACTTTCTCTAGGTCCACCTCTATTCCTTTAACTAAAATGATAAATCCTAGGATTTTTCCAAAGGTGACTCCAAATGCACACTTTTTGGGATTTAATCTCAATTGAAACTATTACATATGATCTAGAATTACTTCCAAATCACCTAGGTGTGTATCCCTTTTTAAAGATTTTTCTAGGGTGTCATCCACATAATATTCCATATTTTTATGCATCATGTCATGGAAGATTGTAGTCATAGCTCTTTGATAAGTAGCTCTTTCATTCTTTAATCCAAATGACATGATGTTCCAGCAATAGGTTCCTCATGCACAAGTGAACGCAGTCTTTTCCTGATCTTCAGAAGCTATCTTGATTTGATTATACCCAAGAAAACCATCCATCAAAGAATAGATCTCATAGCCCACGGTCATGTCCACTATCATGTCTATGTTTGGAAGTGGAAAATCATCCTTTGGGCATGCTTTGTTAAGATATCTAAAATCTATGCAGACATGAATGGACTTGTCATGTTTTGAAACTAGTACAATATTGGATATCCATTCGGCATAATCAATGGCTCTTATAAATCCTGCATTGAGGAGTTTTGCTAATTCAGCTTTGACAACAAGAGCTATTTGAGGATGCATTTTCCTTAATTTCTATTTTACTGGTTTAATACCTGAAGCTATGGACAAGTGATGCATAATGAGATTGGTGTCCAACCCTGGCATGTCTAAGTAAGTCCAATCAAAATTGATCTTCTTGGTATGTAGGAACTTGGTATATGCTTCTTTTTCCTATGTTGATAGAGACTGTGCTAAATGTACTATTTGTGGAGCCTCTTCTGTATTCAAATTAATTGGATGTGTAGGCTCAACAAGCACTTAAGATCTATCCTGAAAGTAACTTGGGAGATGATCAAGTACCTCATCCTCAGGTGCCTCGGAGAGGTTTTCACCCTCGGATACGTCCTTTATTTTTACTTTTTTAGGTTCTGACACAGCCACATAGTGGTTTTCGCCATCAAAAATCTTGTTCTTTTTTTCTTTTCTTTTCATTTTTCCACTAAGGTACTTGATATCTGGTTCTATCATGCTTGTAGTTGGTTCCCTGGTGGAAGAGACTATAGGTTGAAGAGCATTTATTTAACATGCTATCTCATAGTCATTTTGGAAAGTTGGGAGCTGAGGCTCTTGATAGCACTGGGACCAATCAATTAGGTGAGGATTGGAAAGGGGTAGGTCAATGACTAGCTCAATATTATTTATTTGAATGGTATCATCTCTGGTGATTGCAGAGTTAGGATCTGTTAAGTATCCCTCTAAGGTACCCAAATCAGGACTTATCCTACCAAGCGAAGCATCGTCCACTAAAGCAACTCATGGATTCCAATCTTCTAATCCTACACTAGACTTGTTAGCTACCTCAGGTTGGGAACCATATGTATGGACAACATCAATGTCCATGTCAACTATAGAACAATCAGAGAGAGTCTCCTACTCATAATCATGTGAGTCTGTATTTGAATCCCGGCTGGGATGTTTACAGCAAGCATGTTTTTTAGGCCTTGAGATAGAGGCTTTGATGTCACCAATGGTAACACCTTCTTGAATTCCATTTTTGTATTGATGTTCTTGAATAGGATCCTCAACATGATCTTCAATAGTAGATTATTCTTGTTCTAGGTCTGAAACTGTTGGATTGATAACTGGAGTATCTAAATCTCCCCAAAGGAGATTGGTGGAAGGGACCCAATCTTCACACCTATATTTTTGATTTTGCAAATTGGGTATGTAGCTACATTCATCATCACTATCCATCGCAGCAAGGATAGGAGTAGTTTTCTTATTCTGCCTTTCAAAACCTAGGCCAACCGTTGTCTTAGATCTGTGGCCAAAGAGAGCATGATTAAGTGGTTCAGCCTTAGCATCTAATCTGTGACTAAGAGGACCATGGCCTGGGTAGCCCATATTTTTGACCAAAGTGTATCCTCTCCCATAAGCTTTAGGAGATGGGGAGAAATTTTCATTATGCTTATATTTTTCCTCCTTGTAAATCCAATCTCTAACAGCTACCTCTTCTTTTTCATCTTGTATAGGCATTGAGGACTCTACAAATATACCAAACAAAGTCATTACTGAAGATGAGGGATGCATCTCTTGTGAAGGTTTACCATAGGACCTAGGTGAGACTGGCAATTTTGTAAAGGAGTCAATTTGATAACCCCCCATACCAAGGTCTATGGCTTTAAATTTATTCTGGCATTGTGCTAAAGTGGCATCAAAATCCTCTGCTTCTCTGTTGAGAGGAACATGAGTCCCTGCTGAGATTGCATTAACAGATAATGTGCTATCCCTGAGTATGAAAACTTCTACTCCATTATAGGGGAACTTAACACATTGGTGGTAGGTGGATGACACTGCTTGCATGTCATAGATCCACGGTCTACCAAGCAGGATATTATAGGCTAAAGGACCAGCATCAAAAATTTGGAACAAAATGTCCTTTTCAACGTGGCCAATCCTGATAGGAAGGATGGCCAAGCCTTTGGAGCTTCTCTCTGCCTCATCATAGGCTTTAATGGTGATTTTCTTCTAGGTATCAATAACTTTCTCAGAGTAACCCAGTATCTTCAACAAACTCAAGGAACAAATATTGAGCCCAGCACCCCCATTAATCAACACACACCTGACACGGGTCTTGTGAATCATGACTTCGATATGAAGGAAAAGATTATGTGGATGGCTCAAGGATTTTTCATCTTCTTCTGAGAATGTGAGGTAATTAGGGCTGGCAAGGTGGTTAACCATGTTTTGGAATTGGTCAATATCTATGTTTTTAGGAACATTGGCTATACACAAAGCATCCTCAAGGACACACTTATGTCTTGGAGACAATTCTAGGAGTTCAAAAATTGAGATTTGAGTTGGTGTTCTTTGTAACTAGTCAACAAGATTGTAGCTCATTTTAGGATTGACTGCTAACTTGGTGGTGACATTCTTGGATGTCACTTGCTTGGGTTTGCTAGACTGGTTGGAACTAGGACCTCTAATAATCATAGGACCTTAAATTTGGCTTCTAGTGATAGTGTTAAGAGCTTGGGATGACCTTTGAGAGTGAGGACCCCTAAGCACCACCATGGGTTCTTCATCAAGTATAGGAGGAGAGTTGACATTATGACCATAAGAATCTTTCTTTCACACCATGTTGACATTTTACTCAACAATCTCAAGCATATTAACCACATTCTCTACACTTGTGTAGGTATAGTTGATTTTAGCCTTGCCATTCTTGGGTTTAGAGGTTTTCCCCTTTTCATATTTGGGCAAAGGCTCCTTAAATGCCTTGTGGTCTGCATTGGTATTCAACCCATCAATCTGAAGTTTGCCACTTTCAATAAGATCCTGAATGAGGTGTTTAAGTTTCCAGCAATGTTTGATGTCATGCCCAATGCCATTGTGGTATTTTTAGAAAGATTTTTCATTCCACCAATGTGGCTTAACATTAGGTATGTGGAAGTTTGCTAGATCTTGTGGTTGCACAAGATTATTGGCAATAAGGGTCTTGAAAACATCCTCATAAGAGTCACCCAATTTAGAAAATTGTCTCAACTTTTTCTTAGGCTTTCCTCGATACTTTGGTTTGTTCTCTTGTTGGTTGGAGGATGTGTTAAGCTTCATAGCTTGGACTGCACTAGACAAATTTAGGACTCCAATATGACAAGTATGACAAGTATGACCTGATTTTCCTAGGAAAGTTGAAATTCCCCAATATGACAAGTATGATGGAAATGGTGACCCACATGATCATGTGCACCAGTTTTATATCACGAGTTTTGAGTTCCACCAAGATGACTCTTACCTTATAAGATTATTTCCAAGGATCCTCAAGGGCCAAGCCATGGAGTGGTCTACAATTCCATCATTGACTACTTGCTTATTCTTGTTCCAGTGCGAGTGCTTGCCTTTGTCTTTATTAGCATTGTTAGGATTTTGACCATTGTTGTTATTGCTATGTTTGGTCAAAATGCCTTGTTCTTTTAAGACATCCTCAATTCGACATGCGGTCTCAACCATAGTATCAAAGGAATCAAAAACCTTTTTTCAAACCTCATAACACATTTCAGGCACCAAATTACTAACAATGATGTCAATCCTTTCATGCTTGGGAATAGTCCTAGAATAGCAGGAGCAAAATCGTCTCCACCTTTGCAAGAAGGTAACAAAGGATTCCCCTTGGTTTTGTTTCAAATTACATAAGTCCAACATAGTGACTGATATTGATAAGTTGTATGCAAAATGTTGAACGAATCTGTGGACAAGCTCTTTGAAAGTTTTGACGGGAGGGGTTATGTTGGTAGACCACTCCATGGCTTGGCCCTTGAGGATCCTTGGAAATAATCTTATAAGGTAAGAGTCATCTTGGTGGAACTCAAAACTCATGATATAAAACTGGTGCACATGATCATGTGGGTCACCATTTCCATCATACTTGTCATATTGGGGAATTTCAACTTTCCTAGGAAAATCCATCATAGTCACACTTTTATCGAAAGGATTGGGAGAAATAGAATCAAGTGAAAAGGAAATTTTAGGTGCAAACACCTTTTCCATCATTTGTTTGAGTTGCTTGATTTCCTCTTCTTGAGAGGGTCCTTGTTTCTTGATTGTCCTATCCACATCAAAGTTATAAGGGACTCTATCACCCTTATTAATCAAACTCTCTAGGAACCTATCTTTGTTTTGATAGAGGTACTTCTCCACATATTGTTTGAATAGTGGCTCTTGTTGCATTCTCACAAAATCTTGATCATCAAAATTTGCACTACTTCCTCCATCTTGACTTGAGTTCCTAGGAGGTGTTTGTCTCCTATGTTGTGAAATCCTCCTTCCTCTAGGACTAGGAGATCTTGAAGGGGTCCTTGACCGCCTTCTACTTCTTTAGGTTCTTGAGGGAGTAGAGGGTGGAGAGTTGTTTCCACTATTGGTACCCCTTTTGTTAAATTGGTCATTAAGTTGTTCGGCTAGAAGCCTATCTTGTTCCTCTTGGAATGCTTTCCTTCTCAACTCTAGCAAGGCTTGTTGTTGTTCTTCTAGGTGTCTAAACCTTTCTTCTTTAGCAGCTTGTTCAACCAAAAAAGATTTCTTTTCACGCTCAATTCTTTTAAGCCTTTCATTAGCATATCTTGAGGTTGTTCTGAGCGGAGAGTTGGACCTTGAGTGTCTGAACAAGTCATTAGTGAATGCGGCATTCACATGAGCATCACCAGATTCATTGTTTTGGTCTTCATGTTGTAACCGTGCATCTTGGTGAGCTTTCCCATAATGTCTTTCAGCTCTTTGATGGGCATCTAAATATCTTGAGTTAATAGGGGGTGATTCAGGTTGATTGTCATCACCAAACAACATGTTATCCCTATGTCTTTGGAAAATATCATCAAGAGTTTGATCCATTGCTTCTCTTTGTTTCCTAGTCAAAGTGTAACTCATGTCCATATTTGATTGAGAGGATGGTAAAGAGGTACTCAACTCACTAGGATTTCTCTTTGGGTCAAACCAAGCCTCAGACTCACTCCTAGGTGATTGATCAAAGATGGGTTTCTTCCCCTTTCACTTTTGATGAGTTTGGACTAAGGGTAATTGTTCAAAGACAACTTGAGGTCATTTTACTTGACTAACCTGGTACCTTGTTGTAACCAACATGAAAGAAAAAGACCCTTGGTGATAAGATGACCTTAAAAAATGTCAATGCCAAACAAGGATAGTGAAAGTGTTCAATTGTCGAGAAAGAGATGGTAAGACAGGAAGCTGCAAAAGGTGCAAACCAACACTGCCATAGAGGTGTATACTAAAAGGATGAGTATCCTAACACATATGGACAAGGAGGATGGATTTGCCAAATATATAATTGTAATTTAATTTTGATGGATGTGAATTGGACAAAAGAGTACTAAAACTCTCCAAGTGTGTTACCAATGAATCTATAGGTGTACTTTTTCAACAAGGATAATTCCTAACTTATCGATGTGAAGCAAGACTACTTTGTAAAGTCAGAGAACACTAATTCAAGGGGTCTAAAATTAGGAACTCAAGGTACAAACAGGTTTCTAGCAATAGAGTAAGTCACCTACTAAAATCTGGACAACTAAGGAAAGACTAAAAATTTCATAAACTAGACAGACAACAAAAAGGCTCTGTGCGATAGTTTCTAGGCTAATAGTACGACAGTTTCTGACCAGGTGATATTTCACAATAAACAGGGTGATAATTTCAAGGTAGCCTATTTGATATTTTCTAGGCAAGCAGTGTGATAGTATTCCAGTGACGAACTATCGCACAATAATTTTCAGTACAGTGTGCGATACAGTTTCAGGATCGTACAACTCTTGACCAGTGAGTGCTAAAAATCTTAGTTTTAAGGGCAGTTTGTTCAAAATTTTAGTTTGAAGGTTGGATTTTTTGGTTTCAAGCATAGTGACAATAGTAAATAGATAGGTTTGAAAACAATAGGTGATCAAACATGTCATAAAACACTTGCACAAGGGAAAAAGCAACCTTGCCAAGACAAGCAATTGTGATATCAAAGCAATAAAATCCTATGAATGCTACCGTGATGTTTGATATTTGAGAATGTTTACATGGGTAGATCATGGTGAGAACACTTCAAGCACTTACTAGCCTAAAAAGACAATGGCTCAATACTTAACAACTTTGCCCACACTTGATGTCCCATTGCCTCACACAAAGTGGTTGCCCACAATAGATATTGGCTTTGTCGTGGAAGTGCCAATGACACAACCAAAGGAACATAGATGGTGAGTAATCTTGGGGTGATCTGGGTTATTCCACTTGGATCAATCCTTGCACCAAGAAGCTAAGCAGAAAAATCGGGTGGCTTCTATCTATGGTTCTTAATAAGGGCTTCCATTCGTAATACTCCTCTTGCTCCCCAAAGGGACTCCTTACCTTGTGGCAAGTAATGGACCTCACAGCCACAAGTGTACCTTAAGCATTCTTGCTCAACACTTTCCTCATGGTCAAAATCTCACAAGTACTCACATCAAGCGAAGAAAAGTATTATGTCTACCAAGGTTTTGTGTCCTTGATAGCCTTGAGTTTATAGTGGGTCAGAATAGCTAGCAGAAAGCTTGTCCCCGCTTGGGCCGTTCCTCTCGATTGCTCAAGAGAAGGCCCACTAAAGGATTCTAAAAGCTAAACAAAGAGTGGATCAACCTTTGAGTGTTGGGATTTCTATTTCACCTCAAGGGTGAAGAGCATAATCTCCTAACTCAAAAATATCTCCCAAACACACCAAGAAAAGGTTCAATTACCCTCTTTCTTTCAAAATCTAAAGATGGGTCAGGATTTTCTAGTTCACCACAAGGGTGAAGAGAATACTTCTCCTACCACCCAAAGATTCCTACAACAAGATATTAAGTGCCTATGAAATGAAACAACTAGTATATGCCACACTTAAAAGAAAGAAATTAAGAAAGCACTTGATTGGTTTTTATACTTTGGGCAGCCCTACAAAAATAGTTAGTAGCCCTTGTGCATTTGGAGCTTTGACATGCATTATTTTAAGAAAATAATCAAGCAATAGGAGCACCTACAAGCACCACTTGTTAGCCCTACAAGGGTTAGCACATCAAAAACCAATTGAAATCTACAAATAGATCCTTGTTCTACAAGAGCAAATCAGAAATCTGAATCAAACCAAGTAGATCTTGCAAAGAAATGACAAAAATTGCTCACTGCTAGGCCTGGGTGATATTTTTGTCAGAGAAATAGTCTTGCGATATTTCATCCTATACTGGTGTGATAATATATCTCCGAGCGATAATTCCTGATACCTATGTGTGACAAAGAACAGAACAAGAGTGTGATATAATCTGTCAAAGCGCGTGATATTTAAACTAGTAAAATATCACATTGGTATGTAAGGAAGTATCATACGACATTGGAAAATTGTCGCATGATAATCCTGTCAGAAAAACTAGAGAGCAAAACTTGACGAAACGGAAAGCAAATATTGATGAAAAAAAAATGACAAAAATACATAAAATGAAGGACAAAATAAGAATGTTCTGCCCCATGGTGGGTGCCAAAAATGTACACACTAAATAGTGCACTTCTCTAAGTCATTACTTCCAAGGGAATCCATGAATGTGAATCCTTGAGAAAGTGACCTAGAGCTCCCTAGGCATGGAGTCACAAGGATGTTGATGGTGCTCTTAGCTAGAGCTATTGAAGCATGCAACCTTGCTAATAAACCACACAATGGGAGATTCAATGAGACAAGGGAAAGAATACAAATATCCTCAAGAATCAATGAGAATGTAATGCAATCTATTCTATGAATGAAGATGCAAGCTAAGCTATGAAAGGAAAGTATTACAAACCCTTGCTAATTAAGCTATGTGGGTTAAGCTAAAACATGAAAGGAAACTAAGCTAAGAATGCCATAAAAATTAAGCTATGATGAAAGTATGTAGACTAGAATGCAACAAATTCTCCAAAGCTCCAAAGTCACCAAGAAAACTTGCAGCACAACATTAGCATCAAGAGTGGGATCTAAGAATGAGAAAAGAGCTCTCCTTTTAAAGGAATTGAAAATGAATGGACCATGGAGATTAAGAGGAAAAAGATTTAATCAAGGGTGGAGCTTGAAAGAGGAGTAATCCATGTGCACAAATATCCTCCAATGAGAAAATAAGAGTTGACTTTTGTGTCCATATGAGATAAAAAGTGCTTTTCTTCTTTTTATAAAATAAGAATAATGCTTTATTTGTGCAAGATACGATAAGAGGAAAAGGGGGGATTTTTATTTAATAAAAGAGGAGGAAATTCCTTTTAATTAAATAAAGACTTACGATAAAATGGTTAGCCCAAGGCCAATAATAAAAAATGATAAAATTGGGATTTGATCAAGGAAATTGATATAATTGAAAAATGCTGATTTTTTGAAAATCTTGATTCAGGGATTTGATAAATTATTGAATGGGGGCCCAAAGTCTAGGCGACCATTTTAGGATGCATACATGACTATCTAATTTTTTCTATATTTGATCTAGGAGAGATCTATGAGCCTAGGGTACTTTACCTAGATATATAGTAGGGGGTGGCTTGCAATAAGCATCGAGGCCCACAAGTGGTTGCCAGGATCACTTATTGTAAGTATTAGTAATCAAGTGATAATCTAATATAATTAAGGGGTATTTAAATGAACCTAATAAGATATGAGTCCTCACCCATGCTTGAGTGCTAGTACAGACTAAGATGGTGTTGAGAAAATGACTAGCCCCCTTTAAAGGGATGAGTTGGCATAGTTGATGACTTCATCTGTATGAGAGGTCATTGATACCGTGTATGGTCACTTGGGTGCCAGGATCTAGAGAGATTACTAGGACAAAACTCAAGGGTTAGACGTACATGATGACACCTTCCTATGCATAGTTTGGTTATTCTACATGTGCCAGTTGCCTCTGGATTAGTGAGTTGTACCTATACTTCATTTTGTATACCTTGAGTTAGAATGCTTTCAGGATTCTTCTGCTTAGGGTTTTATCCTTGTTTTGTATTGGTTATCCGATTGGGGTTTGTTGTTATCTCCTCAGCATGGTGGGGTAGGCCTTTGTGGTTCTACACAGATGGGTGGTAGTGATTCTCTACCATTTGAGATTCGATGTCCTGGTGCCGGTGCTTGATGGTGATTCTAAAATTAGATTCCTTATGATGCTTCATTGATGTTTCTTATCATATCTTCATTATTGGTAATCCCGTATTAGTGTATCGCATGTGATACCTAATCTGGACATTATACTATTATAGTTAGATTTATTACTACATATCCTTTGACATGTGCAGTGGATGTCAGTTTATTTATTTATCATGGATGTCCATGAGGATTGTACTTTTTGGATGTAAGATGTTATTGTAATAATTATGTTAATGGAATCTTTTGTTGATCTTAGTTAGTTGTGTTTTTTCTTAAGTAATTCTACGTCATGGGACCCTTGAGTTTTGTAATCTATTTTGGATGTTGTATTAATGTGAGTAAATGGTAATTGCTTCCACTCTATTGTTTATCTTATATGTTAACTTTAGAAAAATAAATATTCACCAAACTTGGAAGTATTTTTTAGGTTAAATTCTCTTGGGTTCCCTGGCGGGGTGTTACATCTGGTATCAGAGCAGAGTTTCTACACTGGGAACTCTGGGTATGTATGCCTATTAGGTTTTGTGTAGTCTAAACTTGAAACAAAACTTAGACATATAATATTTTGTTTTCAGACCATTGCTTTATGATTATGTTTTCTTTTGTTTATGTTTCAAGCTTTGTTGAGATTTGTTGTTGGATCTTTGATGTTGTAGGAATTATGGCTATGAATAGATCTACTAGAGGTCATGGTAGAGGTCATGTTAGTAACTATGGAAGGGGTAGACATCCTATCTCTTCTACAAGTGTTAGTCAGGAGAGTCACCACCAATAGTCTAGGGGTGAGCAAAGAGAGGATTGTCAGGATGGTCTTGAGATGAGACAGCTCTTATAGATGATTCTTGATCATCTTGGTCCTATTTAGAGCAGAGTAGAGTAGGATGGTTTCTATCATTCTCAGAGGGATGAGAGAGAGAGGGAGAAATCCAAGATCCCTCTAAGGAGGAACTTCACTTTGGACCCTACAATTGTGGCATCGAACCATATGAGGGACCTCATGAGGGGGTGACCCATTCCCTTTGATGGGAAAGGTGCTGGTTTAGAGGTAGAGGCATGGTTGATATCTTTAGAGTGGAGTTTCACGATGCATCCCTTTAGTAGTAATATTAAAGCCAGGTATGCAGTTATGCAGCTTACAAATTTTTTAGCTATATGGTGGAAGATAGAGGAGGAGAAGTTAGGGTTTCAGATAGATACTGTCACTTGGGAGTTATTTTTGGAAAACTTCCGAGAGTGCTTCCTATCAGATCAGTGGAGGAGACAAAGAGAAGATGAATTTCACAATCTGAAATAGTTGACCTTGTCAGTGGGAGAGTATGAGCGCTGATTCTTTGAGCTCAAATAGTATGCTAGCTTTAGACAGGATACAACTCTCCTAGTTTAGCACTTTCTGAGCGGACTTAATGCACACATAATTAGAGATGTCTTTCTCTTTAACCCTAAGACCCTCCAGGAAGTAGTCATTAAGGCTACCCTTACAAAGATGAATCTAGCATTGGGTCATAGTGGTCAGAGAGGTGTTCAGCCTAGTGGTTCCAAAGGGAATCAGTCTTAGAGGAACGAGAATTTTTAGAATCCTCCTACCTTTTCAAAAGGTAATCAAAATCAACAGCATAAGAATTCTTCCATGATAATGGTGGTGGTTCTCAATCAGAGAACTATTGTAATTGGTAGCATAGTATGCACAATCAGGAGGATCCGTTAGCTTAGAGTTCACATCAGGATTTTGGCAGAGGTAGCTTCTAGCAGCCTAGTACTCCTGCAACAAAGAGAGTTTTCAAGGGAGATTGTTTCACTTGTGGCAAACCCGGTCATAAATCATACAATTGCCCCTAGTTTTCAGTTCAGCATTTAGGATAGAGGCCGTTGGTTTCTGAGCCTAAAGTTGGTGATGAACGTAGATCTCATAGGGCCTTTGCAATAGGGAACGATCCTTAGTGTTCAAACCCTAAGGCAGGAAAGGGTCTGATGGGACCTACTCAGTGATCCTTATTTTAGTTTTTCTTTTTAGAGCAACAAGGTTTATGGGACTTATATCCCTACTTGTTCCATGCTTCCAGGAGTAAGCCTAATCCTAGGGGGGGTGGATATAGTACCCACTTGTACTTTGCTTTTAGTTTGCAGTTGTCAGATTCTTTTAAGCTTGTTTTTCAGTTGTTGGCCAAATTCTTTTAGGTCACTTTTGATGTGATCAATTATTATTTTAATAAATGATGATTATGGATTATTGTTCATTGCCTGTGTATCATGTTATTTCATAGATTAGATGTTGATATCTTTATGATGTTATGTTTATGTTTGATATTGATTTATGGTACTGACCCCATATTGGCATGTGTATGGTTATCATGTGAGTGTATCTGTTTGACGTGTTTGTGTGGTAGAGGACAGAGGCATAGTTACTTGCATAGTCAAGATCCACATGTTTGATTGTACCCTATCATTGTTTGATATATATTAGTGTATGTACATGCTTCATCTTGCGATGACAGGTTTGCAGGTACAGGGCATCCTCTTCCCTGAATTGGCAAGAGTGAGAGTGCCCATAAACATTCATCTCAATGGTAAAGAGGGGAGATAATACATAGACCCAAAACCCTAACCTAAGTCTATTTATCCTAAGCATTGGATAAGTATCTGTTGACTACCCTTCCCAAATTTGTCAGGTTGACAAAGTTCGTGGATTCCTTCCTTGAGCTTGTTTGTTTTATATGATGATCTTGATTTATTGATTTTTGAGTATGTGGTTTTCTATAGTCATGGAAATTAATATTATAGTTGAAAAATAATATTAAATTTGATTCCTATGTTTTTGTATGTTTATTAATTAATTAAAAATCAAATATTAGGATATTTGGTTTTAATTAATTAATTATGTGAAAATAGGATTAATAATGTCCATTAGATTTTTAAATAGTTAAATTGCATGATTTAATGGTGTTTTGAATATTAATTTATTTAATAAGAGATTATAATAATAACATGTGCTTTATTAAGTTTGAATGAGATTTGTTTGAAAAAGGTGACAACTTGTCTTTAGGAGTCTAAGTTGAGTTGTGCACAATTAAAAGATATTTTTAATTAATAATTGGTAATTTCTTTCAACTTAAGAGTGGGAGTTTGAATAGGAGTTGTCTTATGAGTCATCTAGGGTTTGCATGAATGGTGGTGTTGAATCCCTAATAGGGGGAATTTGCATTCATTTGGATGGAATGAGGTTGTTGGAGATTTGTGGAGAGACTTCTTGGAGAATTTTAGACATTTTTGAGATTCTTGAGCTTTGTGTGTGTGCTTGAGTGTTTTTGGTGAAGATTGCTTGCATCTGGAATTAGGCTTTGCATAAATTGTGTTTCAGATCTGCAGGGTTGAGTTCTTTTGTTGATAGATCTGGGAGTTTCATCATCTTACAAGCATTCTATTACATTTCTAGCATTGGAATTGAGGTAGGGTTTGAAGAAACCTTCTTGTAATTTTATTTGTAGAATTTTTAGTGTTTTCATATGCTTGTTTTGATTTATAGTTTTAGATCTATTTTCAATTATGCTTTCAATTTGGGTGATTATAAACCCTTAGATTCTTGGCTATTAGTTTATTTTATGACTTGGCATAGTAGGGTAATCCTGTCAAAATTTCATGAGAAAATTAACTATAGAAACCTTAGAAAATAAAAAATTAAATTGGCTATAGTTCAAACTATTGAATAGAGGAAATAAATAAATGGGTTGTTGAGAAAAAACAATTTTGGCAAGGAAAAATGCAATATGGGTAAAAAACCCAATCTTTGTCAAAAAATAACAGTCAAAATAAAATTACCACAGTAGATAATAATATACTTGCAAATGATAGAAAATTGCATTGGTAAAAAGAAATGTATTCACAAACAAATAAAGAAAAAGAAAGAATAAGGAAAAAGACAAATTACAATATAAATTTGCAAAAGTAGAATTATTTTCCTTTTCTAGAAATAAAAACACAGGCCCATTTATTTCCGTTTTCGAAAATATGTATTTTATTAAAAAAAAATGTTAAAAGTGTATGCTCCTTGTCAAAATATGTAAATATAAATTTATAGTTGTTATAAAAAATTAGCAATGTAAAAGAGATGATATATTATATGTTTTGGCAAGTTGGGGGTTTGAAAAAGTTTTTAAAAAAATATATTATTAAATTTTTTTGGAAAGTAAGAAAAATTATAAAAAAATTTAATAGTTTTTGGGGAGGGCACCTGGTACCCCCCCCTCACTCGGCAATCGTGCCTGTCGGCGGTACCCACGGTACCGTTGACAGAGCAGTGCTCTGCCGGCGGCACCCGTGGGTGCTATGCGGCAGGCACTGTCCCTACCGGCTATGTCGTGCGGTGGGCAATGCCACCATCAGCCCGGGTCCCATAGTGGGCCCCCCTCCACAGAGGTACTTTCTTTGTTAGTTAATTTTAATACAAATTAAACTTTGTTAATTTATTTTATTATATTTAAATTTTGTTATATTATTTTGATAGTTAGTTTTAATTAAATTTTATTAAAGGAATATGGGTTTATTAGTAATTTTTATTAATGATTATTATTTAATAATAATTTTTATTAATAGATTTTATTGGTAATTATTATTTATTAATAATAATTGTTAGTGTTAGTTTTTAATTAAAATTTGGTAAATTTTGTTAGTAATAGTTATTAATGATTTTTGTTCAAATATTGATTATAAATATTGTTTGGGAATATTAGGGCTTTAGATAAAGTCTATTTGTTGTTTCTATCACAAGGCTAGAGGACTATGTCTGCTAATGGTATAGTGAACTTTATTTAATATGATTAATTAAATCTAATTGGCCATGGATTAGGTTTAGTTAAGTTGTTTGGATTTGAAATATTTATTTGACTTATCCTATGTATGAAGTGTAAGGTGTGTTTGTAATTGTATGATTCAATTGGGCTTTATTTAATATTGAAACGTATGAGTCATCTTATATCTTTAAATGCATCTTTTCATACTGAAATTGGTTGTTTTATACAATATGATTTTATTCTTCCTGGTTGTTGGGTTTAGCTTCTTTATGGGTGCTAGATGACCTAGGGAAGTACAGAGGCTTGGGAATTGTCTTCTATGTTCATGCTATTTTTTATGTTTGGCGTGAGTGTGATTTGTTCTATGTCCCATTTGACCTTATAGGCTCATTCTGTACTATGTGATCAATGATTATGAATTGTAGTCGATCCTGATTTATGCGATGATTCTAGATGTGTGACTCTGATTTTATCTATGTTTGATCTAGGAGAGATCTATGAACCTAGGGTAGTTTACCTAGATATGTAGTAAGGGTTGGCTTGCAATAAGCATCAGGGCCTACAAGTGGTTGCCAGGATCACTTATTGTAAGTATCAGTAATCAAGTGATAACCTAATATAATTAAGGGGTATTTAAATGAACCTAATAAGATATGAGTCCTCACCCATGCTTGAGTGCTAGTACAAACTAAGATGGTGTTGAGAAGATGACTAGCCCCCTTTAAAGGGATGAGTTGGCATAGTTGATTTCTTCATCTATACGAGAGGTCATTGATACCATGTATGGTCACTTGGGTGCTGAGATCTAGAGAGATTACTAGGACAAAACTCAAGGGTTAGACGTACACGATGACACCTTCCCATGCATAGTTTGGTTATTCTACATGTGCCGGTTGCCTCTAGATTAGTGAGTTGTACCTATACTTTATTTTGTATACCATGAGTTAGAATTCTTTCAGGATTCTTCTGCTTAGGGTTTTATCCTTGTTTTGTATTGGTTATCTGATTGGGGTTTGTTGTTATCTCCTCCGCATGGTGGGGTAGGCCTTCATGGTTCTACACGGATGGGTGGTAGTGATTCTTTACCATTTGAAATTCAATGTTCTGGTGCCGGTGTTTGATGGTGATTCTACAATTGGATTCCTTATGATGCTTCATTTATGTTTCTTATCATATAAAGTCATTATTTGTAATCTTGTATTAGTGTATCACATGTGATACCTAATCTGGACATTATACTATTATAGTTAGATTTATTACTACATACCCTGCGACATGTGCAGTGGATGTCAGTTTATTTATTTATCATGGATGTCCATGAGGATTGTACTTTTTGGATGTAAGATGTTATTGTAATAATTATGTTAATGGAATCTTTTGTTGATCTTAGTTAGTTGTGTTTTTTCTTAAGTAATTCTACATCATGGGACCCTTGAGTTTTGTAATCTTTTTTGGATGTTGTATTAATGTGAGTAAATGGTAATTGCTTCCGTACTATTGTTTATCTTGTATGTTAACTTTAGAAAAAAAAATATTCACCAAACTTAGTAGTATTTTTTAGGTTAAATTCTCTTGGGTTCCCCAGCGGGGCGTTACATAACACTTACAAATAAAGCCTAACCTAAACATACAGCACCACGCAATGATGATCGTCTAAACTTGCATAACATACAAATACTTTCCATTTGGAGAGGTAATATAGATTGTCCACCTATTCTTTGAATTAATGGAGTTATCAAGTATATAGAAAAATATGCAGCTAAAGCAGAACAAAAATCATAAACATATCATGCAATGTTAAGTAGAATATAGTCAACTTTGAATGGTACAATGTTTGGACCATCTGCACTTCAGAGAATGCTTCTTGAAAATCTTGTTGACTGTGATATAGGTGCCCAAGAAACCTGCCATCTTCTACACAAGCTTCCCTTATCCCTGTGTAGTAGACAACTTGTATCTTTAAATGTGAACCAAAAAAATCTTCAATGTCTACCTATATTAGACATGCCAACAAGCTTATGCCAAAACCAAATTGATAATTATATGGCACATCCACAAAATTTAGAATTGTATTCTCTTATTGACATAACCCAAAGATGGACATTTAGAGCTACACGAATGCAAGACAAATGGAAAGAAAGAAGATCACCTTGTATAGTTAGAGTCTCCCCTAGATTTATCAGTATTCCTTCCAGAGAGGAGATTTCTTATCCAAATTTTTGCTGGAGTGAATTGTTATTATACAAACCTTTCCGCAATATTGAAATAGAATTTGTAGCATCAGATGAAGGAATAATACAACAATGGGAATCTTTTTCAAGATCATATGAAGCATGGCATGTATGTAGAACATAATCAGATGCAGAAGAAGCAGATGATCCTACAAGCCCTACAACAGATCCAGATGCAATGCAAGATACTATACCAGATGAATGGAAAGTTTTATCTCGCTTACATCCAGGCATGCCTATACATTTAAATGATTTAGATATGCTTGGATATCAAGATTTTGATTTAGGAAATAATTGGTTGCAAAATAATATTACTCCTTTACAAAAAGCTATAGCTACAAATTTCATTCAATCAAATCAAGAAATCTTTCAACAAAATCTAGTTATGCATCAAAAAACTTATTATAAATTTTCTGTCCAACAAAAAAAAGCATATGATATGATTATATCACATAGCCAAAGAAGTACTATACAAAAACCACTACAGCTAATTGTACAAGGCACTGCTGGCACTGGAAAACCTCATCTGATAACTCAAATCAAAGCTTGTCTAACTCAATCAACACCCAATGGTTAGTCACCTATTCTACTTCTTTCACCAACAAGAGTTGCATCATTTAACATCAAGGCATCTATAATTCATTTAGCTCTGCACATTCCTATAAAAGAGATGGTACAATTACAAGGTCAACAACTGGCAAAGTTACAGGAAAATCTATATGATGTTCAGTACATTATTATAGATGAAATGAGTTTTATTGGTCCTAAATTATTTGAAAGAATTGATATGAGATTAAGAGAAGCATTTCCAAATAGAAATCATATTCCTTTTATAGGTATTTCAATGATTCTCTTTGGTGATTTGGGTCAGCTTCCTCCAGTTAAAGATATTCCAATATATGCTTCAAATTCATATGGTGGAAAATTATGGCAATCATTCAAAAAAGTAATCACTTTAGAGGCTAACTTTTGCCAAATTGGTAACACAGATGTTTAGGTACAATTTCATTCTCTTCTTACAAATCTAAGAAATGCAGAACCAACAATTGAAGATTGGACTCTACTCATGTCACAGACAAGTACTACTCTCAGTAAAGAGGAACAAGAGGATTTTCATTCTAAAATATACCTTTTTGCAACTAATGAAATGGTAGCTCTTTAGGATAAGCATATGTTATTATCTCTACATCAACCTGTGGCTCTTTCAATACAAGAGAAACAAAAAGATTTTGAGACCTCGAATGCAGATGAAGAACAACTTCAATCTCACATTCTTTTATGTATAGGGCAACAAGTTATGCTATGTATAAATTTATGTGTCCAGATAGGACTAGTTAATGGTGCTATAGGACAAATCAAAGCTATTGTATATAGCGATGGTGAAAAGCCTCCTCAACTACCATTGATAGTTGTGGTTCAATGTTTTAACTACATAGGTCCAACTCAGGATGATACTAATCCAAAGAATATTCCTATCACACCAATTAAAAGGGGTTGCTACTGTCAAATATCTCTACGAATTTCATGGGCTTTAACAATACACAAATCACAGGGTTTGTCACTTGTAAAAGTAACAATTGACATTGGAAGCACAGAATGGAAAGGATTAACCTTTACAACTCTTTCAAGAGTTCATGAACTCTTAGGACTTCATATTCATCCAGCTTTCAATTTTGAAAGATATTCACGCATGCAACAAAATGCAAATGTTACAAGGTGAAAAGAAGAAGAAAGATGCTTAAACATGCTATCATAATATTAACACATTTGTGTATTCTTATTGTATATTATTCATTAAAATCACAAATATGTATACATGATTCTCAGATTTTGAACTCTAAAGTATCAAAACATACAGTTATTTTAAAACAGGTATAAAGTTAGTAACAATAACCATTTTGTGAGAAACTGAACTATCTATTGATACTCATTGACTATACCCTATTTTTTTGTTGCTGCAACAATTATCATATAGTGCTTTTATTGAAACATAAATACAATAGATATTTCTATTATCAAAATTGTAATAATTAAGTTTAGTCTCTGAAATAGCTATATTATACTTTATTGACATGTAAAATAGTTATGTTTGTCTTGTTAATTTACTCAAATAAAGTCTCTCAGATGAAGACAGAAGTAGCTACAAGGCACCATGGAATCGATTGGCCTAGCATGTATTGCATATACTAAAGTCTAATTTCACTTTCTCGATCACCTTTTATTAAATTTATAATTCAATTTATGCTTATCAAGCCCAGTCAATCTAATATTATACATTTCTAAAAAGACAACAAATTGTTTTATATATAAGGTGTTGGTTCCTAAATCCAAAATTTATCCTTTCAAAAGGAACCAATACTTCTATAGGGTTTTAGGATGGGTTAGATCCAAATATGGAATTCTATGATGATTGGAACAATTGTAGGGACAAGACTGCCCTCTGCACTTCTGGCTCTACAAAACCAAGGAGGGTACTCCTAATCTAGCACAACAAGCGTTACTTCAATTATAATAGACTGGATTCAATAATAATAGATAAATGTTAAGAAAATGCTAAATGATGGCCATTCATTCATTGTTTCTCCATTATCATTGGGTGGAACACTATTTTGTAAGTCACTTATACTTAAATAATCTTGATAGATTTATATCAAAATATTAGGAATACACATAGAACATTTTAAACACTGATTCTTGTGAAAACAACTCCACTACAGGCTAGTGCGTTATCCATTGGGAAACACCTTGACTGCAAGATTGTTATACATTAAAAAATATATTGAACTTTAATAGCCCTACCCTCTGAAAATGCTATCACCCTATGGTGAATTTTATCAAAGGAATCCTAGATACATACTACTTACTCATATCCTCGTGTAAGACTTAAAGAATTTATGCCATGTCTAAAGCTTTTAAATCTGATCCTAAATCAGAGCTGAAGAACATAAGCATACACACAGAGAAATATATACAATGATTTTCAATAATTCATAACTGAAAGAGAGATACACATAGGAGAGATGTGAAATTTGGATTTTATTCAAATGCTATATAAATATCATGTATACAAAATGCTTTTAAATGCAAACTATCTAGATTTAACTTGAACCAACAATATTGCTCTCTTTCAAAAATCTCCTTAATACAGCCTATAATATCCTAGACTCAAAACTTTTTTGTAAGAATGCTCAAGTTTTGGTCCTTTTAGAATGATCTTGGTAATCCTTTTATAGAAACAATGATTGCATACAAGCTTCGGATCTTTCTTACAAAAGACAAAAATATTTTGTCATATAATACAAAAAAGGCAAATATAACACCTTCTTGTTACAATTTTACAAAAAATTTACAGAGATGAGTGCCAAAATTTGCAATAAGTCCCAAGGTTAGTTCAACTTCTACCAGGTGTACCATCCGTGCATTCTTCAACCATCTGATGTTTCTAGCACTGTTTGCATCAAACTTTCAGGAGATTGGGGCATCACTACTTGTTGCTTCCCCTATAGATGTCTCCTCTTCTTTCTCACTCTCTGCAAGATATGCTTCTTCACAAGTTGTAAAAGTATCCTCACTTGGCCAATTAAAAGCTAGAATCTCATCCCTTTTTGGTAGGATTTTGTCCCAACCAGTAACCACTTGGTGTGCCTCAGTCATTACCTTAGTGAAGTGTGATCTAGCATCTTGCATCATTTCAATTATTTGTATAAAAGGGGTATTATCTTCTGTACCCAAAATAATATCTATTTTAGCCAATACCCCATTATCAATTTGTTCCAACCATTGTTCCCTATCTTTTATGGTAGCCTCTATGCATTCTTCAACCATCTAATGTTTCTAGCACTGTTTGCAACAAACGTTCATGAGATTGGGGCATCACCACTTGTTGCTTCCTCTGCAGATGTCTCCTCTTCTTTCTCACTCTCTGCAAGATATGCTACTTCCCAAGCTGTAAAAGTATCCTCACTTGGCCAATTAAAAGCTATAATCTCATCCCTTTTTGGTAGGATTTTGTCCAAACCAGTAACCACTTGGTGTGCCTCAGTCATTACCTTAGTGAAGTGTGATCTGGCATCTTGTAGAATTTCAATTATTTGTATAAAAGGAGTATTATCTTCTATACCCAAAACAATATCTATTTTAGCCAATACACCATTATCAATTTGTTCCAACCATTGTTCCCTATATTTTATGGTTCCATTTGCTTTGACAAGACAAGGGAATATTTGGAAATTGTCTTGAAAGAATCTAACTCTTAAGAGTTATGCCTTCCTCTTCAACCCCTCCCTATTTACTTCAAAATCAAAAAGGGTCTTAACAATTCTATAAGTATTTGTCAATTGAACATTCATAGTACCCTGATCCTTAATCAAATCAAAAAATGATTTCAACCTATTCTCTCTAGGAACCCATTGATCCAAAATTTGGCCTACAGTGGCTGCCACTTTTTTAAAAGAGATCAAAATGTTAGCCAACTGCTTAGCACTCTTATAAATTTCTTTTGGTTTTACATTAGAAAAAAAGTGTAAAATAGTATCTTTTATCTTCTTCTCATATTTCTGCTTTTTTCTCTATTCTATTTCTTCATTGCTCATGGAAGGAGGAAAAGGGGATAAGGGATATTCAACAAAAGGACTTGAAGGAAAAAGTCCAGTAGGGGAAGAGGAAATTTGAAACTATCATGATGCTTGAATTGGACCTTCTTCTCCCAACCTTTCCTTCAAGTCTATAATTAGTTTGTCCTTTTCAAACATTCCCTATTTCAAATCCCCATAAGATTTCAGCATTGTTTCAAACCTTATTGTGAGCTCTTCTTTTTCCTTAGCTTCCTACTCTGCTACCTTTTCTGCAAGCTGGGTTGTGGCTACCACCATACCTGATGCTTCAATCATAGACGTGTCAGTAACCCTTTTTACTATAAGGCCACAAGTGAGATCACCTCTAGTAATATGTTTTCCTTTGTTCTTTTCTTCATTTTTTAAAGACCACAAGACCAAGGCCTAATGGTCATTACTGAAAGCAAATCCCTTAATGGCATGTTCTACCTCTTCCTTGGTCTTGTGCATAGGAGTGGTTTATTTCCTAACTACATCAAGGACCACTACATCTGCTATGTCCCATTCTGGGAGGATAAGTACTCTTGCATTTCTCACCAGCTCCCTCCCTTGTTCTGGAGTAGTTTTTTCAACCTATTCTATCATTTCTTTCGTCACTTCGATCTCTATGATTTTGAGATCCTTGTCTAGATTCTACTTATGCCTCTTTTCATAGGTTTCTTCAAACTAATTCATATTCAACTTTTAAAGAAATTGCATAAAATCCCTAGGCTTCACAAAGTCATCATCAGCTAGAAATTCATCACATGCTTGCTTGACTATAGGGTCTAGCTTTGTACCTAACATTTTTCCTTCTGTTAAACCTAGCTTAGGATCTCTTGGTTTCTCTAGCACTCCTTCATTAATCTCTTCATAAGTCATAAAAATTTGACCTTGAGAACCCATGTAATCTCTTGATCATCCTTGATAATTAAAGGTGATTGGGAAGGAGAGTACTCTTCTTCTGCATCTTGGGGCCTCTCTTCCAACTTTTGTTTTTTGGTGGGAGGTGAGAAATCAAGAATGTTCTTAGTTGGTTGATCCTTAGGTGTGTCTATAACATCCACAACCTCCTTGTGTCTTTTCACCTGTTGTGATGTAGAAGGGATGTCCTCCTTCTTTGTTTGTATTCTCCTATCATATTCTTGGATTATGACATTGTAACCAATCTTTTTTTGCATGATATACTTGCCGGGAGGCAACATATTTGCAAATGTAGTTTTGCTCAATATTGATTGAGATTTCTTTGGGTTTTCACTCATGACTTTCTCCTTTTTCTCATTTAGGGTTTGATAAATACCCTAAAAAATTTCCATGAGAGTATCTATCTTCTTCCCCATAGGATTTATGCTATTTAGGGGATCATATCTTGGATCAAACTATCTGAGAAAATCCAATGTCTTTTTATATACCAACCACTTTTCTTTCCTGAATTCCTGATCGTGTAATCTTGAGACATTCCTGATAATGTCCTCAGGGAAATTGAAAATGTGGTTTATTGCTGAGCATTCGACGTTCTTTTTTAACATTTCATTATAAAACCCCTCTGACTCTTTTTTCCTAGCAATTGTAGTGGCCATATGATATGGTTCTAGGAAATTATCCATATGAATCCATCCACCCTTTGTAGTATCTCTGAGTTTATAATTCAACAATGAAAGGGGAAAAATCAAATGTAACTGACAAGTGTGGATGTAAAATCTGCACCATCATATACATCAAATGTACTAGCATTTTTTCTTCAACATCTTCCCCAAAGATCTGACATAGTGACTAGTATGCAACTCTTGCTCTCACATCAAAATAATCTGTTTTGAAAGGCTCCTGTGTACTTGGCCCTAAGAAAATCATTTTTCCAACCCTACCACAAAACTCCTTCAAGGACCATTTCTGAGGTAATTCCTTTGTGCATCATATACTTCCCTCAATTCTTCAAAATTGATTTGTTCTAGGTCATTTGAGGGTTCGCTCAGCCTAAAAACCATTCTAATTTCCTCAACATAAATTGTCATCAACAAGTGACCTTTAGCATCCCTAATCTCTTTAGTAATAGGGTCATAATTCTTTGCAACCTGAATCATTAGTTCTACATCTAGGAAAATGTCGGGCACCATAAGCTTTCCTAAGTCAAATTGCCATATATTACTGGTAGGAATAGGGGCATTTCTCTAGCTGAACCCTACTATGAATAATGTCAACCCAGTGATATGAGAGGGCCACTCACATTGAGTGTACTAATCTTAGCATCCCTAATGTAATTTCATGTATCATATAAACCATCTTTTACCTTTACCCTAGGTTCCTTTGGCGTTAATTATTTTACCTTTACTAGATCAATTATCAAACTGGGCAATAGCTATAGTAAATCTTCATGTAAACCCCTCTTACTATAATCAGTTTCACCAAACAATTCCTTCCTAGGGGGCATTTTTAGGGTTTTGATTTTATACAATTGGTGCAAAAGAAACACTACAGCATTGTAATGATTTTTTAATAGGAAAATAAAGTGCAAAAATTCATCAACCTTCTCTTCAAATTTCTTAGGAAATGACAATCAATTTCTGTAAATCTCTCGCCCAGCTCTCTGCAAACTTTTATCTTCTTGTGGCTTTCTAAAAAAAGAGTAGATCTTCAAAACATTAGCAATCAAAAGCAATCATAAATAAATTTACTCCACATGATTTCACCATTAATTCTTTGACAAATCGAATTGTCATCGTTCAATGGGAAAATTTGAGTTTTGCACCATCTTTGCATCAAGTTTGAATTTGAACCGTTGATCTTATTTTAAAGGAAATCTAATGGCTGTCACATGATCACAAGGCTTGAAAGAAATTTATGCAAACATGTGACAACCATTGTATCCATTTGTATTGATGGCAATGCTTAAACACATCATCCAGGACCCACTTAGTATCTTGGATTCTTTACTACCATTAGATGCTGCATCCGACAGTCACTGTTATTTCATCTTTATGACTGGACATAAAGTAGGCCATCACAGCCTTGATACCCACTCGATGATTGTCACATGATTGCATAGCTTGAAAAGATTCCATGCAAACAAGCGACAACTGTTAGATTTTCCATTATTGCTAATACCTTAAGTAACTAGCCCTACTTTGCTTCAACCAATCAAGAATGTCCATGTTGCATTACTTGGCAAGTGAATGTGTAGCTTTTTCTTACTAAGCACCAGTCCTAGTGACATCTTCCACATCATCAAATACCTCGGACCAATCAATAATGGCCATGTGTGTACCCCTGGTAGCAAACCCACATTTCTCTTATGTCTGGGAATAAAGTCAAATCTAATGGTTGTCACATGATCACAAGGCCTAAAAGAAAATTATACAAACATGTGACCACCGTTGGATCTTCTGCATATTGTCAGTTCTGCAGATCCTCTTGAAGCGGGGCCCATTTTTCTTAATCAATGAGGAGCTTCCACTTCGCAATATTAAGCGGACATACAAATTTTCCTGCTTAAGTGGTAGCCTTGTTGATGGTTTCCATGTTAGAAAATATCATAACCAAATAGAAAAATCCATGTGTATATATCTAGCAGCGGTCCCACCTGCTATAAGCACTGAGGAATAAAGAATATTAGCGGTTGTCATATGATCGCATACCTTAAAAAAATTCCTTATGGTTATGCGACAACCGTTGATTTTCATGTTAGGTTCAAGGTTAAATAACACACCGAAAACCTTAGGAAATAGAGTGGTTAAGACTTAGGAACATTTAGAGATATCACCGGGCGTAGACTTAGGAAAAATTATAAAGGGGGCTGAGACTAGGTAGTATAAAGTGTGAAGAATATGAACCCGCTTGGTGATACTTCTAAATACAAATGCGTTTAAGGACTTAAGTGATTTAAAAAAAGTAAGGCCCAAATAGAACCGTAAAGAACAACCTAGGGTTTTAATGAAGACAAAGGCATTTAGGGCTTTCTCAGGCCTATTTTTTCAATTAAGGCTTCTTAGACTTAAAAGAAACCTTGGTAATTTTGCAAGATTTTTCTGGGTTTTTTGTAGCAAAATTTTCTCAACTTCAGGATTACATAAATATACTTCAACTTTGTAAGGAATTACAAGATTTTATGCTTTGAAAATTGAAGTGCCAACATAAGGCAACAAATTTTTCTATTAACAAATTTATGGGTCCACACATGAGTAATGAATTATGCAATGCCAGTAATACAATAGACCAAACTTTCAACAAAAATACATTGACTCAAAGAAATAAACTTATTCAACCAAATATAACATGTTATCAAAATATAGTACCCAAATTTACAAGTTCAGTTAAACAAATAGAAACCCCTACAATAATCAAAAAAAATTTTTATATTAAAACTTTAAAATTTACATAATGATAAACATTACATGAATAGCCAAGTTTCTAACATCATCTTCGATAAGATTACATCATAAATATTTACACAAACCCAATGCCCTAAATCTAAAAAATATCCAACCAAGACCAATTTTCATATAATTCCATCAATCATAGACACAGTAACAAGTTTACCAAATAAATCTCACAGACAAACACACCTAAAATACTGGATTTTGCATTCATAAATCATGAAAAATCCATCAAAATAAATATTTTGTAAAGCAATAGAGGAGTCATTTAATGAATTCATTTCTCTGATTTCATCATTTATGATACTTATAAGATCTTTTCATATATATCATCGATACCTCTTCATACTGCATTATAGTTCCTATCCACTTCTATAACGATATTATCATACATAAAAATACCTTGTCACTAACCATGACCTAAACAATGGTACAAATACTAGATATAGAGCCTTCAATTTCTTTACCACACATAAAATATCTCTGTCCAACTAGTGACAACAAAAAACAAAACTGTTGTCTTATTTCAACATTTCAATTTTTGAAAAAATTGGTGTTTGAAAAATACCAGTGCAAAAAACAAACATTAATTAGATGAAATACACCCTTGTATCAAAATGTGTAGTTTGAGTCAACCAATAAGCAATAACTTCATAACTAGATAATAAAACCTAATTTGTTTGATAAACAAAGCATTTGTCCAACAAAATAGACTATATTTGATTTCACACTTACACAGATTCAAAAAATTGTTCATTGCTTGATACAAACTCCACATCGACTGAAAGAAATCAACTTATTCAACCAGATCTAACAGGTTATCAAAATATAGTACCCAAATTTACAAGTATTTTAATAGGTTCATTTCTCCCATTAAAGATGCAGATGGTGCAATGAAGATCCTCGACTAGTGGAGATCAATTTTGATCCTTTCTTGCCTAGGAAAGAGGCATTTCTTGATGAAAATAGTAAAGTAGATATGGAGAGGTTTAATAACACTTTGAATGAAGCCATCAAGGTAGAAATGGAGCTCACCAAATTTGTAGTAGATGTCAAGATGATAACATATGCCAAATGGGAGAGACACAAAACACAGCTGCAACATGTCTAGAGTTATAAATGGCCAATAGAGGAAGAAGTAACTGCATGGTATGAGCTTACAAAGCCCAAGAAGATCAAATCTACTATAATTGACTTCGATATTTTGGATGATGAGTAAAAAGGACACCTGGACTACCTGACACCTGACTTCAGAGTAGAGGGATGATAAGCTATTAATAAGAATGGTGTAAGTTAACCGGAATGGTGTTCACCATATCTCACAACAACTAAAAAAGCTATCATGAATATCTACAGACAAAGGTGTCAGTGATCAATGAGTCAGGAGGCAGAACAGTCCAAAATATTTGTCTTTCCATCACTTGAGCGCTTATTGTAATTTGTTTTATATGCTTTTTTAGGTTTCAGGCTCCAACCATCCCTAGCTTGTTGCATTCTCATTGATAAGAGAATTCCAATATGGTTGAGCTATATACAGGCGGTAGCCTCAGTTTGTAAACAGTTAGAAAAAGATAATAGAACAACTAAGTATAATTGCTACAGAGCAGAGCACTAAATTTTGTGTCTGAGCTTCTGAGCATGAATCTTTGTATGTAACTTACATGTTCATTTTAATACGAATACAGTGTAATTTCTATTTCCTATTATTGTTGTCTCTTTACTTGTATGTTTACTCTTGTATATTTTATTTGTAAGGCAATTAAAATATACTAGTTGTCAACCAATTTCTTCAATTGATTATGAGTATCTCTGAAGGAGAGAATTAAAATCCTTGTTATCAATTGCAGAGAGTAAACTTATGTGTAGAGATTTTGATGGTAATAATATTAGATTTATAGAATAGTTTGTAAGGCATTCTATTTAGATTGTAGACTATTTGCAAGGCATACTGTTGTATTTCTTTTAAAATAACCTTGTGGGTTTGCATCTAAACTTGACATAAACATTACATGAATAGCCAAGTTTCTAACATCATCTTCGATCAAATTATATGATAACAATTTACACAAACCCAATGCCCTAAATCTAAAAAATATCCAACCAAAACCAATTTTCATATAATTCCATCAATCATAGACATAGTAGCAAGTTTACCAAATAAATCTCACAGACAAATAGACCTAAAATACTAGATTTCACATTCATAAATCATGAACAATCCATCAAAATCAATATTTTGTAAAGGAAAAGAGGAGTGATTTAATGAAATCATTTCTCTGATCTCATCATTTATGATACTTATAATATCTTTTCATAAATATCATTGACACCTCTTCATACTGCATTATAGTTCCTATCCACTTCTATAATGATATTATCATACATAAAAACACCTCATCACTAACCATGACCTAAACAATGGTACAAATACTAGATATAAAGCCTTCAATTTATTTACCACACAAAAAATATCACTATCCAACCAGTGACAACAAAAAAAAAAACTGTTGTCTTATTTCAACATTTCCATTTTTGAAAAAATTGGTGTTTGAAAAATACCAGTGTAGAAAACAAACATTGATTAGATGAAATACACCCTTGTATCAAAATGTGCAGTTTGAATCAACCAATAAGCAATAACTTCATAACTAGATATAAAACCTAATTTCTTTGATAAACAAAGAATTTGTCCAACAAAATAGACTATATTTGATTTCACACTTACACAAATTCAAAAAATTGTTCATTGCTTGATACAAACTACATATTTTCATGCAAGAATGTCTCTCATTTAACCAAACTTAGTTTTCTGCACTAATATCTTTCAATTCTAGTTTTTTATCAACACCCAATTATTCCACTTCCCATTGTTACCCATTTCGACAAAGTCACACCATATGTTCATGTTGCTATGTTATAAATAGTGAAAAAAATGAGATATTCCCTACATTCATGGTTGTCGCAGGATCCCAATGAATACATGTTTTCTTTGCAAATTAACAACAATCATCCGATAAAAAGAAAACTGTCAGCCTTTTTCAAAAAATTAACTGACAATAGTCACCACAATGAAAGTAAATTCATGACAAATCTATGAAAGATTTTGTTAATTAATACTCTTCCAAATTGTATACTAAATGAAAAATTTGTAATCAATATAAGCCCTAATTAAATAACCAAACATGAAAAAACCCTAAGTGCCTTTCCTTTGCAAAGAAAATCCTAGGTCGCTCTTTTAAAATCTATATGACCGTTACTTTTACAAAATCACTTAACTTCCTAAAAAGACACATGTTTTAATTAATCATCACCCCAATTCATATTCTTAATATTTCTTTACCTAGGTCCTACCTCTTTTTTTTTTTTTTCCTAACTCTAAAAGTCCTAGAGATTTTATTATTTTCTAAGGTTATCATTAAGTTATGAATCTAACGTAAACAAAATGTTACTGATACCTTAAGTAACTGGCCCCACTTTGCTTCAACCAATCAAGAATGTCCACGTTGTACTACTTGGCAAGTAGACATGTAACTTTTTCTTACTGAGCACCAGTGCTACTGACATCTTCCACATCATCAAATACCTCAGACCAATCAACAACGGCCATGTGTGTACACCTGGCAATGGACCCACCTTTTTCTTACGCCTGGGAATAAAGTCAAATCTAATGGTTTTCACATGATCGCAAGGCCTGTAGGAAACTTATGGGAACATGCGACCACCGTTGGATCTTCTACAAATTGTGAGTCTTGCAGATCCTCTTGAAGCCGAGTGCATTTTTCTTAATCAATGAGGAGTTGCCACATTGCAATATCTGGTAGTGGACTTACAAATTTTCCTTCTTAAATGGTAGCCTTGTCGATGGTTTCCATGTCAGAAAATATCATAACCAACTAGAAAAATCCATGTGTATACATCTGGCAAGGGTCCCACCTGCTATAAGCACTGAGGAATAAAGAAGATTAGCGGCTGCCACATGATCGCATACCTTAAAAAGATTCCTTGTGGTTATGTGACAACCGTTGATTTTCATGTTAGGTTCAAGGTTAAATAACATGCTGAAAACCTTAGGAAATAGAGCGGTTAATACTTAGGAACATTTAGAGATATCACCAGGCGTAGACTTAGGAAAAATTAAAAAGGGGGTTGAGACTAGGTAGTATAAAGTGTGAAGAATATGAACCCGCTTGGTGATACTTCTAAATACACATGCGTTTAAGGACTTAAGTGATTTTAAAAAAGTAAGGCCCAAATAGAACCGTAAAGAACAACCTAGGGTTTTAATGAAGACAAAGGCATTTAGGGCTTTCTCAAGCCTATTTTTTTAATTAGGGCTTGCTAGACTTAAAAGAAACCTTGGTAATACTATAGTTTAAATATTTTAAATATCATATTAATAAATGATCATTACTATTGTTTAAATAATCTATTAATATATGATGATTTATATTAAATAAAAATAATACTATATTTAAAATTATTTATATTAAATTATAATATCATAATATCATATTAAATTACTATTATTATTATTAATATCTTATTTACTCAAAAAAATCCATAGAATTTTTTTTTAAAAAAACTGCAAATATATTATCCGAGTGCCATTTAACGATCACTTAGAAGTATAATTTCTAAGTCAACGTCTTCAACAAATAATAATAAATTATCTAAGCGCTTATCCTCCTACAAATAATAATATATTAGTTTTTGTATTTTTATCTATATGTACATAATTTAGACATGTATATTAGATATTATTATAAAAATGTATAATCTTATATTATCTTTATATTTTTTTAGCTTATAGATAAAATAATGGATTTTATAGATTTTATCATATTCTATTATACAATATATAAATAATATTTTAGCTAATTATAATCTATAATGTTTACTATATTTATAATAACAATAATATAAAATTAAACAATCATTTAACATTTTAATGATAATTCAATAAAAAACATTATATTCTTGAAGTCAAATACAGAGTAAAATTAAACAACCTTTGCATATCACATAAATTCTTACAACTTGTACATATTAAGTTATGATCATAATTAAAATAAAATTATTATGGCTATATTTAATTAGTAATAATTAAATATATATCACCTTTAATATTAATGACAATGTATTTCATATTATAATATAATAATCATCGCTATATAGTAATATTCTTTAAATTATATTAAATATTTATTTACTATATAATGTAAAATATTGTTATTAATATTCATATATCATATATCATTATATAAATATTAGAATAATTAATATTTTTACAAATAAATTTAAATTATATAATAAATTTATCAACTATTTAATATTATTTACTTTTTAGTACTATCACTAACATTAATTTTAAAAAAGAAATTAGTATTACTTATCAATTAATGTTTTATAATACAAATTAAATAAAATCTTAATTTGAAACTTAGATATTGTAAGTATTAAGTAATGGTGACAACTACAAATTAATATCATTATTACTATCACAATTATAAATCTATATCATAATTAGGTTAACTAATTACAATTTTTCTTGCAAAAGGTGATGACTACAAACGTAGTCGAACTGACAAAATGCCACTGATGAGTACAGTATGTATCACTTTTCCAAAAACCCGACAATGATATTTTTGAAATTAGTAGTTCCTGGCATATAATTCTAATGCACGTCTTCCTTGTACTGAATACCAATATTTCAGTTTGTATAGGATCTCAAAGACTATTGATTACAAAATCTTTCTTAGATTTTCACAAATATAAATTCAATGTTTTAACTGTTGTAAACTAATTTTATATATAATATCGATGTCATCTTATACGACATTTGCCATTCTTAATTTCTCTGATATATCTTGAGATTTCCCAAGTTAGTTATATGGAATATCAAAATACTTTAAAAGGTACCTTTGCTATTTTGCACATGTCATCGGTGATATGATTGACATATAAAATAAATTTATTAAAAAATCATGTCAGCATTAAAGGCTTCATCAAGAGTAACATTAAAGCTATCATTACATGTCATCTATTTAACCCATAAAAAAAATATTTAAACTTTTTGTACTACATAGATAATTATTGTAAGCCTGCCTCTAGAGAATTCCCTCACATCACTTTAACGACATTCCTCAAAATATCATCTCTTGCAATTAATGTTATGAGTGCAAAGCACTCTACAACACTGCCCTGTTCTTTTATAAAGTGTCAAGTAATACTGATATTTCAAATACTTGTACAGTTCTAAACAATTGATAAAACATCAAAACAACATACAATATCAAGAAACTTGAAGAGAAGCCAAGAATAGAAGAGAAGACAAAGGGAAGTCACAACAATATCTGGTATTTAAACTAACTTAAATGGTATTTACATTCATTATTTATCATTCTTAATCTCCTTCATTTTTGGCACATTTTGTTTATTTCAATACCTAAAACTATCAAACAAAGTTCATTTAGAAAACAAATTTCAATAATATAGATAGGGACCAATATGTACAAATCAATTTGAACTAATATAATCTAAAAAAAAATGTCTTGAAACCTTAAAATATCTTGATTTGATAAATATTCGATTCTAACAATCAATTTAATTCACTGAATAGTAAAACTATTTGATATTTTGTCTTCAAAATTCTTAAAATGACAGAAGTACGGTTTTAAATCCAATGTGATACCTTTAGGCAATATTTTTACTTCTTTTAAGATATATAGAATAAAACAAGTCTTTCTCTAAAAAGGAAGTTCAAATATTTTTTTTAATTTCATTTTAAATTAGTGATTACTTATACAAAATTTTGTTCTTTATAAGGCATCACATAGAAATGTTGTGACAGACAACAGTTGTCAGTCATGACTTCTTTCAACACATGGACATTCACACAATACATGAAGAAGATAGAATTTCAGGATTGCAAGCGCAAAGGTTTCTACAACAAAAATGACTAATAACATCTCATCCAGTATCACAAAGAAATTTTCGCCAGTTTTACAGAGATCCATATATTTAAGAATTGGAGTCTTGTGACACATGCAATCCAACACAAATTCTTCATGTCCCAAGAGAAACATGGTTTTGACCAGCATCAATAGCATCTGAGACTGAATACTCTTCTTTGATTAATGGAACAGGTCAATTATGCATAAAGAAACTACTTCAAACTCCACAAATTGATACTACTTCTTTACATAATATTTGTTATCATGGTCAAATGTATCGCTTGCATTTTGCATCTAGGTCAGACACATTGTGGAACAAACAAGTCATACAAAGATGGGGACTTCAGGACTGTTACTTATCTATACCTATACGTGAACGTATAAAAAAGATTGTAAGGGAACAAATACCTACATGGACCCAAACCACTTATAAACTCTACCCAAGTATTAAGGTTCATACATAGAACTGGGGTATACTATGTCAAACATATGAACATCTTTAATGGTTCGATGATTTGAATCCCATGAATGGTCAACCCATGGGTTATGATAATATAATTTAAGACAGTAAGTTTTTTCAGATTGTAAAATAGTAGATCTCTACTACTTATGTATTTAAGGAGATGGAGGTCTACCTCCTTGAGCTTCAATTTTCTATACAAATCAAAAACTTTTTACAAATAGATAATCTTTATATCTTTCAATAATTAGTTATATAGATATGTATGCCACCATTTATTTTTGTTTTTGACACTTCAATATTTCATGTTTGATATTTCATACTTGAAGTTTTAAATTAATTTTTTTTCAAGAAATTTAGCAACTACAATGAATTTCTTAATCACCAAAATAGTGTTGACTTATCATAGTTTGATGCATAATATTCAACCTTTAAATGTGAAGAAGAAACAAATATAGACTAGTCTTTAAATCACATCAATTTTTAATACAATTTTACGTACTTTCTATTTAAAGTCACCCACAATAGCCTATTTCATTGTCTCTTATATATTTATCATTTACTGAATTCATTCTCAGTCTCTCAACTAACATTAGATCCTAATCTATCTATTTTCAGCATTTATACATAAGTTTGTCTTTTATAGCTTTGTCAAGCATATCAATGGCTATCCTAAATGTGCCACACTGCAACTGTGATGAAGGAGCTTGCATTTTGAAAACCTCAAACACTAAAAAAAAGCCTCATAGAAAATTTTGGACCTGTCCACTTAGCAAGAAGGTTAGTGTTGGACATGAAGACTATGTTTACAATAAATATACAGACTATACATTATACTATGTACTAATGTTAAGTTATTATTGTAGGGCAACAATGGATGCGGTTACTTTAGGTGGGCAGATGATGTGTCAAATGCATATGTCACACCATTGCCACCAATTGTCAATGAAACTCATCAGTGTAGCTTGCGCTCTCAAGAGGCCGCTATGATTGAAATTGTGTCAATGGCAAACGCTGAAATTGTTTTTTTATGAACATTGCACATTGTATTAATTACATTTATTTGTATTTTAATTCTGTTGTTTGCTGTAACCATATATAAATATAAACTTCCAATGTATCACAATTTTTTTGAAACATTTGTCATGTCAATATTATATATGTAGAAACTTCTTTGTAAAGTTGTTATGCAAAATATTAAGTTTCTACTTGAATTTGCCTATCAATACAAAAAAAAAATAAAAAAATAACAAAAACCAAATTTGATTAGAATTTTTAAATTAAAATTTGTAAGAAAATAATTGTACATTATAATCTTCATTATAATAAATTAATAATTCATACTTTGACTTCAAAGATAAAAGCCTTTTGGCATGCATAACAAATGTTAATTTAACAAGAACATTAGATTCAAACAATTTATGTTTCACTCCATATGTACAAACATGTTATGGCATTCATAATATTCTTTTGAACTACAGTTTAACTTCTTATATTTATTGGATGTTTTTGAATGACAATAAAGTTCAGAAACACCAAAGCTCATGCACAGCTGTTTAAACTTTTCTAATAAATTCAATGACAAATTTCATTGCACCTATTTATCTAATAATTTAAAAAAAATTTAGAAATTTATATGAAATCTAAACATGATAAAAGAACCATATAAAATGCTCTTTGGTTAAATAGTCATACTAATCAAAACTTGAGTTCAACATAATTGACATACTATAAAGGAAAGATAATTAATTTTTTCAGTGACAACATTTTTAAAGGACAAGGTCATCAAATTTCAGTGTATTTGCTTGTGTATCACAAGTTTTCAATAAAGATGTTACTCAATGAATAATCCATTGGATAGCAATGAAGCTATTTTATAGAGATTAGTGTTTGAAAAGTTTCTATTTCTATTCCTTAGATTTTGATCTAAATTACTCAAATTTCTTTAAGTAGTGTGACTTACAAAGTAGTATTTCACAAAATGCTAATGGAGATATGCTTGAAAACTTCATAAGAATTGATCTCTTCTTCACATAATTTATCCAATGCAAAGCTAGAAGATAATTGACATACTATAAAGGAAAGATATGCTTGAAAACTAGCTCGAATTTCTTCTCTCTCTCATTGAAAAGCTCCTCTGGTGTTCCTGATCGAAGCGCCATCAAGAATTGTGTTGTCTCTCCAATTAGAAGGAAACCTAAGTTACTAGGTAGGAGTTTTAGGGTGGACTCATTTTGAGATCTTTTGAGGCAGAGAATAGCAATTAGGGCAATGGTAGAGAGGATGATGGAAAGAATTGTAGGGAAAGAAAAGAGTTGAATGAAATGGGCTATATCTGAGGCTTTGTTTGTTGGAGAATTGAAGGAATCCATTTGGGCAAATAGAAGTAGTTGAGCTTACATTTGATTGAAGAAATGATGAATGGAAGCCTCTATTGTATTATCTTAACACCAAGTATCGATAATGGCTTCTCAAGTATTTAGTAGTTGCTTCCTAATTATATATAACCATTTGAAAATTAACACAACATAGCTGAAATTTTTTCTCTCTGATTATCTATATTTTGTCACTCCAAAAATTAACACAACATACCTGACAAACATAACTTACCTGCCATTACTATCAATCATAACATACTTTTCATTACTTCTATCCAAAGAGAACTCTATAATTCATAATTGGACTAATACAAATTCACTATTTTCCTCTTATATTATCTCCATCAAGTCACTAAAAACATTAAAACCATTTTACAACAACATGTCCATTAACATTGAACAACAACCAAATAGTTTATCTAACTTCATAATCTATAATCATAACACATAACTTTAATCATTTCAAAGAATGACTTCAACCTATTCTCTCTAGAAACCCACTTATCCAAAATGGCATCTATAGTGGCTACTTTCTTAAAACAAATCAAAAATTCAGACAACTGCTTAGCAATTTTATAATTTTATAATGGTTTTACATTCACAAAAAATTGTAGAATGGTATCCTTTATTCTTTTTTCATATGTTTGCTTCTATCTTTGTTCTATGTCTTCATCACCCATGGAACACACAAGAGGGGTAGGGAGATATTCAATAATAAGACTTGAAGATGAAGGTCCAACAGGTGAAGAAAATTTTTGTAATTGCCCTGATGCTTGAATTGGGCCTTGTTCACGCAATGCATTTTTTAGGTTTTCAATTAATTTATCCTATGACGGTCCAAATTTTACATCCATACCTATCAGTAACATTTGACTTTGCCCCTTTCATTGCTGGCTTAATTCATAATGGATTAGTAGGAATCCAAAAAAACAAAGATGATAAGCCATTTTGATGGTGTGCCTAGTTTCCTGACTGCATCTAGGACCATTGCATCAACTATATCCCATTCTGGGAGGTAAGAACTCCTAATTTTCTCACCAGATCTCTCCCCTATTCTGGACTGATTGTCTAAAACCTTTCTCTCATCTCCTTCCTTACTTCAGTTTCTATGATCTTGAGGTCCATATATTTTTCACAGATGATCATTAAATGTTCTGACTCTCCTCAACTAATATCAAATCAGACCTTGGAATATCAAATCCACAATATAATACACAAACTACAAATTCATTAAAAAATGATGATATAAAATAAACAAGTTTCTATCATTTTCAGCCAAATTATATGATAACAATTTACACAAACCAAATGCCTTCAATTTATAAAATATCCAATTAAAACCAATTTACATATAATTAAAAGAATACTATACTAAGTACCAAGATTACTAAACAAATTTCACAGAATAGCAGCCCTAAAATACTGTATTTCAGTTTCATAAATTATCAACAATTCATCAAACTAAATTTTTTTCAAACCAATAGAGAAAGCATTTACATGAATATACAAGTTTCTACCATCATCATGACCCAAACTGTATGATAATAATTTACAAAAACCACATGTCCTAAATCTAAAAAATAGCTAATCAAAACTAGTTTTTGTATAATTTCATCAATACTACACAGAGTACCAAGTTTACCAAACAAATCTCACAAAAAAGCAAACCTAAAATACTGCATTTCAGCTTCATAAATTATCAAATATTCATTTAACTCAAAAATATGCAAACCAAAAGAGAAATCATTTACATGAATGGACATGTTATATGCATAAATAAGTAGATAAAGGTGTTCTAAATAAGACATAACAATTCAAAAATATATAGTTAAAACATTTTGGAATCCTTTGTAGAATAAGAGTTAAGGCTCTTGGGTGATCGAAAGACCAAAAAATTTTGCACTCATCTGATCTTCTTTAATTGATAATTGACAACTTTGTTTAGAGATTTTCTTGATAATTTGATTGAGTTATTACAAGATATGGTGACTGCCATTTTAGCCTAACCTACACCATTCTTCATAAATAGTTACCATCCCTGTGCTCATGGATCAGGTGTCAAATATCCAGCTCAAAACTTCATTCTTCATCAAGAATATCGAGGTCATCTGCTAGTGGCCTTTTCTTTTTGAACTTTGTTACTGTTATATTGATCCATTGCTCTGATTACATCAAGCATTTCTTGTACCTATGGTATGATAATATTTTCACTTCTTACAATTGAATATTCATAATTCCTTTTAATTGTTTTAATTTGTTCAAAAATGCTTCGTGTCTCTTCATTTACAGTTGTTAATAACTCTCCAATTGCACTCAATTTGTATATATCTACTTCCTCATATGCTTCTTTCTTGATAATACTTTGAAGATACAATTCATAAATTTTTTTCATCATTTCTATATCTAGAGCATCTTCAGCATTGACTACATCAATATTGTAGACCATATCAGTAAACATCTTTTTCATATGTGTAATGCTCATCTTGACAGTCTCAATTAGATTTTGTACTTCTTCAATAACATCTATCCACATCATTGTTTTGAATTTGATTGAAAAAATCCACTTTTGTAGAGGTGTGCCAGTGCATTTGATAATTTTTACATTCAAAGCTTCTTCATTGTCCATATCTTTTACAGATTACAATACCTTTTCTTTTCTACTATATATTGTTTTCTGTTGTTTGAGCATCTACAATTCTATACACAAAATACCTTTTAGGTCAATATATATTTTGTAATAACTGCCTATGCAGTCAATGAGATGCACACCTCTTGAATTCAAATATTGTACCCATTCTCATGAGAGTTGTGCCATCTATCTGTCTTCATGCATCTTCTTGACAATTTGTTCACTCGAATGAAGTGATGGATCAAAAATATCTTCTCTTTGACTTGCTCTTTGAGAAGACATAGGACCTAATTTTTTTTGGATATAATCCGATAGATGTTTGATAGTAGATTTCAGAATATTCTTTTCATCTTTTAATTGCTCCAATCTATCTCTTACCTCATGATGTGTGAACTCCCACATATAAACTGTACGATCATGGAATGTGGGTCCTATGTCAATTTCATTTACATCAAAATCTACTACATTTAGATTAGAAAAATTACCGTCTTGTTTTGGTTCTACAACTTGTATTATTACATGTCCTGTTTCTTGATGTTTTTGAAGAGAAGCTAGTTTGCCTCTTTCCTTTTTTTTCCTTGAACCAATACTTTCAGTTATGATTTGAGAAATAAAATCTTCAGAAAGAATTCTACCCTCTTTTTTTTTTTTCATTGCACTATTTCTTCTATCCATGAAGGAGTGCCTAGAATTTCTGAGGCAGAAGCTAAACTTTCATTATCAAACAATTTCTTGCCTATTGTAGGGCTTTCTATTTCATGAGCTGAACTTTTAAACTTGGGTACTATATTTTGAATACATTTTATACTACCTTCAATAAAATCTCTTTTTTGATTTAGTGGTTCTTCTTCAAAAGATTGCATTGTTGCATTCTCTTCTAATTTATCTATTTTATCTTCTTTTTCTATTTTTTCTGCTTCCTCTGAACTATATATCTTAATCAATGCAACTGAACCACTACCACAAGTCTTTCTTATTTGGACACATCAAACACACAAGGAAATTCAAATATTATACCCATTCTCATGAGAGTTGTGCCATCTACTGGAACTGAAGCTGTTGTTTGAGCTTCTCTTCTTGATTTTCCTTGTGTGTTTGATGTGTCCTTGGTTGTTTTCTTGTATAGAACCCTTTTCTTGGTTCTTTTCATTATCATTTCCATTCTCTTTTCAAGATTGTCTAATTCGGGTTCTTCAAATTGTACAGGTTGCAAAGGTGTCCCTTTAACTTTGGCCAAATAACGATAAAAAAAAATTTAGATTAATCATCATATAATCCTTTCACATCTATATCAATATTATAAAGTTGAATCTGTTCAACTGTGAGTTGGGACCATGATCTTTCTCTCATTTCAAATTCATCTTTACAATTAGCCTAGAAATCTTCTAATGAAGGAATGTGATTAAAACTAGGGCCTAAATCCAAGTTTTGTTTTACATAATTTGAAGGGTCAAAATGATGCCTAATAACATTATATTCATCAAATTTATATCTTTTTCCAGATGATTTGATGACATTCATTTCAGAAGAACTAGAAAAGAACGTATAAGCACCTATCAATATTGGAAAATGAATACCTACTTTATGTCATTTTTTGCATCTGTTGTTGACCTCGATAATTTGTTTGCACAACTCTATCAAAGCTATTTTATCATCTAGATATTTAGGTAATTTGTATGGAAACCTATCAAAACCTCCAATCCTAATATATGTAAATGTAGAATATTGAGTATAATAGCTACCAAATAACATTATTGTTTTAGCAACAACATCTGATAATCTGCATTTTGGACAACCCTGAATTTTAGGACATAGCTTCATTGAAAAGAAATCATTAACCCTTCTAAAATTTCCATAACTGTTTTTGAGTTGTATCCATGGATAAAAATCATAAACCTAAATATTTGCATCATATTCACCAACACTAGGAAGGTCATTCCCTATATGTTCACATGCTAGGACATAGATGAGGAAAGATGACATTACAAATTTGTATGAATGCTTTGCTAAAACAAGCATTTCAGTAAGCCTATTACTAATGAGTTGTGCCCAGTCAATATACATATTATTTTTACCTATACATTGCACAAGGAAAAACCACCATTCTTCAAAATTTAGGGCTTGTTCACTCCCTCTAATTCTATGCAAAAGTACTAGAATATCAACAATCTCTTTTTTTAAATCTGTTCCATATAGGGTTTTCGGTAACTTAGAACTGGCTGCTCTAATGGTTTCAAACCATCTATTTGAAATTACACCTCATTATCGTGACCTTTTTAAGCTAGAATTTGACGCTGATAGAGAGAAATTCCATTATGAGTATTGTTCTCTTGAAGGTAAAACAAAGTACTTCTATTCAAAGAAATGACTACTTCATTGTTTTCTTTCTTTATTTCTCTAGTATGTGGATCAAATCTTTGAATGCATTCCATAATTAGCTCTGGTACTTGATTAGGAATTGGAAATCCTGCAGCTTCTATTAATCCATTAGCAATCAGCTTTTGTGTAATCGGATGAACTGGTTCTGATTTAATCCTTCTATGGAGATCATTTAAATTGTAAAAATAAAGGTTTGTATCTATGATTCCTTTCCATGCATTTTCTATTCTATCAAGATGATCGTAACTATTTATTTTTCTACCCATATTGTACAAGGTTATACATTCGTAACCATTTGCTCTTCAAAATATACACAATTCAAACAATCAAATGATAGTTACTACAAGTTTATTATTTTTATAACATAATTTAATAGACATAAAACACATAAAAAGGTACAAGGAATTAATGTTCTTGTTGTTTTCAACAATAATTCTTTTCGCTTGCAGTTATCATCAGTATGTCTATTGAAAATAGGAAATATTAGTAAAGATGGTGCATAGAATGGCGTATGACTTTACTTTCTTTTATATTGATTAGTGTGTTTTTCCAACTACTGTCAAAGCAATAAATTTTTTGAAAATCGTTAATCGATTATGATGTCATGCCCGCTAAATATTATTGCACAGACAAATAACTTTAAAACAAAATTCGCATTTAGAACTCGCAAAAAACTAAATCTAAGAGCCTTGTATATGTTAAAAAAATTGAGTCATGTCAAATTATTATCAGATTTTGTTGTTACTAACTTCTAAATCTGAATTTTCTACTAGCTCAAACCCTGCCAAACAATTTTTTTTTAAAAGTCTCAAACATCTCCTTAATGATATCTATTCACACATTCTCTAGATTTTTTAGTGGTTACAAGGTTCATTCCGAGATAATGAGAAAAGGGTACAGTCCCCCATTAAATGTTTATTTTGACATATCAGATTAAGCTGTTCATGGCTACTAAATATGAAATAAATTATTTTGAGTTCTCGGTAGGGTTACTAAAAAAATTAATGTGTTAACTATGTTGTATAAACATTTATGAGATCGAGCGAATTTAATGATTTCTTCCCTAAATAAAACTATAGTCGGCTAATCTCTTCATCCATTATACCCACACTTAACTATGGATAAATCACAAAACATTAAGCGACTATGATATAACTATTGTCATTAGGTCTCCAAAAGAAACAAGACAACTTTATTTTCCAACAATCACAAAATCTCCCAAAAAGATCAAAATCAAGATTTAATTCAGAGATTAAGAGATTTCACATAAACTGTCACCTCAAAATTATAGTCGATGAATACTTATAAAAAGACATAACAAGATATCAAATTCAGTGACTGTCTTTTCTTCCAATAATCAATACATCTTTAAAATCAAAACTGCTAGATGACTCTATGCATAAAATCATGAAAACGTGAAATATTGAACAATATTCACTTCACATAATATATATAAATGTAACCAAAAAAAAATATCAACGACATTTTATACATATAACTTGGAGAATAAAACCAAGTTAACACATTTTTGTAAATCAATAAATGAAAACATATTTTAGAATATCAAAAAATACATATACACTATTCAATTACCTATATTTCACTGAAAACACTAAAGAGCATTTCCACATTTCTTAAAATATTCTGATTATGTATAAAAAATTCATATCCTAAAATATATTTTCTTTTACAATATCAATTATGCAAAACTAAATGTAAACCAGATAATTTAACAAGAATGTGCTTTACTGCAAATATAAACAACTTGCCATATAAAATTAAAAACAATTTCTTTAGTCACCAATTTGGAATACAAAAAATAAATATGCAAACTCTTTTACAGATTACTACAATCTATATATTCACTTCACATAATGTATATAAATGTAACTAAAAAAAAATATTGATGACATTTTATATATAAACAATTTTTTGTAAATCAATAAACGAAAACATATTTTAGAATATCAAAAAATACATATACACTATTCAACTACCTATATTTCACTGGAAACACTGAAGAGCATTTCCACATTTCTAAAAATATTATGATTCTATATAAAAAATTTGTATCTTGAAATGTATTTTCTTTTACAATATCATTCATGCAAAAGTAAATGTAAACCAGATAATTTAACAAGAATGTGCTTTACTACAAATATGAACAACCTGCCATATAAAATTGAAAATATTTTCTCCCGCTTATCTTACTTTCCAAAGGTATAAGCTTTTGTCTACCTGAATTAAAACATACAAAAAAATGATAAAGATGATGAAAATTAATGCTATGATTTATTAAGTTTAATAAAAGCTAAATGTTATACTAATTACCTTAGTTTTTTATCAGCTTGCAAAATTTTCAACTATCCTTCGTCTTAATTGATAAAAACTACAACGACATTTGGGATAGATGATTGGCATCCTCAATGCAACTTGATTTGGTGTAAAACCTTTATAATTCCAATGTTTGTTTTTTATTTGTACACAGACAGAATGTTCATATTGTGGAAAGACAACTAGAAATATTGATGCGGCTTCAAATTGTTTGTATTGTCTGATTTCTTTACATAGATTTACCCATTGATTTTCTATATCTTTTTTGTAAATCTCTACGTCAATTGACATTGGCCATCCCAGAAATGGTAAAATACCTATCTTTTCAATGTCTTATTTTTTTACAAAACACTTGCTATACTCAAAACCTTCACCTGGTTGTGCATATTCTAGCAAAAAATTAATTCCGTCAATCAAATCTTTAGGAAAAAGAGAAATCATAACAAAACGAAGGGTCTGAACATTTTCACCTATTTCTAAACCCCAAGCCATTAACATAGCAGCAATGTAAGCATTAACTTTCCATCGATGAGTAGCATTATGAAATTCTTCACCTAATGTCCATTGAACAGCTTGCACAACAGAGTTACTCTTGCACAGTAATAATTTTTTTAAATATGTATGTTGTACTCTCCCAAAGAAAGCTATTTGTTGTGTGCTTGTTTGAAAGTAAATGTAGCTTCCATTGTTAACAGCTGATTTATAATAATCTATATTATCTGCTCTAATGATCTTTACAAGGAATTGATTTTCTTGTTCCTCATTTTATAGTAACGTAGAAATTTACACATATATGGCTATCTATAAGATTTACAAGATTATTAATTAACAAAATCTTTAGTAGGTTTTGTACGGAAGGCCTTTAATTGTTATAGATTGTTCTAACTTAATTTCATGACTTATATTGATGTCATCTTAAGTGAAATATGACACATTTAGGTTATGTTATATGCAAAATAATTCAGATTTAATAACTGATACATGACATGTTCTAAAATTCAAAATATAATTTAATATCATTTTATAACAAAATCTTTATAAGATTTCTTATGGATGTACTTTAAATCTTGTCACTGTTGTCAGTTAATTTTAAGTATAATATCCAAGTCATCAACTGAAAATTATAACACACATAACTTATCTGATGTCTCGTTTAGATCAGAATTTTCTTTAACATGGTTTTTGTTGCAATATTGGAATACAATGTTCATGACAACTAAATTTGGAATTAATAGTTACTGCCATATAAATCTGATTAGCAAATAATGTGCTTAAAAGAGTATTAATTAACAAAAATGTTCATAGATTTGTCACAGATGAGCATTAAATGTTGGATCATTGTACAAGTGATATTCTTACAAATATTATAGTACAATTCTCTTAGTTCAGATATCGAATGTACATGTTGATGATCTTAAAATCTGTCATTTAGTACAATCAAATTTACTAATAACTATCTTCAAAACCATTAAATTTTTTTGGGCCATATCAGATTTAGTTGTTCATGTCTACTACATCGAAAAATAACTATGTTGTATAAATGACTTACCCAAATCCAACTATTCAGAAACTGTGCCTACTTAGTACAAAAAACTTTAGTCATTAAATGACTTTATATCTTCTGGAGACCTGCCGACTACAGCATGGAATCATAGTCCTTGAAAACTTTGAACCCTATTGAATTTATCTGGAGACTGGATGACCTTTTGTCACTTAAATTTTTCCATTCTGAGACTCCGAGACTATACTCAATCTTTTAGTCCTTGTAAATTTTTTTCCTTTTAATCTTATCTCGAGACTTGCCGACAAAAGGCCATCAAGAAGTCTAATGACCACAATGAATCTCCCACTCGACGAAGCCTGTTGAATTTTCAAAAAATTTCTTAAGACCTCCCAACTCACCTATTCGGAGATTCAATGACTCAAGATAAGAAAAATTTGATTTATTTTTTTGGAGATTAAGCGACTATAGTCAAGTCTGCTTATTTATTTATATTCTTCTTATTTTGGTGATTACCCGACTGAAGACAGTCTCCCAATCACTGAGCAACTAACATAATTTGAGTTTGACCTGAAGATTGAGCGACAAGACAAATCTCAAGGTCGCTGGAACATTTTCTAACCCATGGTTTGATTCTGAGACTAGGCAACCACCACCCGATCAAAATTAAATCAACGGTTGAAAACAACTAACTGAAAAATATTTTCTTAACTCACCCCCGTCTGGCGACCATGAGATTGAAGTCATCTCCATGTTGCTACATATTTCCTTCAACTATGGTTAAGACTGGAAAATGCACAAGGACCTTTATTCTCCAAGTTGCCAGAAGATTTTCTTAACAAAGGTCAAGTAATAAGATTAAAGATCAACCGTCGATCAAATCTTCATCCAATGTTTCCCACTAAGTCGCCATACTTTACATTACTTAACCACTACACTGGAAGACTTCGAGATAACCATGTCACTAAATTGTTGACCACTTGACACATAACTGCTAGAATCATGAGAACATGCGACCATTTAAATCGCTAGGTCACAGAATAAAAGAACTAACCGTTGAATAACTTGGAGATCTGGTGAATTGCAAAATAGATCGCCAACTTGCATTTGGAGACTCAGCGACCAACTGAGAACCTCATAATCGCTATATACTATATCAATTCTTTATTTCATTCAGAGATCACCCGATTAAAGGTATTTTGATCTGGAGATAAAGCGACCATAGTTGTTTTGCAAATTTTTTTAATAGAAGTCGCCAAATCTCATAATAAAAATTAAAAATTCCACTTTTAAATTAATATTCAAAAAAAAAAAAAAATTCAATACATTCAATTTTTTGCTAATTTTTATATTTGAATAAATTATCTGATATTATATATATATATATATATATATATATATGCATTAAAAAACTTTTATATTTATATTCACACATACTAATTATATTAAATACATTCAAATTTTGGATAATTTTTATATTCTTATAAATTAATCAATATTTAAATTTAAAATCAAATGATTCAATTTATTTTAAAGTTAACTAACAAATTATTATTACAAAATATACTATTGTTAAATTAATAAAATAAGAAACTAATTATATATAAATTTGGAAGTCATTCAATGATTCTCTTTACTGATTTGGGTCACCTTCCTCCACTAATCATTAATAATTTACTTCTATTTAATAATTATTCATGAACAATTGTATCTAAAAATAAAAAAGGGATAAAACTAAATAATTAAATAACATAACATCTATTCGGCGTAAAAATTGCAAACTGAGTTACAATTACTAGTTCTAATATTGAAATATGCCAAGATCTAGAAGCCCAATCAATAGCACAAGAAAGAGATATAAAATGATATGATTAATTAATTGACTAGATTCAATAATGATCAATAATAATTTAAAATAATGCTTGAGTGCATTGTAAATATATTTTTTTATACAGGGAGGGAATTATGAATAGGAGATAAACAAGAGATAACCTATCACCCACACTAGGTGGCATCACATGTCCAACAAAGGTGGATCATCCTCCATTATGCAATGAATTATGTGATGAACTATAACTGACTGAGTACCTGAATGACTTGAATATCAATGATTAGAGATCACCGAGTACTGAATTGATATGTAAGATAATTGAATTAGTCATTATGTTGTCATTGATGTCAACTAGTTTTGACAATACTTATCATGATAGTTACAAATATCTAAACATCTGTAAAGAGGAGAGAAAAGATGAAGAAATAAGATATCTACATGGAGGAAGATGAATATGATAGATGAGGATAAGGAATACTTTGGGTAACTTATTGATGAGTCTATGACTTCATATGGTTGACTTGATTATGTTGCATTAATCTATTCTGAAGAAGGAAGCAAAATGTTACAAAGTAATGTGGTTGGTAAATGAAAGATTTTAGTATACATCAAGCTAGTGTAGTGTATACCGAGTGACAATATCAACCGATCTTGTGTTCATCGATGCATTTCTTTGTTAATCAAGTATGGATAAAATAACTAAATGTTTAGTTTAGTCAACAAAAATTGATGAGCTGTAAAGTGTTATGATTTCGAGGTTGAAGATAAATTTTTTTATGAGATCCACAGCTAAAAAAATTTGAAGAAGATCTAAAGGATGGAATTGAAATGAGTTATTGACACATCTACTGAGGAAGGGTGGCAAAATCAACAAAGGAGATTAAGCGACAAAATCTGATGGATGAAAAGAAAACAATTTACTTGTCTATATAAGAGACATTGGTTTCATTGTTGAAATGATGCCGGAAGAAGGAGACTGTAGATATTTTGTGTGAACACAACTTTATGCATGCCTAATCAGACTGATTGAAGGAAAACTAAACTACAGAGTTAACCGAGCATCAGAGAGCTATTATCGAGTGACAGTAAGTTATTGAATATTGAAGAACTGAATTGAAATATTGATCAGAGGATTTTATGGGCTTAGAATAGATATGAACATCTAAAAAATCAAGTTGTATTGTAATCAAATCACCTACTATTTAAGTTTAACCATTCTAACAGAAAAATCTCTTAACCAAGTGAACTTAACCATCTTATGATATACCCCATGTCATTCAATGAATGTACATTGTTATCCTATCAACCCCATAGTGAATGTTGGTTGAACGATAACTATTACTCTTAAATCCTCTAACAAGGTCACACCTTACAGTGTGTTTTGTAACCTTTAACAAGGTTGGCTCTTCACCGAGCTCACTTCAAAAGAGTGAAAATTATTTTGGGTTACCGGTCCTAGGTGGTTTTTTCCTTAACAGGGTTTCCATGTTAAATCATTGTGTTATGTGTTTCTATGATGAATGTTTGGTTGTCATAATTTACATATTGCATATTTGATTTGTTCAGTAATCACTATGAGTAATTAACTAGTAATTGGTAAAGACATAGACAGTATAGTATTTTATGATTATCGAGCTGCAAAATTTGATGAATTTGTTTTAACTGATACATTTTGTAATTGGGACTATTGGATAATTGATCTAACTGATTCACCCCCCTCTCAGTTATTATAACAATTGGTATCAGAGCACATTGGTTTCTTGGAATAGATTTTTAAGGACTTTAGCAGAAAGATCACAAAATGTATAAGAGGGAAGTGCCAAAGATGAACAAGGATAACTTTACAATATGGTTGTATCATCTTAAAATGGAAGCACTTCCATGGTAAGAGCATTTAGCCCTCCAAGTAAGTGGTTTGGGGTCATGTCAAACACCTTGAATAGATATTTGACTTGGATCTGGCTTTTCCCCTTGTTCTACGCCATTTTCCATCTCTTCCTAGCATTTTCCTAGCATTCTGGACTATGAACTTGAGGTTTTTGACCCTAAGGTCAAAGTCGACCTTATGGGGTCAAAGTTGACCTCAATCCTAACTAGGTCAGGATTGGCCTTGACCTTAACCTAGTTAGGTTCAAGCTCAACCTTGACCCTAGGGTCTGGGATCTTTGGGGTTTGCTTCCGGTTTCAGGATTTCATCAAAATCTTGCATTTTCCCTCTTCAAGGCCACTATTCCTCAGATTAAGTGTCAAATTCTCAAATTAATATTTGAGGTGGACCTTTCTCAATATTTGTATAGGATTCCAAATTTATTATTGGAGATTAGCCTTTCTCGAGTTTTGTGCCTAATACTCAAATTAACTTTAGGGTTGGCCTTACCTCAAATTTTGTAACAAGGCTCTTAAATAATTATTTCATTTCTATATTAAGGGTGGTCCCCTCCTAGAGTTTTTTATCAAGACTTTAATTTAATTTCCTCTCCATGTGCACCTCTCAAGAGTTTTGTGCCATGGGCCCTTAATTATTGTTTTCTATGAGGCCCCTCTTGTGCCCTAGATCACTATAAAAGGGAGCCTTCCTCTCTCATTTTCTCCATCCACTTTCATGATCAAGCTCTCAAGTGCAAGCAAGCAAGAAGATGAAGCATTCAAGCATTCAAGCCTCCCATTTATCAAGGAGATCTATTAGAAGCCATTAAAGGATTCAAGCTCTATGGAGCTCTTTTGTTGAAGATTCATCCATTCAAGCCTCTTCCTAAAGATCCATTCAAGATTGGTGTTGAAGATCTAAAGACAAATGATTGGAGACATCCTAAATTTGATGCTACATTCATCCATTCTTGTGGATTCAAGGATTTGAATCCTCCACAAGGGTTTCAACTCAAGCAAAGTGAATTGTTCCATTTACTTTATTTATTCTAACAATTTCAATTCAATTTAAAGGTTAATTCCTAAATTGGGGTTTGACTGAGGCAAACCCCCCAAACAAACAACCAAAAACCTTCTTTTTCTTGCAGGTACAGGTGCAGAACTTTAGATCTGAGAGTAGATTTGGATACCCTTTTTGCCAAACTTTCAAGATCTATGAACAAAGTCAAAGTTGACCTTCATTTTTTTGAGGTCATCCTTGACCTTTTATGAGGGTCAAGGTCAACCTGATCTCATCTCAGAAAAATATTTCTAGGTTTTGTAGATCTCACAGTTTCGGTATAAAAATTTGAGAGTCAATAGTTTTTGAGATCGTTTGATAGGGTTTTTAGCTGATTCTTTTTCAGAGGTAAGTACCTTTATTTCTTAATTTCAATATTAGTCATCTACATTTACTTTCTATATCAATACAATTTCATGTAAGTGTAAAATATTAGCTTTGGGGTCTCTTTTATGTGCAAGCCATTGTTCTAGGACCCCATCCATATTTTATCCTTTACAATGGCAAAGCCAAATGAGACTCCATATATTTGAAATTGGGAATTTTGACCTCACCCTATTAGATAATGTCTACTTAGCACCGCCTACAAGACCTTTGACTCTTGATCAATTGAGAGATAGACATGAGCATAATATTAATATGATGGAGATTTTTTCTGCTCTATCTAATGTCAAATTTGAAGATGTCAAGGATTTCCTTACTCCAAAGGAAATGTGGGATAAACTTGCTCAAGTTTATGGTGGAGATGAAAATGTGAAAAGATCCAGAGTTGAAAGTTTAAGATGGAGATTTGATGATATGAAAATGAAAGAAGGAGAGAACATTGTGCAATATACAAATTGAATCAAGGAGATAGTTAATGCTATTCGAGGATCTAGTGGTGTCATTGATGAAGATAAAGTGGTAAGTAAAATTTTGAGAACCTTATTTCTTGCTTATGCAATCAGAATATCTGCAATACACGAAATTAGGTCTGTGCCTGGCAGTACTCTTACTCTTGATAATCTAATTGGTAAGCTAACAAATTTTGAGCTGAACAACTTTGATAATAGTGTTGTACCATCTATTGAGTCTACTTTTATGTCTTCTCTGAAGATCGGTAAATCTAGTAGTAGACATGATAACAGTGAAAATAATAATGATGATGAGCTTGATGATCTTGAAGCTCTTATAGCCAAGAGATTACCTAAAGGTAAACGTAGATATAAGGGTAAATTTCCTTTAGCATGTTTTAACTGCAAAGAAGTTGGTCATATTGCTGCTAGATGCCCAAACAGGAAAGAAGATGATAGAAACAAAGATCGATCTGGTGAAGGAAGCTATGGGAGGAGAAACAACCAAAGTTACTGACACTACAATGGGGATAACTGAGAAAAAAATGATAAGGGAAAAAAGGTGTGTTACATTTTTGAAGAGAATGATACTGATACTGACACCGATGAAGATGTTGAAGTAGTATTTGTTACAATGAAGGATGATTCTGAGGAAGAAAAAAGGTATGTAGAGACAACACTCATTTCAGTAATTAAAAATGATACATGGATTATTGATAGTGGTTGTACACATCACATGACTAGTGATGAAGAAAAGTTTGATCATCTTGAGCAATATAATGGAGGATCAGTAAAAATGGGTAATGATACACCATATGGTTAGAGGAAAAGGATCTTTACTAATAAATGATAAAATCAAATGTGATAATGCTTATTGGGTAGAAGGACTAAATTACAATTTTCTAAGTGTGGCACAACTTAACAACTTAGGTCACTAAGTAGCTTCTGAGAGCAAGAAGGTAAAGATATTTAATGATGGAGGAAAACTTGTTGGAATAGGAGCACAATCCAAAGGTAACTTGTTTTAGCTTGACAATGTTGAGTCTTCCTATTTAATGATGAAAAATAAGGATTCATGGTTATGGCATAAAAAGTTATGTCATGTAAACTTTGATAACATGATTAAGATCAGTAGAAATAAAAAGGTTAGAGATCTGCCTAGCCTAGCAAAGCCTGATAATGTTATGTGTCATGAATGTCAAAAAGGAAAAATGACAAAATCTAGTTTTAAGAGTAAAGACTATTCAAAAAAGAGAATCTTGGATTTAGTTCACACTGACCTATGTGGTCCCATGAGAACACATAGCTACTATGGAGATAGATATTTCATTTTGTTTGTTGATGATTACACTAGACTGATGATTGTAATGTTTTTAAAAGAGAAATCTCAGGCATTTAAGATGTTTAAATGGTACAAAGCAAAAGTAGAGAAAAAAACTGGGAAAGAACTGAAATGCTTGAGATTTGATAGAGGTGGTGAGTTTATTTCTGATGAATTCACTAACTATTGTAATGAGCATGGTATAAAAAGATAGGTTTCTACTCTGAGAACACCTCAGCAGAATGGGATTGCTGAAAGGAGGAATAGATCAATTGTTGATTGTGCAAGGACACTGATGATAGAAAAGAATGTTTCTCAAACATACTAGAGAGAGGCAGTTAACACAACTGTATATGTTTTGAACTGAGTACAATTGAAGGACACAAACAAAACACCCTACGAGTTATGGTTTGGTCACAAAATGACTATAAGTTACTTCAAAATTTTTGGTAGTAAATGTTTTATTCTAAAAGATGATAGGAATGAGAAATTTGACTCTAAAGGAGATGAAGGAATATTTCTTGGATATTCTACTAAAAGAAAAGCTTACAAGTGTCTAAATAGAGTTATTGATAAAATGATTGAAATTGCTAATGTTAGAGTTGATGAATTTGATGATAAAAATGGTGAAGAAAGCACTAGGGAGCCAAAAGACTATGGTAGATTCACTTACATTGAACATCTAGAGCACCTATCGAAGCCATAGGATGAGTAAATCGAGCATCAAGAAAAGAACACTGAGGAACAACAAAAGAAAACTGAGAATTGAGAAATAGCTACCGAGAAAGGAAATGAACCTGAACAGGATGAACAATAAAGAAGAGATCAAGTGCTGGCAAGATTTGTCAAAAGACATCATCCTAAGAACCAAATCATTGGAGACAAGAAAGCTACAATGCTAACAAGAAGTAAGTTAAGACAAGGCACATGCTTAGTTTGTGAGTTTGAACTGAAAAATGTTAAGGTTGCACTGGAGAATGATGAATGGATAAATGCAATGACAGAAGAGATAGAAAAAATTGAGAAAAAAAAAATATGGAATTTAGTACCTAGACCTAAAGATAATAATGTTATTGGTACTAAATGGATTTTCAGAAATAAGCTGAATGAGAATGGAGAAGTTACAAGGAACAAAGCTAGGCTTGTTTGCAAGGGCTATGCACAAGAGGAAGGTATAGATAATGGTGAAAATTTTGCACATGTTGCTAGACTAGAAGGAGTCCGCATGTTACTTGCATATGTTGCACATTCGAAGTTCAAAGTCTATGAAATTGATGTTAAGTCTTCTTTTTTTAATGGGATACTAGAATCTGAGGAGGTCTACATAGAACAACTAGAAGGGTTTGTTGATCTAGATATAAAGGACATGGTATGTAGACTAGACAAAGTTTTATATGGTTTAAAGAAAGCACCAAGAGCCTGGTATGAAAGGTTGCATAATTATCTTTTAAGTATTGTTTTTGTTAGAACTAGTGAAAACAACAATTTATATATGAAAGGAGTGTCTGATGACACTATTTTGATTGCTGAAATATTTGTGGATGATATAATTTTTGGAGGACAAGATCATATTTGTAAATCATTTTTTGATGATATGAGAAAAGAATTTGAAATGTCTATGTTTGGAGAGATTAAGTTCTTTCTAGGCTTCCAGGTTATTCAGCAAAATGATGGAATTTTCATCACACAATAAAAGTACAAAAAGGAAGTATTGAGAACATTTTGCATGGAAGATGCTAAACTCGTTGGAACACCTATGGTCAGAAGCTGTAAACTGACTAAAGATGATGAATATAAAGAGGTAAACTAGACATTGTACCGATCTATGATTGGTAAGCTGATGTATGTAGTACACAGTAGGCCAGATTTTGCACATGCAATAGGGATTGTTGCTAGATTTTCTACCAATCCAAAGGATTCACATATGGTTGTAGTAAAAAGAATCTTAAGATACCTAAAGAAAATAGAGGAATATGGATTATGGTATCCTAAGGAAAGCAAGTTTGAATTAAGAGTCTACACCGATGCAGATTGGGCTGGAAAGATAGATGACATAAAGAGTACAACCAGAGGAGCATTTTTCTTTGGTGAAAGACTTGTTACTTGGACAAGTAAGAAACAACCATGTATTTCTCAGTCTACTGCTGAAGCAAAATATGTTGTTGCTACTACAAACTGTTCAAACATTTCTTATATCAAGCAAGTGTCGGAAGGGATGAATGATGTAATCACTGAGTCGTTGATTATATATTGTGACAACACTAGTGCAATAAATATTTCTAAGAATCCTATAATGCACTCAAAGACCAAGCATATTTCTATTAAGTATCACTACTTAAGAGAACAAGTACAGGAGAAGAAAGTCAAACTGGAATATGTTAGATCAAAAGAGCAACTTGCTGATATTTTTACCAAGCCTCTACTAAAGGACACTTTTGAATACTTGAGGACTAGACTTGGGGTTCGTCCCCTATCTACCACTCACTAATGTGATCTGGAGGTTGCATCAGCCTAATCTTATCAGAAGATCATTCATGTTGATGTAACATAGTTCACACTTTGGATTCTATCTAAGGTTGTGAAAAATTTGAACAAAGATTTGCATATCAGTATATCGAGATACATTGTATGCACCAAACAAAAGAGAGTTACTTAGCTATTATAGAGATGTATGTTTTATGTTTTTCTTTGGCATTGTTGTCAAAGGGAGAGATAAACAATATGAAAAATTGAGAGAAATCAATGTAACATCTATCTAAGGGAGAGATAATCTGAGAGCTAGAAAGATCAAATCCGTAGAGGAAAGTCTGTACTTGTAATGCTGTCATGTAACATAGTGATTAAACATATTAAATATCAAGCTAGGGAGAGCTTACCGAGCTACAACATTTTATTACATAGTTGTAGAATACATGTTTGGTATGTGTATGGTATATTTCATATTGCTTAAGTTTCCATCAATGTCAAAGGGAGAGATTGATGAACTACAACTGATTGAGTACCTGAATGACTTGAAGATCAATGATTATAGATCACCGAGTACTGAATTGATATGTAAGATAATTGAATCATTCATTATGTTTTCATTGATGTCAACTAGTTTTGACAGTACTTATCATGATAGTTGCAAATATCTAAACATCTGTAAAGAGGAGAGAAAAGATGAAGAACTGATATATCTACATGGAAGAAGATGGATATGATAAATGAGGATAAGGAATACTTTGGGTAACTTATTGATGAGTCTATGACTTCATATGGTTGACTTGATTATGTTGCATTAATCTATTTTGAAGAAGGAAGAAAAATGTTACAAAGCAGTGTGGTCAGTAAATGAACATTTTCAGTATACATCGAGCTGGTGTAGTGTATACCGAGTGACAGTATCAACCGATCTTGTGTTCACTAACACATTTCTTTGTTAACCAAGTATGGATAAAAGACCTAAATGTTTAGTTTAGCCGACAAAAATTGATGAGCTCTAAAGTGTTATGTTTTTGAGGTTGAAGATAAAGTTTGTTACGAGATCCACGGCTAACAAAATTTGAAGAAGATCTAAAGGATGGAATTGAAACAAGTTATTGACACATTTTCCAAGGAAGGTTTAAGTGGCAAAATCAACAAAGGAGATTAAGCAGCAAAATCTGATGGATGAAAAGAAAACGGTTTGCTTGTCTATATAAGAGACATTGGTTTCATTTTTGAAATGATGATAGAAGAAAGAGAATATAGAGATTTCACATGAACACAGCTTCATGCATGCTTGATCAGACTAGTTGACGGAAAACCGAACTACAGAGTTAATCAAGCGTTAGAGAGCTATTATTGAGTGACAATAAGTTATTAAATATTGAAGAACTGAATTAAAATATTGATCAGAGGATTTTATGGGCTTAGAATAGATCTGAACATCTGCAAAATCAAGTAGTATTGTAATCAGATCACCTACTATTTCAATTTAACCATTGTAACAGAAAAATCTCTTAACCGAGTGAACTTAACTGTCTTATGATATACCCCATGTCATTCAATGAATGCACATTATTATCCTATCAACCCCATAGTGAATGTTGGTTGAATGATAACTATTAGTCTTAAATCCTCTAACAAGGTCACACCTTACAGTGTGTTTTGTAACCTTTAACATGGTTGGCTCTTCACCGAGCTCACTTCAAAAGAGTGATAATTATTTTGGGTTACCGGTCCCAAGTAGTTTTTTCCTTAACGGGGTTTCCACATTAAAACATTGTGTTATGTGTTTATGTGATGAATGTTTGGTTGTCATACTTTACATATTGTATAATTGATTTTTTCGGTAATCACTGTGAGTAATTAACTGGTAATCAGTAAAGGCACAGATAGTATAGTATTTTATGATTACCGAGCTGCATAATTTTCTGAATTTGTTTTAAGTGATACATTTTGTAATTGGGACTATTGGATAACTAATCTAACTGATTCACCCCCCCCCCCCCTCTCATTTATTCTAACATTATGCGCAACAATGTGAGTCTTGATAATATGATAAGAGCACTTAAGATGGATCTCACACGAAGTGGAATTGGGATAATAATTATCACTGCCTAAAGTGGAATTCTCCTACACTATGTGCTAAAATAAGATCCAAACTCATGAGTGTTTACAATACAAACTACTATGTAATACTTTGTCCTAAGTAACCTTAGGTAAAGTATAATTATAATTAATTAATTACACCAACAACCCCCTTAAGTGCAACTTAGAGGAATGCATTTAAACTCAGAATGCTAGATGAGAATGCAAGATGGATCTCAACTACTAGGCCATGTTAGGTAGCCATGTACAATATGCAATTAATGTATATTTAAATCACATATAGAGCCTTCAACTCCATTTTTTAATGTATATTTAATGTTTTCATATACCATTTGTGGACAATTATCTTTCCAAAATCATGTCTGCAACCCTCATGAAAATATTCAACAAACTTCACTAGCCCACCACAATCTGAGTACTTGTCATTTAAGAAATATATTCTATAAAAGAAACATCCATCATCTTCAGGACATAAAAAATGATCTAGCAAGTCTCTTGATGATTTTGGAAGAGAAGTTGCACTACACTCCTCCAAAATTTCACTAGTATGCAAAGTAGAATGAACCTGGATCATAAAAGTTCATGGTGCATTGAAAACTCCACTTCATATTTGCAACAAGAATTTTGAATCTTAAGAGGTACACATAAAAAAGGCTTGAGGGTTTCAAAATCTCTTTGTGATATTTTCAATGTTGGATGTGTCTCACAATTTTTTTGAAAAACATTGTTTGACTCACCTCCAAATAATGTTTTGGATGTGGGGTGCAGTCTCGAATACCAATTCTCAACTTCAAGGAACCCTTCACATTTGGTGATACTCTTGAGTTAGATTGCCAAAATAGTTGAATTTGATCCTTCAAACCATTGGTAAGCTTCTTATCACAACGTGAAAGTCTCCCACCATAAGTCCATGTATCATGTTGAAGAGGATCGTCAGGTCCTTCTCTTCTTGCAAGTGCTCTATCCAAAGGTTTATGATTTAGGTTCAGGTCAGCACAAGTTTGTCTCATCAAATGATCCTTTCTCAAATGATTACTTACTAATGAGGTTGTAATAACCCTCCTAGAAGCTCTCTTATCTTTTTCCTTGGTAGTCTTCCCAATGGAATTGAGACCACTAAAGATTTCTCACAATAATAGCATTCCTCTCCTTTTTCTTGTTCACACTAATCTTCAATTTGACTAGTGTATGTCTCATCTTTTGCATCTTTAACAATTGTACAAACATTTGACATTTCTCAACCAATGTCTTGTGGCTAATAAATTGATCAAAAATTTTTGAAACCCACAACGAAATAGTTCTTTCTAATCTCTTGCCATTGAAATTTCTCATTATGGTCTCATCAATTTCAAGTAACTATTTTGTTATTCTTGAAGGTCTCAATTTTGAAGTTTGTCTTTTTTCCTCCCAAGGGACTTCATTTCTCATATAATTTGGAGATGTGTTACATTGATTTTGTTCTTTTGTACCATTATTATTGTCAATTCCTTCATATTCAATCAATCGATTGTCATTGTCAATGTCCACACTTCCATTGTCCACATCTACATGTTCATTTTCAAAACCTACATTTTCATCTTCAATCCCTACATTCTCATTTTCAATAGTATTGTCATAAATCATTTCAAATTCATGTTTTTCTAAACTTGAAACCACATTTAAGGGTGGGCCTATGCCCACATCTTCATTAATATTTAACATACCTTGTCTCTTATTTTGATGGGAAACCCTGTCCATTTCTCTATACACTTCAATCTCTTCATTTGTGAGTTTCCTCTTCTGTTTATGCTTTTGATGACTACTGCTCCCATAGTGAGACCAAAAAGGTGATGAAAAAACCTTTGATAATAGAGAAATTCCAACCAAGAAGGGGGAAAAAGTGGATTTTTATCTTCTACAACTACAATCCCATGATTCTTTGCAAAAAAAAGTGCTTCTCAGGCCGATGGACCCAGAGAATAAACTTTTGATTTTTAATGCTAGTAAAAACAATCAGATATCTAAAATCTCCCACTCAAATTTTGTTGACATCTCTCTCTCTCTCTCTCTCTCTCTCTCTCTCTCTCTCTCCCTTAGGTATTATTGAACATATAATATAAATATTTAATACTAATATTATAATATTATACAATAGAGAAATAAATAATAATAATATAATACAATACTAATATAAATTTATAGAATACTAATGCTATGCTATTATCTAGCAAGTCTCTTGATGATTTTGGAAGAGAAGTTGCACTACACTCCTTCAAAATTTCACTAGTATGCAAAGTAGAATGAACTTGGATCATAACAGTTCATGGTACATTGAAAACTCCACTTCATATTTGCAACAAGAATTTTGAATCTTAAGAGGTACACATAAAAAAGGCTTGAGGGCTTCAAAATATCTTTGTGATATTTTCAATGTTGGATGTGTCTCACAATTTTTTTTGAACAACATTGTTTGACTCACCTCCAAATAATATTTTGGATGCAGGGTGCGGTCTTCAATACCAATTCTCAACTTCAAGGAACCCTTCACATTTGGTGACACTCTTGAGTTAGATTGCCAAAATAGTTGAATTTGATCCTTCAAACCATTGGTAAGCTTCTTATCACAATGTGAAAGTCTCCCACCATAAGTCCATGTATCATGTTGAAGAGGATCATCAAGTCTTTCTCTTCTTGCAAGTGCTCTATCCAAAGGTTTACGATTTAGGTTTAGGTCAGCAAAAGTTTGTCTCATCAAATGAGCCTTTCTCAAATGATTACTTACTAATGAGATTGTAATAACCCTCCTAGCAACTCTCTTATCTTTTTCCTTGGTAGTCTTTCCAATGGAATTGAGACCACTAAAAAGATTTCTCACAATAATAGCATTCCTCTTCTTTTCCTTGTTCACACTAATCTTCAATTTGACTAGTGTATGTATCATCTTCTACATCTTTAACAATTGCACAAACATTTGACATTGCTCAACCAACATCTTGTGGCTAAAAAATTGATCAAAAAGTTTTGAAACCCACAACCGAACGGTTCTTTCTAATCTCTTTCCATTTAAATTGCTCATTATGTTCTCATCAATTTCAAGTAACCATTTTTTTGTTCTTGAAGGTCTCAATTTTGAAGTTTGTCTTTATTCCTCCTAAGGGTCTTCATTTCTCATATAATTTGGAGATGTGTTACATTGATTTGGTTCTTTTGTACCTTTATCATTGTCAATTCCTTCATATTTAATTGGTGGATTCTCATTGTCAATGTCCACACTTCCATTGTCCGCATCTACATGTTCATTTTCAAAACCTACATTTTCATCTTCAATCCCTACATTCTCATTTCCAATATTATTGTCATAAATCATTTCAAATTCATTTTCTTCTTCACTTGAAACCACATTTAAGGGTGGGCCTATGCCCACATCTTCATTAATATTTAACATACCTTGTCTCTTGTTTCGATGGGAAACCCTATCCATTTCTCTATACACTTCAATCTCTTCATTTGTGAGTTTCCTCTTCTGTTTATGCATTCGAAGACTACTACTCCCCATAGTGAGACCAAAAAGGTGATGAAAAAAACTTTGATAATAGAGAAATTCCAACCAAAAGGGGGAAAAAGTGGATTTTTATCTTCTACAACTACAATCCCATGGTTCTCTGCAGAAAAATGTGTTTCTCAGGCTGAGAGACCTAGAGAATAAACTTTTGCTTTTCAATGCCAGTAAAACAATCAGATATCTAAAATCTCTCTCTCTCTCTCTCTCTCTCTCTCTCTCTCTCTCTCTCTCCCTTAGGTATTATTGAACATATAATATAAATATTTTAATAAATATTTAATACTAATATTATACTATTATACAATAGATCTAAATAAATAATAATAATATAATACAATACTAATATAAAAATTTATATAATACTAATGCTATGCTATTATCATTTAACATTAATACAAAAAAAAGATTTGTAATATATAACTTAAAACTGAAAAAAGTAGTCAACTCATTTAACATTAGCATTAAAAAAAATTGGTAATATGTAACGTAAAATTGAAAAAAGAAGCCAAATTGAAATGTTGAATTGGGTGAGATTTCTGATATTCGATATTATCAGATATTCAAAATTATCAGATATTCAATTTTATTGGATATTCGATTAGGCTTGGTATTTGCCTTGCGCAATACCAAACATGAATGGTCAACTCATAAGGAGTGTTCAGTAGATTTGTTTTGATCTCAAGACTTCGACCATGTAGTTGATGCATTTTTTTTCATTTGAAATTGATGAAACAGAAAGGGTTTCTTAAAGACAAATTATCAGCTTTCCATCAATATAATTGTTGTCCAATTTCAAGTTTAGTAAGTAATTATTATTTATTTTTTAATTGAGTTATCTTTAAAGTCATAATTGACACACTGATTGAAAAAAAACTATAACTTTCAAATAGTTCAACCTTTTTAAAATCCGAAACATGCGTCACATTCTATGCTTCACCTACTATAAGAAAAAAATGTTTTCAATTTTGTAAAGTTTAGAATTAGTTAAGGTGGTGAGACACGTGAGTTTTTTTTATCTTGAATAAGTTGTAGCATAAAATCCATAATTAATTATTTATTTGAAAAAAAATTACACAGAAATATGTGTTACATCTAGGCATGAGTCTACTACTTATATCTAGAATCTCGTGTAAATATATCATCATTTGATTGTGATTAAGGTGGTTAGACATACACGTACTTTTTATCTTTTCCCTAAAATTTTTGTACTACTGCATTGAAATCTAAAATTTTGAGCAATTAGATTAATTTTTTTTCAGACAAGTGCTAGTAGTTTAGAAACTACATTCAATTTCCTACATAGTCTATTCTTACAAATTTTTCACATGAGGTTGATAAGATGTTCAACATTTTACGTGAAGTTGACTAAGTCTGATTTTCTAATTTTTCATTGCCACTTAAGGCGATAGTTTGGTATACCATGACCCTGCACATACCCTTGAATTGAAGTTTAGTTCTACATTTCATCCACATACAGATGGATAAATAGAAGTAGTAAATAAGAGTTTTAGAAACTTTTTAATATGTTTGGTTGGAGTTAAATCTAGAAATTGAGATTTAATCTTAGCACAAGAAGAGTTTTCATATCATATTAATTTGAATAAGAGTACAAAGAAGATTCCATTTGATATAGTCAAATGGATAAATCCTAAGGGAGTGTCAGATTTGTGGAATATCAGTCTAGAAGTTAAGAGGAGTGTAGAAGGATAATAATTTACAAAGGTTATGAAGTCATTACATGATGAGGTTAGATAACATTTGGAGAAAATAAACCAAAAATATAAGGAGAAGACAAATATAAAGAGAATACATAAGGATTTTGTTGTAGGAGATGAAGTCGTGGTTTATTTGAAGAAGGGTAGATTTCTAGTTGGGACATACAACAAGCTTAAGATGAGGAAGTTTGAACCATGTACGATCTTGAAAATTTTTGATTCAGGGAATGTATACGAAGTGGAATTATCGAAAGACATGGATATATCACCTATATTCAATATTGAAGATTTGTATGAGTATCATGAGATAGATTTTAATGAGCTTGATGGATCATATGTTGAACAAAAGTATCCTAAGAAAATTTGGACAAGATAGAAGATATTTTGGATGACAAAATTGCCAGAAGTACCAGAGGCAGATAGTATTAAGAGCACTTGGTAATATGGAAGACATACTAGTTGAATATTCTTCATGGATTTCTTAGGCTGAGGTAGACCATCTTGGTGTTCCTTTAGTCTCTAGAAAGTGAGAGTCTCACTTTTCAATAACCTTAGGTGTCTGATGTAGGAGCATCTTAGGTACTAGGCAATCTTGCATCACTAAAATAATTTTATTTTTCTATTCTTTAGTTTTTCATTGCTAAGTTTCTCTCAATGTTCCTTTAGGTTGAATCAGTTGCTTTTGAACAGCTCATGGAGTGTTTGAAACATCATGGTTTAACTTCACCTAGGTTCATACCTTGATTGGTTTCTTCACATATGAGATATCTTGGATTCTCAATGCGAATCCATTGTTCCAAATGTTTCACGAATAGTTTGTATTTTCTATTCTTGCACAAGATTTTCCCAATTGGTGAAGCTTCATATCTCAATGTTTCTACACATGTGGCCTACCTTCTTGTTGGTTCACATGTTATGTTACCTCTAGTTGTCATGGATTCTTATGATTTGGGTCCTGACCTATAATGTAATATGTTTTCTTAATCTTGGAGAATGTAATCTTCCCCAGGATGACTTGATGCTTGCAAAGGCTTTATTAGATATTGTAATTGATCCTTAGAGGTAGTTTTAGAGAGATTAATTTCAAGAGTTTCTAGTGATAGATAGTATAAAAAGATAACTTATAAAAGTTTCAAAATATCTTTGTATGGCTAGCATTTAAGACTGCATGTTGTAGATGATTTATAATTGATTTTATGTTAATATAAAGGTTGATCTTGCATTGTTCTCTCTTGTTCCTTGTTAGTTTTGTTGTTTGAATATTTTTTCAAGGATTTTACTAACTTCATTGAGGTCCCTCCTATCCTTGGCTAGATCAAAATGATATTGTGAAGTTGTAAGTGTTAGGAATAGTCCCAAGAGATAACTGAGAGAGGGGGGGGAGGGGGGGGGGGTGAATCATTTATCTACATTTTTCAATTCTTTATCCAATTAAGTATGCAATAACATTAAGCATAAATACAATGAAGAAACACTTAACACAACACCACAATTTTGGTTATGGGGAAACCCAAATAGGTGAAAACCATGGTGGGAATCGACACCCACTAAGAACTGCACTAGTGTATTATAATCCATGTTAGAAGATCTTACAACCTTGTTAGGAGTTGATCTTTATAATGCAATAAGTACAGTGACCTGGTCAAGGGTTAGATCCTATTACAATTCTTTTACAATTAACCCTATTAGGGGTGAGGACACACTGTCCGAGAGCACACTACTCAAAGGGGTGAAGGCTGCAACCTTCTATTTAACAAATATACACTATATTTGGATCTTGGTGAACTGCGTGTAGACCTGATGTCTTGATCTATTCCAATGAATAGAATATACTTTCTATTATGTCAAATAGACCTTCTACTGATGGCTCAACACTTTGCACTCTCTGCTCTGCTCTTATCTTTCATCTCTGAATCATACTTAGCAATCACAAATGACTGCATATAAGTATCTTTCCTCTAGATGATATAATCAAGTTGGCTTGTTAGAACCATATTGAAATCATATTAGAGAAATAATAAAACTCTCCAATAAAATATCTGTCAGCTCTGTTAAGGATGCAACACAAATTGGGACCTATCCAACTCAGTATGAGTGAACATGCTACTTCACACTGTCGGCTCCACCAAAATAACTGATATTTTCTCCTCATGATGAATTACATCATCCACTCTTAACCAAAATTTTTGAACTCTCCAGAAAACATGGATCCAAGCATGCATACCAAAATGATAGGTGCAACTCCTTTACCAATATAATCTCCATCGGCTCCTCTGGATAAATTCAAGAAACTGTAACTGCCAGCTGTGAATCATCATAACTTAACTTCTGTTGCATATCAGACTTTGTGCCCATGAACATAGATTCATACATATGTCTAAAACATACATATAAATGTTCAAGGCTCCATGATAATTGTACTATGAATCTCATACCAATATCTATCTATAACTCTGTTAGGAACACTACTGACATAAACTGCTACACAACTTTTTGTACTCATAATAAACCTCTGTGTCCATGATATAATGCTGATAACATATCCATGCAACATATGCTCAAAGATCTCTCTATTAGGCTTCCACACATGCTACTCACCATATGTTGTCATCAATGACAAACATGCAGTCAACTATCTGGCTTGGTGGAAAATCTCCAACAATCTCCCCCTTTGGCATTGATGGCAACATATGGAATGAAAAACACCACCAATCCAAAAATCCAATCCTTTTATAACATTCTCCATTTCCTCAACAAAACTCCCCCAAGGAAGTATCCTCCAATCTACTACAATATTCTTTAATATTCTCCATTTCCTCAATTGTACTACTTCCTATGAATGTATTTTTACTCCCCCTTTCCACTTGTTTTTTATTACTATATATTCCTTCTTTTTAATGTTTTTTCATGACTATATATTGTTCCCCCTTTGACATCAATGACAAAGGGCACCAAAATCATTAAGCACTGGTACTACTCCTAAGGTAGAGCAGTCAACCTTTCATCAGTCATTGGGGACTGATGCACTCCTGCGATCTCTAATCAGATTCAGGGAAGGGAATTACTCCCATCTTTTCCTTGAGACACTCAAAAGTATCCTTAGGTAAAGGCTTTGTGAATATGTCTGCTAGTTGATGTTTTGTACTTACATAGACCACCATTACTTCTTTCTCTACTACTTTCTCTCTTAAGAAGTGATATTTTATCTGAATGTGTTTTATCTTTGCATGCATCACAGGGTTCTTTGACATATTGATAGTGCTAGTGTTATCACAATGAATAATAATAGGGTAGTCAATCTGAATACCAAAGTCTTTTATTATTTTCTTGATCCACACAATTGTAGAACAATTTAATGCTGCTACTACATACTCTTCTTTTGTTGTTGACTGAGAGATACAATTCTTCTTTTTACTTGTCTAAGTAACAAGTCTATCTCTAAGGAATACTGCTCCTCTAGAGGTACTCTTTCTATCATCCACACATCCTACCCAATTTGCATCTACATATACATGAAGCTTTACATTCTCTAAATTAGGATACCATAAACCATAATCTAAGCTTCCATTCAAGTATCTAAATATTCTTTTTACTTACATGAGATGACTTTGCTTAGGTTCTGCTGCAAATCTTCCAATAATACCAGCTGCATTGGAAATGTTTGGTCTAGTTTGAGTAAGATATATAAGTTTACCAAATATAGATTTATACAAGGTTATGTCTACTCACTACTACATTTGGGGCCAAATTTTGACAGAAGTTTTCGACGGGTAACTTTTTATTACAAATTTGGTACTTTTTTTTGTAATAGGCCCTGATGATGTCGGTATTCCAATGGGTGTTTAATTGACCATCCGAATTCCAACATAGTCAAGGTATAGATTAAAAAAAAGTGAAATGGCCTCATCATTTTTATTTTGATTGGATAGAGAAGGAGCAGGAGAAAAGGAGTGAAAGCTGAGACCAGGAGAAGGTATGTGATTTCTTCATCTTTCAAGCCTTTTGCATCATATTCAAATGCATTGCATTTTATTTGATCATGAATGCTCTTTGAAATGACCGCATTCTATTGGTGTCATGCCCTAGCCAGTGCTTTATCTCTATTATTTAATGTTATTGGTGCTTGTGCTCAAGGATATCGATTCATTGTATTCAAATGTTTGGATTCATGTTTGTTGATAGTACTGGCATTTATGTTTAATGACACCATTATATATTATTGTCACTAAAATGATCGCATTCTACTGGTGTCATGCCCTAGCCCATGCTTTAACTCCATTATTTGATGTTATTGGTGCTTGTGCTCAAGGATATCCATTTTTTTGAAATGTTGACTGTGGTTATCAAATGGATAGCCCATGAGCTTCTAGCTAGGCACCATTTGTATTGATAGCTTAGGGCATCAAATGTATTGTATCATTGATAGTTGAGACTTTGTTAAAAGAAAATAGGATAAAGAATGATTTTTATTTAGTTTCTATATTTTGATCCCTAAGTGGCTTACAACCCTAGAGAAGTATATGTAGATTTACGGATGCAGTTGCAAGATACATAGTAGTCGATAATTCACAAAAAATCCATGCATCCAATTTGAATAGAAATTAACACAAAGAACTAGGGTCCTCCAATGGCCCAATCATCCAGACCTTGACTGTCCCCTCAACAAGTGACCCTCAAAACTGGGTTATCATGCAATCAGTGAGTGATCCTTCATTCTCCTAGTCTATCCTACATCCAAACATATTGGAAATACATAATACAATGATAACAAGTCTTTCACAATCCCCCTTCCCCAAAGGAACACTATCAACCATCCCTCCACATAGAATTTCACTATTTTATGAGTGGATTGTGTGGGAATAATTAACATTAAACAAGGAGAAAACTCCTCAGAACATCTTGGAAACCATTGAATTCAATAATAAATGAAACCTAACACCAACATTATTCCTTCTATAGTTGCAAGATACATAGCAGTCGATAATTCACAAGAAATCCATGCATCAAATTTTTATAAGGATATCCTACTAATCAATTGGAATTTTCTTGATATGACCAATGATTATGCATTTTGATGGCAGTGTGCTAGTTCAAAAGGATAATATAAATCTGAAACAATTTTTTCTGATTTTCTCAAACTATAAATGTGGTTAAAGGGAAAATATTATGTGGAAAACCCACAAACCAAGCTAGCAAATGATTGTGTGCATAAAATTATTCATATATTCATTCAAGTATTTCTATGCTTCAGCTACCTGACCTTTGAGCTTCATCTAGAGGAATGTGTAGCTTTAAGATAGAGTTACTTCTTGGGCCTTACAATAGGGTGGAATATGATCAAGATTTGTTTAGGCTGTATCTTTGTTAGTCCCATTGTTAGGTTCTTATGGTTCATGGTTTGAATCTATTATGGTTGTGTAAGGGATTTGTAGATGCTTTTTCTAACATAATTATTGGACACCATGATTGGAACAACTGGTTGTTGGCTATTGTACACATGAATCATATCTGTCAATGGTTCTTTGTGTTCAAGATTTCATTGATCAATCTTTGAGATTTATTGTCCCAGCTTTAAAAGAGTGATAAAAGATATAGTGAGTGCTATCTTTTCCAAGTGTTTTGTGGGTGCCATTATCTTCTAGAAGTAATTGCTGGAACCAAATTATGTTCTTTGCCTCTAGTAAATATTGTAGACATAATCATCTTCTTGGTGAAGGGTTGCTTCCATCCCCATGAGGTACTATTGCATGGTTTCCATTCCCTTGTAGTATAGTGAACCTAATTTAATACAAGTGTGCACTATTTTGGGATCCATAATTTATGGCCCCTACATTGTGGTTGTTAGCCTAAGATAGGCCTACATTTGCATATAATAAGAGGCCAACATGAAACAAACATCCAAAAGTTATGGGGTTGTTCCCTGTCCATAATTTATTATTTAAGTGCTAAGTGATGATGGGTATATCGTGTAATTCATACCTAGTGTGTCTCTTTCTTTCTCTCCACATTTTACATTAGGAGAATATGCTATAAAATACTAATGAAATCAACTATTGGTCAAATCTAATCAAAATTACAATATAAAGATTAAAATAGATCTTGAAGAAATATGGGAACCATTTTTGACAAATATTGTACAAATGAAGAGAATACTCCCAAGAGGAAATGCTTCATTGTGGAACAATTGAAGGACAATATTTTACTTTTATATGCACATCTGCAATGTTTTTGACATATTTCTGAGATAACAAAACCATATAAACAATAGCATATAGAAGAAAGTAAAGAATAATGATCATACTTTGATATATTGTGGAAACTAAAGGAAAGAATGCTTGGTGGGGTTATCATGCAATCTATGAGTGATCCTTCATTCCCCTCTTCCAGTGACCCTTCAAAACTGGGTTATCATGCAATCAGTGAGCGATCCTTCATTCTCCTAGTCTTCCCTGCATCCAGACATATTGGAAATACATAATACAATGATAAAAAGTCTTTCAAAATTCCCCTTCCCTCAAGGAACACTATCAACCATCCCTTCCACATAGCATTTCACTATTGTATGAGTGGATTGTGCAAGAACAGTTAACATCAAACAAGGAGCAAATCCTCAACACATCTTGGAAACCATTGAATTCAATAATAAATGATACCTAACACCAACACTATTCCTTCCATTCACTTCTACCAAGAATAAAGAATTTAATCCATTCAACATTACATATAATCATTAGACAGTTACATTTCCTGACTGTGTACTAGAGGAACAGTCATGACCAAAATGATCAAAACTACTTTCACCCCTACACAAGCTATTCCAAACTTCAAGTAAAATGAGAAATATGATATATCAGATCATTCATATTCATAGTAACCATTCAAAGGATCATTTTGTCAATGAACCCTCTGACTGTACCCCTATGATAGAGAAAGGAAACCTCAAAATAGAGAAAGGAAACTTAGTAAAACTAGTCTATGCCGATGTTTGTGAGGGAAACTTAGTCATGCCATCAAGTATCATCTCATCATGGTCTATTCACCATGTTTCAACACCCCATTCACTCTGATCTATTCAACTTACACCATTCTTCTTCTCCAGGACTCAAAGGCTTGAAACAGTATATGTGGTAAAAATTCATGAAATACTAAAGAAGACCTGCTATTTGTCAAACAAATCTTCATTGTCCCCCACAAAAAACTAAGTAATAACTACTCTACCCTTAATTTGTTTAACAATGCACCATATTAGAAAAATTAGGTTCTATCACACATGACACGAACTCTCTTCAAACTCACAATACATTGGATGCATAGTACAAAACTCATGAGATTCTAAGGAAGGCCTCACTCTTAATGAGTTATAAAAATGCCATTGTTTCAGTTTTGCTTGTGAGTTATGATAATTTTTGTAAACATGCCATTGGTTCAATTTAGTGTATTCATTTTTGTCAGACAAATCTTCATTGTCTTCTGATTGTCTTCTTTATATACTAGCATGTATTAATTGGCTGATAAAGAAGCATTTAGACAATCAGAAGACAATGAAGATAATTTTAAATGCATCTAACACAATATTTTTTTACAAAACTGAACCAATGGCATGTTTACAAGGAAATAGAGTGATAATAATATGCTAAAAATTGTATTCTATTTAATACACACCAAAGGACCAGTCCCAACAATTCTTAAACATACTTTATCTGATATGATGAATTCTTAAACAATTAAGGTTGGAGTAGACATAGTTATCACATAGTTTTTTGTGTGGTACAAGGAATATTTGGCTGATTAAGAGTCAGACCTTCTTTAGAATCTCATATAAATTTGGCTGATTAAGATGAGAAGAAAAACACAATTCATTAGTTAAATTTTTCAATTTCATGTATTTTTTCTCCTATTTATTAGGTGCATAAGTTGAAGGTTGAATGTAAGAGTCTTATAATGTTGTGTTACCTTTGGATCTTGAGTTTCTGATACTCCTATGATGATCTTTCTCAACAAGTATTTTATTCTATTGTTGTTTTTTGAATAACATATTAGGGAAATACAAAACTATGTACTTCTATAGGACAGTGAACACAAAATTGAAGCATCAAACAAGACTTGATCAAGTTGCAGGTGGAACGTGCACTCAAATAGTAAGTAATGTAGAATAAAAAAATAAGTAATCTATCATGTCTACATTTTGTTATTTTCTAAGATTACATCCACGTTCTATATTCACAGAATGGTTCAAAATTGAAATTTACAATTTGATAAAAGTATTGATGGGTGTTGTTCCTTGCACCCTCAATCAACAACTTGCCTCCATTTGTGGTCTCAAGTTGCCTCCATTTGATTTTCAAACTACTACATTATTTGAATATCTTGCTTTCTTGCCACAATAGGAAAGAGTTTGAGGTGGAATACTATAATAACAAAAGTGTTTCAATTTGGTATACTATACTACAACATCATTTCATAACTAAGTTTTCAATTTCTATATATAATTAGGCTATAGATAATCTGAGTGAAGAAGGATCATGTCAAACAATCCAAGTGAAGAAGGTAATGGGGATATAATCAATAGATTGTGGTGGAACTTGAAAAGAAAAGGCGATGGAAAATCTTATTGTCCCTACAATATTTGTAAGGGCTTAAAAACTAGAAGATTTCTAATCAAAACAGCTAAGAGACATTGTAGGGATAATTGCCACATTGAAGGAGGGTTTGATTATCATGAATTGGTAAGTTTTTCATTATATTTATTTAACAATTAATATATATATGAAATACACTTGATGATGAGATCATTATCATGGTTTATTTGCGTTCATCATTTTTATATAGGTCGACCTCACCAGGGGAGTATGTGATATGGACCATGGAGGTGCGAATATGGAGAATATGTCTTTGGAAGTGGAGGATCATGGAGGTGTGAATATTGAAGCTGAATTTTATGATCCCATGGAAGATGACGATGATGCACCAGATGATTACGATGAGGATGATGTTGATGTCATCCATGATATACCTCTACTTGAGAAGGCAACCACACCCCTTTAGGAAGGCTCCCAAACAACTCTTCTCTCTGTTGTATTGTTGTTGTTGAACTTGAAGTTTATGAATGGTTTATCCAACACAACAATGTCACGTATGCTAAGGTATGTCATATATGTCATTATAGTAATTAAATGGTGAAACATGTACCATAAATATTGTTATGAATTTAACAACTTATATTTTTTTCTATAGATTGATAGGTGAGTTTTTGTTACCACCATCGAATATTCTCCCTCCCTCATGCCAAGAATTATGTGCCACTATGAAAGATATTGGAATAGAGTGTCAAGCAATAGATGCTTGTCCTAATGATCATATTATTTATCATAAAGAACATGAATTTGCAATAGAATGCCCTGAATGTCATATGAGTAGATATTGAACAGATCAAATAAAAAAAAAGGTGCCTCACAAGGTTCTTCATTACATCCCCATTATACCACATTTGCAAAGATTATTCAGGTGTAGTAGCTTGGCACAATTTATGGATTACCATGCACGCAATAGGAGTCGAGATGACATTATTTGAATGCATGCAGATGGTTCTATATTTAAGGACATAGAGGAAAAGTGGTCATACTTTATCAAAGAACCTTGAAATCTCAAGCTTTCAGTGGCAGCGGACGGTGTCAATCCATTTGGAGAGATAAGATCTGTTTGCTCTGTTTGGCCTGTATTTCTCATCAACAATAACATTCCTCCATGGATGTCAATAAAGAGGGAGCACATTATGTTGGCAATGATTATTCCAAGTATTTGATCATTTAATAGTTATCTACATGTAATTATAAATCTTACAGTAAAATTGTCACAATAATTATGTAATATTGTTGTTCATTCAACTAGGTAAATATCAAGTTAAAGATATGAATGTATATATTGAGCCTCTTATCGATGATTTGGTAGAATTATGGAAAGGTGTCACTATGTATGACATCTCTAGACCAATAGAAGATAGACAATTTCAATTCCATGCAATGCTTGTATGGACAATACATGATGACCTAGGGCTAACACATTTTTATGGTATGTTATGGTGAATTCAAGTTGCACATGATAATTCTAAAAATAAAAATTAACATATTTAATCTAATTGTATCATTATCTTGTAGGTCTTCAAAGAAAGGGAAAATTTTCATGTCCAGTTTGTGGTCCAAAGATGAAATCTCGTCATTCAAAAAGTTTAGGAAAGCAAGTGTTTGATGAGAATAGACACTTTCTCCACAAAAATCATAATTACTAAATTATCAAAAAACATCTTTTCAATGGGAAAGAAGAGACTACATCTAAGCCATGGAGAATGACACCTCGACTATGGAAGTTGGAATATAATAGAGTTAATCATCAAGGTACTACCATTCTACCTAATGAATTATGTTTGGAATTTGTATATGTTTATTGTGTTTTGTTTGTTGATTATGTGATTGATGATCATGAATGTCGTCAAGGAAACACTACTGAGCACCTTCCAAAGGGAATAAAAACTTATCCTAGACAATTTAGTAGGTTGCCCTACTATGAGCAGCTGTAAATTGTGCATTTGTTTGATACTATGCATATTGGAAACAATGTAATGGAGACACTATTTTCTTTCTTAAAAGGTGGAAAAACCAAAATCAAAAGTTAAAGGATGATCTCGTAGAGAGTATGACAAAAAAATTTGGACCTCGTGCATTTGAGAAGGGTAAGCTCCTTCAAAGAGCCAAGATATGTTTGAGGTATATTAGGGACCAGTACAGGTGTACATTAACCAAAAGCCCACATTACCATCGCCCCCCTTGCATTCCTGATTTAGAGTGGAAATCTCTTATTCTGGATGTGAATGAGAAAACTGAAGTAAAAAAAGGAAATACACCACCAGAGAATAGAAGAAGGTATGTGATACTGTTAAAAATGTAATTGTGTACTAAATACTCTTCATATCTATATGAGCTAACATATTTCAATCTCTTCATAGATTTCCTAACACATCAAAGGCAACAAAGGCAAGATTGCAAATGTACAGACAACACAAGCTAGGCTCTGGCAGTTATTCAAAACTTGATGCACGAGTTGTAAGTGTTAATATTGTCAGAATTGAATGAGGAAAAATATAATCTGTAGATGGCTTTTAACAATAAAATAAAATTTGATGATACCAAGCAAAAATGTAGGATGTGGAGTTCAATGTAAGTCTCACAGAAGAGGACAAGAGAATTGGCTTCCAACAAGGCTACAAAGCCGTGGCATAAAGAATAAGAAGTGCACAAGGTTCTACTGATGGATCCGTCGCGGTGAGTAAGATAAATAGATGATATTTCAAATTTAATTATTTACCAATTAGTTTATTTGATGTTAAGTTCCAACATAAAGTGAGTAAATTTATTTTAAGTAAGAAAATAATGATAACATGAATGCGTATGAAATTGAAATGCAGCATGTTTATTCTTTCCATACACAACCTGTGCATGTTGATGACAATGAGGATGTGCATCACAGTAATACAAGTAAACATCTTAAATTGATTGGTGTAGTAATAGAAATTTAATTGCAATTGGTGTTTGGATTAATGTAACAATTTGTATTGCAGCTCTAGAGAGTGTAGAGGTCGTTGTTAATGAGCAGGTTGAGGTTGAGGCCGAGGCCAAACAAACTGACCTCAATGTTGATGATGTGACTAGATCAGGTAAAGAGCTATATGATTATGGCTTGTAAAGTACTGAAATACTTTAAAATGTTTTTAATGTTTTTAATTTAACCCTTTTATATGTTATTGCAGATGAACCCTCTTTGCATCAATAGAGAACTAGGTGTGCATTAAGATCTAATGAGAGGGTAGATGATCATCATCATGATATCGATACTCCTCTTAATGATTACTTCTTAAAAACTAAAAATCAAAAGAAAAAAAAGAAATGATTGGCATTTATGCACCTTAATTGATAATGACTGATTTTTATATGCCAATGAATTTAATTATGTTGTATTGAATGTTCATAAATTTTATAATATGTTAATGAATGTTATCATGTGATAACTAATGAATGTCACATTTTATTAATGTGTGAATGAATGTTAATGAATGTTATCATGTGATAATTAATGAATGTTACATTTTATTAATGGATGAAATAACGAATGAATGTTAGATGTTAATGGGGAATTTAGAGTGATGTTAGGGGGGGTGGGGCCAAATGAGCTTCCACCTTCATGTGGTTGGCCCTATTTAGTACAGAGTGAAGCTCAATAAGTTTGTTCCTTATATAGGGTCTCAAGTGTAGCCTTTATCACACTCTCAACATTGCAAGGTTTCAAGTGGTGTTCTGAGATTGGTTTCTCCATCTCCCACTGACATCTTATCTTTCTCCCAAGAACTCTCACTGAGCTATGATACATGGATGAGTAGAAGATGTCCCTTACAGGCTACACATATATAATATGGTAGATCTAGGGAACAAATATACTACAACATAGAATGAGTCAACTTGAATCTATAGTTTCTTCATTCACAATGAAAATTCAAATTACAAGCCATATTTTAGATTTAATATTCATATTCATCTTCATCGTGATCATAGCCATCATGGTTAGCATTTGGTTCAACTTCATTTGAACCACACTCCATGTCAGGTACCATTATAAGGCATGGAGTGTGGTCATACCCATGTTACCATAATAATGAGTTAGCCTATAAAATTATGATTAAAATACCTTATGTATCATATTTATAATACTGCAGGTGCAGCCGGGATTCACCCAGGCACCCAAGTGTTGGATTTAGGAGAGATAGGTACTGAGAGGGGAGGGGTGAATCAGTGCCTTCAAAAATTATTCCTTGTGAACCTTTTAGATCTAAAACTATAAACAGTAATAACCGACCAAAACAACTTGAATCTTCTTCATGTATCAATAATCCATTTAACTTATAAAGTAAACAACATGAAATCAATTTGACAGTCACATAACTCAAGTATTTTGGTAACACAGAAACCCTTGTTAGAAGGTAAAAACAATGGTGGAGATGACACCCACAAATTCTTTACTACTACAGATAGAAAAGGTTTTCCTGTTAGGGCTACAAGTTTTGATCACTTCTGATGATCTCACCCTATTAGGAGTGACATGTTAGATCAGCTAGATCTACCTAGTTATAGGATTTTAAAAACACTAATGAAGTGTGCACTCGGTTAAGAGATTTACATAAGACTGTTAAGTCTACTCTATTAAGAGATTTTGACCATAACTCTATTACAATTGTCAGAAAGCAATAGGTAATTATCTGCTAGTTGACAACTCAATTGTATGATACAGATCTATAAGTTTTGACAAAAATATCACCTTAACTATGATGAATCTTTACTCTGAATCTTCTCTGTAGCCTCTTCTGATTCTGCTCAATCTGATATCCTCTGTACTTTGTTCTACTCTATTAACTGATACACTTGAAGTTAGGCAAATGCTTCAAGTGCTCTGTGATTCATATATCAGCTCACACCAAAAATAATGTGAACACACAAATATATAGTGTTCTATTTTTTCCACTTTAACAAAATTATGTTACACAACTTAATCATAACCCTAAGATCTATGGTGTACAAAAATAACCTAGATCAACAATTACAAAAGATATACATTGAATTTAATGAATATCATAGCATTAAATATTCCTTGATCTTGGTAAAATGTTTTCTGATCTATTGTAACCATTTGCATACAGGAATGTGCCATTCCATATTACTATGTCATTTTCTATAATCCTCGGTAAACACTATATAAACTACTCAGTGTATACTACATCGCTTGGTGTTTATTGTTTGTTGGTGTCTGTATCTTCTGGTGCTCGGTAAACTATTTGATGCTCGGTGTGAAGGCTTTACCAACTAGTCTGTCTTTCTTCTAGTTAACAATAAGCTCAATATAAGTGACCGACCGATATGTATGAAAACCTTTGATACTAATGACAACCATTAATGCTCAATAGAGATAACAATCTCCACCTTTGGCATTAGTATCAAAACTTCAAATGTATATAGACAAAATTTTCTATATAACCTTATATCTCCACCATATACATATACACATCAAAAATTTCTAATTACTAAGTACTCCCCCTCGGTGCATGCTCTCGGTAATACATAGTATACGTAGCTTCTATGTACATATTTGGCATAATGACATATACATTGATTTTCCCCCTTTTTGATAGTAATGCCAAATACAAAAATTTTGTAGTATACTCACATCTTGTCAAAAATATGCTGGTGGGTTTTTTGAAGTGACTCCAAGAGGTTTTCCCATTCCTCTTTCAAGTTGGTGAGAGAAATGTTCTCAAGACTGACTTGTGCATGCATGTCAAAGATGTTATCTAACACCAAAAATTTTGGTGTTGCAACGAGTTGTTTTGCTTTGACAATGTGCGCCTCAAAATTTTTTAGGTAAGGTAAGAGTTCTTTCTGTAACTCAGTGACCTGATCTGTTATGTGCTCTTCTTGTTTCTTTAACTCTGCTATTAACTGCCTGAGTTCCTAAACTCAGTGAATGTGCTTAGAGAAACCATTGGGCTCGGTTATAACTGCATTTGTACTAAGCATGACTTTTGCTTCCAATCCTTTTATCTTCTCACTAACTTCAACAATGAAGGTATCTATAGTACAAAGCTTTAGTAAACACTGACAAATTAACTGGGTAGTAGATTTGATCTCAGTTATTACCTCAAATAATTTAACCTTGTTGATTGCCACTTCTTGCCTGATTCTTTCTACTAGTTTGTTTTGTATCCTAGATTATGCCTGTTCTTCAATCCGTTTATCTATATTAGTGTCTAGGGCATTGATCTTCTTGGAAAGTGTAGCAAGTTGATCCATGATAGGTGTATCCTCATCAATATTTACCTCAGGTACTACCTACTATAGAATATCCCTCACATCTTTTAATATTTATTTTCATTTGTGTTCTTGCTTCAACTTTTCTTGAGCTACCTTTCTTTGACATAGTTCCTCAGGGCTTAGGGTCCTTGGGTCACACTCAGGAATAACTATCACTTCATCTAGGGTGACTGGCCCTTTTCCTTTCTTTTTCTTCTTTGATACTACTGGTGATTTCTTCTTAGTAATGACAAGAGACTTGTCTCTAGTTCTCGGAGTATCGTTCCTAGTTGACACACTTTCTTCCTTCTTCTACTCCTCGGTAGTTATTGTCTCGATTGATATAGTTGGAGCCTTGGGTGTGGTGTCAGATGGGATTGCCTTGGTTTCCTTTGTTTCTTCTGGTGTCTTTGTCTCGGTGGAAGGTGCCTCTTTCTATTTAGGCTCATCTATCTCTATAGGTTTTTCAGTGTCTTGATCCCCTATGATGTCTTTGTTTTTCTCGGGGTCTAAGCCATTGGGTTGTTCCTGTGAAAGAATTTCTACTACATCTACAAGTATAGGAAGCTCGCTTGGTAGTGATGTAAATGCACATTCTGTGTCTTGTTCTTCATCTTGAATGTGTAGGGGTGTAATACTTACATCCTCATCATCCTTTTCATCAAGATCACCATTTGTGATGTCCTCAATGAGTACATTGTCATCGATTTTCTTCTTCATTTGGATTTCTACTTTATCAAGCGCATCCTGTGAAATACTTATTTCTTCCTTTTCCTCGGTGATATCAATTACCTCGGTAATTGATATACCGGTATTCTTTGACTTCTTTACTATGCTATCTTCCATATAAATACCTTTACCTTTGGAATTTTGTCTCTTCTTAGACAAGTTTAAGAATGCTTCTTCCTCAACTTTTTCTTTAGCTTTAAGAATTGATAGCCATAAGGAATCACTTGCTGTATCCATATCTACCACATTTTCATCCATTATCATCATGGCTTGATTCTTGATCATAAATCTTGTTTGATATTTAGTCATGTAATCATTAAGTTCTCCATAGCTTAGATGTGGGGCTATCCAAACTACAGAGCATTCTCTCTTTCTTTTCTCAGTGTCTAGTGCAATAGCCCATTTTTCAGTAATCTTGTCTTCCAACTCCTTCGGTAATGCACAAGCAAATTCCATTAGAACTTTCTTGAATTTTATCATCATTTGGATGATAGCCTCTTCTATCTTAGTTTGATCCTCTATTGACATCTTGTCAAATCTATCTATTCCTTGATCAGCAAGGTCTCCATTCTCAATTATGTCATCAATAATTTCATCTAATGTTCTTACATTTTTGTTGACCACCTTGAATTGATTGATGTCATCTTCATTCTCAGTTTCCTCAAGATCTTCTTTACTTCTTACCAGTCTTCTCCTTTTCTTTGGTGCCTCAGCTACAACCTTGTTTTTTCTCTTAACATATTTCCTTGTCAGTGTAGCTACCCTCAGTTTTGTATCTTTTATGGCTTCTTTCATTAGAGGGGATGAAGCTGCAGTTGATTATCTTGTCCTCATACCTTCTTGTACTGATAACTACTTGTTCATAGGAACTTCAGGTGAAGGAACCGGAGTAGGATCCTTTTCTTTGTCAGACTCAGTTTCCTCACTATCATACGGCTTGTCAGATAACATTATCTGACCTTCGGTTGCATGTCCAACAAGTGTCTCCTCAGGTATATCAAACACATCTCCATATCTAGCAGTAAGATCCTTCTTCATCATCTTTACCTTTCTAGATATTTTTCCAATCTCTATGCTTGTAGATATTCTTGATTTGGCATCTTCATATGTTCTGAACCTAGTGGCAGCAGGGTCTTTTGGTAATGCAAGTAGTGCATTAATAGATTTCAGTGCGAGATCATGATTCACTTCATAACCCATCGGTGCCAACCATTTTATTCTAGGTTCAACTACTTTTATCATATAATGATCTGTGTCAACTACAAAACAAATGTCCATTTCAAACTATTCAACTAATTCCCTTGGAATTCTACTCCTTTGATGCATTTTAGTCTTAAATTATTTGAAGTATGCATCAAATACTGTATTTAGATTATTTCCTAACTTATTTAACATCTCGGTAATCTGTGCAATTAATGGTTTATCTGTAGTCCAGTTCACTTTACCGATGCTAGGTACAAACTTCTGTATGAAGAAAAATATACACACAAGTAGTGATCCAAACTTACATGTGTTTGACTTCTTAGTTCTTATTGTCTTCATGTTTTCCTATAGTTGATGTAACAATACCTTGGCAAGATCAACCTAGTGACCTTTCTCCATAATTTTGTATGCCATGTCTACTGCGCTCCAGGGTACGCTATTGAGTCTTCTTGATTGATATATCTTGTACCTGATTACATGTGTTGCGAACTTAACTGTGGGTCTCTAATTGTTGAAATCTTTAGTGCTTGACCATCCCATTGTGCTCCAGTGTTCTTCTCAACATTTGGTCATGACAAACTATGGAAGGCTTTTGCCTTGTCAGTTGTAGGGAACCCAGTAACCCTACTTATCATTTTCTTAGTGAAGTCTATCAGTGTATCTAGCCAAAATTTTCCATTATGAAATCTACTCAATACAATTTTGATCCAATCAGTCTTAAATGATTGCGGATAGTATGTGATACACGATAACCCTGATTCCATAATCTTCTTGTATTTTGGTTTCAATTTTCCATCAATGCCGCATATTGGTTGATATGCTGCAACAGTTTCAAAGTCTCTTACTTCTCCAATTTTGCAATGAATATACGCTCTTACGTCCTCTTTTAATAAAACCCTTTTTGGTATGCTAAAAAAAGTGCCCATTAAATCTATTTGTGCTACAACCTTGGGATGTGGCTTGAACTTAGGTTCATCAAAATTTTCCCCAATGATTAGATTAACTTATTCCTCAATACTTTGTGTTTTTCTTACTAATGATGTAGATGCCATAAATTGATTCTAGGGTTTCAGCAAGCAGTAGGATAAAAGTGTTTGGTAACAAATAAACTTACTCAGAATCGTCGAAGAGACTTGTCGATTCGATCTACAAAATCTTTGAATCTTTCTGAAAATCTTCTAGCTCAAACTCTTCTTAGTGAAATCTCCTCTCTTCGAAATTGCAATGTAAAAATGAACTCTGTTTCTCATGTATTTATAGAATTTTTGGTATTCTCGCTCAAACTTTCATGCAATAAATGCTTGACCTACTTTAAGTTTATAATAGCTGTCAGCTCAGTAAATATTGTAGGATTTCAACTTCTCGGTTAACACATAATTCCTTCATCAGTTTTCATTGTTGTCTGATTAACCTTGTGTAGTGATTACCGACGGGTAACCAACTCTCAGTCTCTCTTTTACCGACTATATAACATTGTTAGTTCTTAACACATAAACCATAATACATATTTTATTCATGTAGATTTGGTATTGTACATCACATATAAGGAACTATATGTAAAATGTGATCATTTTGAAATGTCAGTCCCATACATACCTATTTCACCTTAAGTGGAGGTACCGATGTCACCCAATCTAGTGGATGAGGTTTCACGGAAAGCATTACTTGACTCAACATTTTTATTTGATGCCTTCTTCCACATAGTGTTCCTTAACTTCGTGATATCTACAATAGTATATCCACTCTCAAATACATGATTTTCATCTGGTGCTCGGTCTCTGTAGTTCTTTCTTAAATGACCAACCCTATGATAGTGCATACAAGCCATTCCAGTGCTTGTCCATCTTCTTGATTGTCCAATCCGACTCTTTCTATAACAATTTTTTGCAATGTGTCCATATCTACCACAAGCAGTACAATTAGCCCAAGTATTATAATCCCAAACATAAGAATTACCTAGTTTCTTCGGTTGATAGGGCTTTCACTATGTTTTCTTCTTAGGAGTCCATACCTACTTCATCTTAGCCTTACACTCTCATGAAGTGTGTCCATGTTTATTACAAGTATAGCATATTTTATCCACAGTAGTATTGTTAGCAATATCATTCTGTTTTGATCTACATTCATATGCTAGATGTCCAAACTTACCATAGTAATAACAATATCCATTAAACTTAGGAATGACAAGAGGTTTACCTTGTGCTTTGCTTCTACACACATTAGATGTATGTCCCAGTTTTCCATAGTGATAACATGCCAAAGATTTAGGTTTCTAATTTTGATTGTTGTTAACTTGTTCAGCTTGTTTGATGATTCTCCTTCGCCGGTGTAGCCTATACCAGCTCTACTCCCAAATCTTCTTTGATTAGTCAGAAAGTCATCAATCCTTTTAGAACTTTCCTTAGCCAATCTCTTCATTTCTTTGTGTTGCTATTGATTTTTCACATCATTTCTCAGCTTTTCATTTTCCTCCCTGAGTCTTGCAACATCTTCTAGTCTTCTTGACAATTATCCATTTACTCAGTTTACTTCTTGATTCACAGTCATCATTTGATTAGATATTTGAAAGTGAAGATCAGTGAGTCTATGTATTTCATTTTATTTGGCTTGAAGTTGTTCAGTCATCTATCTTTGGTCATCAATAGCTAGATTCCTTAATTTCTTGTTCGGCTTGTCTGGCATTGTTCATTGTTTCTACCATTCTGACCATTTGAGACTCTTGACTGATTTGAAGTGCTTTCACTTGATCAGTTAAATGTTGATTCTTTTTAGATAAGTCATTGATTATATTTTCAGATGCATCAGAGATGCTTCCAAAACTCAATCCAATATGCTCGAACATTTCATCAATACATTCTTCATGGTAACCAATCTCATTTTGTAGAATAGGTAGGTTCTTTCTTTCAACTAGTAATTTCCTTAGTCCTTCCTTGGATTGCTTATATTGTTCAATAAACATCTGCATTTGTATCTTCTAATTCTCAATGGTCTTATCAAGCTTATATATCTCCATGGCTTTGATCTTTTCCCTTCAGTGGTTAAACTGTTCACCAAGAGAACTGCGGTCTGATACCAATTGTTGGATTTAGGAGAGATAGGTACTGAGAGGGGAGGGGTGAATCAGTGCCTTCAAAAATTATTCCTTGTGAACCTTTTAGATCTAAAACTATAAACAGTAATAACCGAGCAAAACAACTTGAATCTTATTCATGTATCAATCATCCATTTAACTTATAAAGTAAACAATATGAAATCAATATGACAGTCACATAACTCAAGTATTTTGGCAACGCAAAAACCCTTGTTAGAAGGTAAAAATTGTGGTGGTGATGACACCCACAAACTCTTTACTACTGCAGATAGAAAAGGTTTTCCTATTAGGGCTACAAGTTTTGATCACTTCTGGTGATCTCACCCTGTTAGGAGTGACATGTTAGATCAGCTAGATCTAACTAGTTATAAGATTTTAACAACACTAATGAAGTCTGCACTCGGTTAAGAGATTTACATAAGATTGCTAAGTCTACTCTGTTAAGAGATTTTGACCATAACTCTATTACAATTGTTAGAAAGCAATAGGTAATTATTTGCTCATTGACAACTCAATTGTCTGATACAGATCTATAAGTTCTGACAAAAATATCACCTTAACTGTGATGAGTCTCTCCTCTAAATCTGCTCGGTAGCCTCTTCTAATTCTGCTCAATCTGATATCCTCTATACTCTATTCTACTTTGTTAACTGATAGACTTGAAGTTAGGCAAATGCTTCAAGTGCTCCGTGATTCATATATCAGCTCACACCAAAAATGATGTGAACACACAAATATATAGTGTTCTATTTTTTCCGCTTTAAAAAAATTAGGTTACACAACTTAATCATAACCCTAAGATCTAAGGTGTACAAAAATAACCTAGATCAATAATTAAAAAAGAAATACATTGCATTTAATGAATATCATAGCATTAAATATTCCTCGATCTTGGTAAAATGTTTTCTGATCTATTGTAACCATTTTCATAGAGGAATGTGCCATTCCAAATTACTATGCTATTTTCTGTGATCCTTGGTAAACACTATATAAACTGCTCGGTGTATACTGCATCGCTTGATGTTTACTGTCTGTCGGTGTCGATGTCTACTGGTGCTCGGTAAACTGTCTGATGCTCGGTGTGAAGGCTTTACCGACTAGTCTATCTTTCTTCTAGTTACCGATAAGCTCAATATAAGTGACTAACTGATATGTATGACAACCTTTGATACTAATGAAAACCATTAATGCTCAATAGACATAACACCAAGCTCCTACCAAAGGAACCCAAGTTGAACCCAGAGGAGAAAAAAAGTAGAACCGTAACCCAGCCTCAAACAAAGAACTGGATAACTTGTCTTTTTTCTAATTCAAGTTTATTTCTGAATTCTTCTCTAATTCCAACCTGATTATTCCATTTTTTTTTCCAATTAATCGATATTCCACCCACCCACCATTAATGAATATTAATGATCATTGTTTCCTAAGGGTAATCAATGTTTGTGTATACTGATCACCCAAGCCTTTGGCTGTGATTTGCATGCTGTGAGGTTTGTTAGGAGTGGGGGTATGACATGCTGGTTGGATTATAACATATTGACACTTACACCATGAAGAAGACAAATGATTAAACATAAAGAGAGGACCAACTAAACCATCTTTTGGTCAGTCTATATCACATTGAGAAACAACGTCAAGACTCGAGAATCAAAACAATCAAAAGTTTATTCAAGACCATGAATGATCAACAACATTCCATCAGAAAACAAAACACTAATCTATGTTATCATTAAGCCATAAAATATGTCTTTAAAGTTTAGAAGCATCACAAAAAATTTCAAGAAACATAGTACTATCCAAAATGTCTTTAAAGTTTATTTCTAATGATTATGATGATGTTGATGTTGATGTCTATAATTTATTTCACTTACCGATGCTTTCCTAGATTGAATTTTGAATTACTAGGCTGGAGAATGCTTTCAATGTTTAGGGTCTGTTCTACATGATACTCTTAGTTACAACTCAAATGCAACTCAACATATTTTTTATGTTGGGAAACCCACTGCAGAAACTCATCCGCAGGTGAAATTTAATGTTGTGAATCTTGGCATTGTTAATGTTATTACTTTTCCTCGTGTTTCATATTTGTGAACATGTTTCTTGACACTATCTTCTTTTTCAATTCCTATATTTGAAACATTTTAGATCATTAACTTAAGAATTCATGTCTTTGTTCAAAGTTTATTCAAACACTATATTATATCTTATTCTTATTACAATGTTCTTTGTTGTGGGGCAGGATGTCAATCTTCATTGTCTTCATTGTGGGGGACAATGAAGATTTCTCTGACAAATAGCAGGTATTCTTTAGTATCTTATAATAACATGCTAAACTGATAAAGGTGTTATGGGTATTTAATCTACAATTACTAATAGATTAAGGATATTATTACTATGATTAATGTTCCATTTAAATGCATTTAACAAAAAAAACAAATTTACAAAACTAAACCAATAGCATGTTTACAACAAAGATGTGTTGAGGAGTTTGCTCCTTGTTTAATGTTAACTGTTCCTGCACAATCCACTCATACAACAGTGAAATGCTATGTGGAAGGCATGGTTGATAGTTTTCCTTGAGGGAAGGGGGATTGTGAAAGACTTTTTATCATTGTATTGTGTATTTCCAATATGTTTGGATGCAGGGCAGATGAGGAGAATGAAGGATCACTCACTGATTGCATGATAAACCAGATTTGAAGGGTCACTAGTTGATGGGACAGTCAAGGTCTGGATGATTGGGCCATTGGAGGACCCTATTTCTTTGTATTAATTGCTATTCAAATTGGATGCATGGATTTCTTGTGAATTATTGGCTACTATGTATCTTGCAATTGCATCTGTAAATCTACACATACTTCTCTAGCGTTTTAAGCCACTTAGAGATCAAAATAGAGAAACTAAATCAAAATCATTCTTTGTCCTATTTCCTTTTAACAAAGTCTCAACTATCAATGATACAATACATTTGATTTCCTAAGCTATCAATACAAATGACACCTAGCTAAAAGCTCACGGGATGTCTAGTTGATAACCATAGTCAACATTTCAAAAAAATGGATATCTTTGAGCACAAGCAACAATAACATCAAATAATGGAGTTAAAGCACTAGCTAGGGCATGACACCAGTAGAATGCAGTCATTTTAGTGACAACAATATACAATGGCATCATTAAATGTGCTAGTAATATCAACAAATGTGAATCCAAACATTTGAAAGCGAATGGCATGTTTACAACAAAGGTCTAATAGAACTCCCAATAATTCTTAAACATACTTTATCTGATATGATGAATTCTTAAACAATTAAGGTTGGAGTAGACATAGTTATCACACTTTTTTTTTTGTGGTACAAGGAAGATTTGGCTAGGTCAAATCTTCCTTCGTGCTAGCAGTCTACAGAATTAGACCTTTATTAACAATTGATCATATTAGATAACTAGTATGTTTAAGAATTGTTGGGATTGGTCCTTTGGCGTGTATTAAATAGAATAGAATTTTTAGCATATTATTATGATTCTATTTATTTGTTGTAAACATTCCATTGGTTCAGTTTTGTAACTTCATTATTGTATGAGTGGATTGTGCAGGAACAGTTAACATTAAACAAGGAGCAAAATCCTCAACACATCTTGGAAACCATTGAATTCAATAATAAATGAAACCTAACACCAACACTATTCCTTCCATTCACTTCTACCGAGAATAAAGCATTTAATCCATTCAACTTTACATATAATCATTAGACAGTTACATTTTTTGACTGTGTAGAGGAACAGTCATGACCAAAATGATCAAAACTACTTTCACCCTTGCACAAGCTATTCCAAACATCAAGTAAAATGAGCAATATGATATATCAAATCATTCATATTCATAGTAACCATTCAAAGGATCATTTTGTCAATGAACCCTCTGACTGTACCCCTGTAGTAGAGAAAGGAAACTTAGTAAAACCAATCTATGTCACTATTTGTGAGGGTACAGTCATGATAAGTGCCTCTCAAACCTCTCCAAACATGTAAGATTGTCTTTAAATAATTTATTTATCTCTTCTAAACATTAACCAAATCAAATCTACATTTGAATCCACACACAGTAACCCCAAAATGAAGGGTTTTGTATCCTTTAATGAATCTCAGTCACTGGTAATGCATGGACAGTCAAACCAGTAGTCTCCAAATCATTCAATAAGTGATTGGATTGTATTTAATACATGCCAAAGGACCAGTTGTATGAAATTGTCAATCACGTAGCATTTCATTGTTGTATGAGTGGATTGTGTAGGAACAGTTAACATTAAACAAGGAGAAAACTCCTCAACACATCTTGGAAACCATTGAATTCAATAATAAATGAAACCTAACATGAACACTAGTATTCCTTCCATTCACTTCTACCAAGAATAAAGCATTTAATCCATTCAACATTACATATAATGATTAGACAGTTACATTTCCTGACTGTGTACTAGAGGAACAGTCACGACCAAAATGATCCAAGCATTTGAAAATAGTGAATCGATATCCTTGAGCACAAGGACCAATAACATCAAATAATGGAGATAACACATGGGCTAGGGTATGACACCAGTAGAATGCGGTCATTTCAGAGAGCATTTATGATCAAATAAAATGCAATACATTTGAAATTTGCAGTCGAATATGATGCCAGATGCTCAAAAGATGAAGAAATCACATACCTTCTCTTGCACTCAGCTTTCACTCCTTTTCTCCTTCTTCTCTATCCAATTGAAATAAAAATGATGAGGTCATTTCACTTTTTTTTTTCATAGCCAAATCTTCCTTGTACCACATGAAGAACATGCCATTGGTTTAGTTTTGTAAATTTGTTTTTTGTGTAATTAGTAATTGGCAGACTAAATGCAGATAACACCTTTATCAGTTTAATTAGCATGTTATTATCATATCAGATAAAGTATGTTTAAGAATTGTTGGGACTGGTCCTTTTGCATGTATGGGTAAGTGCACAAAGATGGGGGACAAAAAAGGGGGTATAAGATACTACTTTTTTCCTGAAATCAGAAAACTCTAAACTTCAACAACAAATTGAAGATAGTTAGACTCAAAATTTTAAGATGCGACAAAAATAAGAGTTGTAATACTCTGAATCTAGTTCTTAAACTACTAACTTATTTTGAAAATGTTGCAGATTAAGGCTCTCAAAAAGGGGGAGCACAAAAAGTGGTCTTATTTTTTGTCCAAAAACATAACATAGTGTCTAGTGTGCTCCCCCTAAAATGTTAAAACTTTTTTTGAATTTTTTTAATCGCTCCAGTGAGAAGTTAGCTAACACCATGTAGTTTATCCTAGATTTTTTTGGTAATTTTTTGATGAATGTATAATTTTTGATGAATTTACGAAGTGCACACATCCTAAAAACATGAAATTTTTGTGTGCTCCCCCTAGAAATCATTTTAAACTAATCAAAAATCAAATTTTCTTTTTTTTGAAGTGTGTAGAATGGAGTCTAGTTTCTAAAAATGTAACTTGTTGCAAAATTTGATGAGCGAGCCAAAATCTATGCCCAAGATACTGCATGTTGGTTTTTAACAAAAAATAGACATACACACAAAAGAAATTAGAGTTGAAAAACTTAACATAATCAAAATTATAAATAAATTATATTCTTAGATAGCCAACAGAGAGATCTGCAATATCATGTCGTCTGATTTTTTTTGTGTCTGTTGGAAAACATGTCTTGAGCCTATCATTCATCCAAGCCTTTGGGTTGGATCTCCAAGGAAAATCCAAGCCTTAGGATTGGTAAATTCAAATGTTTTACAAAGTGCACATGCCCTATAGGGCGAGTGCACTTTGTAAATCCATGAGAGAGAGAGACTAGATAAGGGAGAGAGAGAGAGAGAGGGTCATGAAATAGAGAGAGTAGATAAGGGAGAGAGAGAGAGAGAGAGAGAGAGAGAGAGAGAGAGAGAGAGAGAGATTTTGGCAAGGGCTAAGCTTTAGTTTGACCTTAGAAATCCATGATGGATTGTGGGAGGTAACCCTACTGAAGGCTTGCTGAATCCTGAAATTTGGCTAAGTCTGGAATTTTTTGAATCTAGAATCTGCATCTTAACTCCTATGAAGCTGGAACCTATCTCAAACATGCTAGAAGTATTATATTTTATAATTTATACAAATATAACTTAAATTATAAGAAATTAAATAAATCAAACTTATCTCTCTCTCTCTCTCTCTCTCTCTCTCTCTCTCTCTCTCTCTCTCTCTCTCTCTCTCCCCCTCATCACCCTCTCTATCCCTTATCTCTCTCTCTTTCTTTCTAGTTTTGAATAGGGTGCACGTGAGCTATGTAAGATTATGGATTACACTTATGTGGCTTTGCATAGGGCGCATAGGGGTGGAAATTTTGGGGTTTTACAAATTGTGTGCATCCTATTTGGTGCACACACTATTTGGCGTGTGCCCTATTTCACACACATTTTTTTTGGATTGCCCAAGCCATAGGGCATGTGCCCGATAGGGCCCACACGCTTTACAACATCCGCACTATGCGTGTTTTGGGACCAAAAAGAAAAGTGGCATCTTTTTGGTCCCCCATCTTTGTGCATATACCCGTATTAAACATAATAGAATTTTTAGCATATTATTATCATTCTATTTCTTTTTTCTAAACATGCCATTGGTTCAGTTTTGTAGATTTTTTTTTTATGTTAAATGCTTTTTTCGTGAGGAGGGGTCTTCTTCTGAGGAGACTGATTAAGATTGTGCACCTCAAAAACCAATTCATAAGGTACCAATCATGTTTCCTATTCTCTTATATTTTTGGATTGGTAAATCTCCTTATAAGTTTCATGTCCTTTCTTTTGATTACTATGGATGAGATATATATCTTACATTTAACATTCAACTTCTTTACATTTTAGAACATGTAGTGTGTTTTTTGAGGATTTTACCAAATCAGCTTTTAACATAAACCAAAAACACCAAACTGATATCTTGCCCTTTCAACTTGACAAAATATTTGCATTTGACCAATAACTGCAAGCAAATGAATGATAAATCCACATACCTGTATCTTTGTAAAATACCTAGAACATCAAAAAGATGGCTAAGTGGCTGCTGCCATGATTTTTATCTACTGAATATGGGAAAAAAAGCACCAAAAAGAATCGAATAGAAAACATGATTGGTCATTTCAGAGAGCATTCATGATCAAATAAAATGCAATGCCTTCTCTCACGCTCGATCAGCTTTCACCTGCTCATTTTCTCCCGCCCCTTTTCTCTACAATTGAAATAAAAATGATTTGGTCATTTCAAAACTGTGAATCAATATCTTTGAGCACAAGCACCAATAACATAAACTATTTTGATATGTGGCTACCCTAATGTTGGCAAGAGTTCTTTTATTAATAAGATTACTCTGCAAGCTTGAAGAAGTGGTATATTTTGGCAAATGAAGAGTGGAAAGATGATGATATTCCTAAGATCATGGATGGACATAATGTTGTAGACAGAATGGGAAGACATCTTTCTAGTCTGGCCCTGGATCCTTCAACACTGGGATCAATTTTTGTAGTGTACATAAATGCAAAGCAGTGATTATTCTCGACAATCAATAGGTATAAGTCTTCCAGGCCTTACCCAGTAGCTAGGACTAAAGATAACATAGCTCAAGAGACCATCATTGATGCAGGGGCATCCAGAAGAGCACCAAAGCCCAGGAGCACACCAAGGGTCAAGGAGGATGACATGGCATCCAAAGGAGTCAATTAGCACTATTGAACTATGCAAAAGGGCATGTAATGTAATGATTGGTAAAACAATGTAATAAATGGCAAAACCATGTAAGCAATGTAATAAATGACCAAATATCATATAATGGTCATATAGGAATAGTTTTAAGCTATCTCATGTTTATAGGGATTGAATAAGTCTATATGATCAGTCTTAGGTCGGTGGGCAAGTTAGCAATTTGAAACAATGCATAAAGTGCATTAAAACATAGTCTAGAAATTCAAAATTTGAAAACCAACGGTTATATCCCATTTTGGAGAGGAAAGTCTTATTTGTTTATTTTATGCTAATGTAAACCTTCCAACTACCATTTAGAGTTGGTTAGGACAGGTAAGGGAGGTCTATTAAAAGACCAAGACATTCATTGTACGGGCAGTGGAGAGGAAAAAACCTGGAATGTACGGACTAGTTAAAGGCAATAACAGAGAATACCTTTTTCTGCAAATTAAGTATTAGATCTCTGCAAAATTTATGTGTTTATTCATTTTGGGAAAAAGGAAGATGTATTAAGAGTCATTTCCATTCCTTATTTACTTTGAATGTATTTGATATACCCTATGTTGAGGGTTTAGACGTTTTGCATATCTCTTAGACCTTATTTTCTGTGTATCTTTGCAACAGTCCTAGTTTTCTTCAAGATGCAACCATCCCATGAAATCTAAAGGGCCCTAACTTCATGGGATGTTTTTATCTAACATGTATAATAGTCATCTAATTTTTTAAATACAGGAATAAGTTTGTTTGCAGACTATTCTTCATGAAACTGTGAAGAGAAACTAGTGAATTGACAGGTACAGTATAACAGTGAGCATTTGGCTTGAATGAGGTGGATGTCTGAACATTTGGACCATCTTATATTGATCTATTAATGGTGAATCAACTATCTTTTAGGCCAGGAAGTGTGCAGAAACAAGACATTGAAGAAACCCTCATGTAATAAGGGTTTGAAGCCATTGAATGAGGCTTTTAAGTGTTTTGTGTGGAGTAAGTCTGAAATCTTTGAGATTCTATCATTTTATGCCATATTATAACTATGTTAAAGATTTGGAGTGTTGGGGATAAGAGGAAAGGATAGTTGCTTTGTTAAATGCTTGTTTTTTATGCCATTTAGAGGGTACCTTGTGAAGGATGTTGAAACTGATCCAAAGGAGTCACCTTTGAAATTTGAGTATGTTGTGTAACCCTGAAAAGGGTATCTAAAAGTGTAATTTTTTTGGCAAGTCTTTTGGGAAAAGTCAGAGAGAAAGGGAGAAAACTGGTCTAGCAGGGCTAATTGGGGCTCATAGGGCTAGAAGGCGATTTTGAGAGTTTTAGCCAATAGATATTGCATAGACACTTAAAAGTGGTTGAATCATATTGAATATACCTTGTCTACACCATTGACACCTATCTTGGGCATTTGGAAGTCAAGTCAAGTCATTTGTGGGTAACTAGCCTTGAGTGAGCCTAAAGGGATAGTGGGGTTAAGGTACTATTGAAGAGACATTTACATTATTTCCACCACTTCTGCTAACCACTCTGCATCAAGTGGTATCAAAGCATCAGAAAAGATCTCTTTGGGGTTAATAGGTTGTACATTTCTTCATTTAGGAGTCTTTTGTTATCACCAAGGTGCTGGTCCCTCTGTTGAAACCTTGGAGTGCTTAATCCCTCCTAGAGCGTCCTAGAGTTGAAGGTGCATTGGAGTATTCAGAAGAGTTCTTTGTGGGGAAGTGTGGTTTGATTTTATCTGATAAAAGGTTGGTGACAATGAAGAAAGAAATTGAAATGAAGACTTGTGAAGAAATAAGAGAGATAAAGGAGATGCTATTATGTTTGGGAAAGGCTATACAAGAAGGTGAAGAAAAAATTAGAAAAATGAGGGAGAAGCTTGAAAAGGAAACTAGTTGGAGTCTAAAGATGAAAAAGAAACTGAGATGGCATATGAAAAGACCACTAACAACAATGAAGAAAGGAAGAGTTGAGAAAAGGCAAGGTACTAGGCAGTGTACCCTTGAAAAGGAAGAAGGCAAGATGACAAGGAATGAAAAGTCCTTGGTTGGGATTGTAGACCCTATAGAAAACAATACTGAGAAAAGCCTAGAGGGAAGGCTAGGGAATGAGAACACTGAGGTTGATGAGAAGGAAAATGTGGGCAAAGAAGTTGCCTTGAGAAGACAAGATGATGGACTTGCAAGACAAGTCAGAGATAACAACAAAAATGGAGTGTATCAAATGTTTTTGAATGACTGGATGCTAGGACAGCATAAACATGGAGATTATGATGTTGATAGATACCCAATGATAGTGGGTAGATGCTATTTAATGGAGACTATAAAGAAGGTACTGAAACCTGTAAAGAAGATACTGAAAAGAAGAAGATGGACAGTGAAAAGGAGAATGAGGAGAATGACAATGACAGTACAAGAAAGGTTGCAAAAGGTAATTGAAAATGTGATAAAGAAGGAGACTAAGAATAGTATAGAGGAGGGTACTGATAATAACAAGTTTGAATTGAATGGTTGCAATGTACAACAGCAGGACAGAGCAGCACTTGTTGTGACAATGAATAAGGACAGTCAAGAGGACAGTGATTGGCAGTTTTCTGTGATGACAGATAAACAAGAAGATAGTCAACTGGCCTTTGAAAGTAATAAGGACTTGGAACTAATGGGAGAGGTCCTAAACAGTGGAGAGTTAATGAATAATTTGTTTGATACAAAAGACAGCAGCCACATTGTGACAGGGTACAGTACAGGACAGAGTGCACTTGGTTCTGCAGAGTTTACCACTGTTGGTGACAGTCAGTACTTTGTTTGGGCTGTGGAGATATTGAGAGGACAGTTTCAGGTAGATTGTGGTAGAGACAGAGCCTATGAATTTGATAAAATGCGTTTGCTTCTTTGGGTATACTATAACAAGGTAGTGAAGCAGCATCTTAATATGTGTGACAGAATATTGATAGGTGATAGTCAATATGTTGGTTGGGTCCTAAAGAAGTTGGAAGGGCAGTGCCATGTAGGTTTGGGCAGAGGATGGAAACCTGAATTTGATGAGATACCTCCTATCATTTGTCTATGGTATGACAGAGCAGTGGGGCAATGTATTGATGTGTGTGACAGTATGGTATGGGACAGTGTGTCTCTTGAAAACACTATTAATAGCCAAGACAAGATGGACATGTGGAATGAAATGAGGAGGAATGAAGAAGGAAGGAGGAAGGTTGAACAAGTAGCAAGGTCATTATGGATAAAGGGAGAAGAGACATATTTTGATTTTGCTAACATCTTGGTTTTGTTGCAGGAACCTTGTGTTCTTTTGTCCTATGATGAAATGTCCAAGCATCCTGAAGTTTCTTGCATTTGTTCACATGAGGTACATTGGTACAACAAGGATGGTTGCAGGTACCTGAAGAGTTGGAGCAAAGAGAACATTAGGATAGAATGGCATGAAGTCATGACCAATTGGAAGAGGAGAAAGAAGACCAATCCAAGGGACTTGGATTTTTTTTTGTCTTGGGGAGTTTGATGCAGGGGCATCCAGAAGAGCACCAAAGCCCAGGAGCACACCAAGGGTCAAGGAGGATGACATGGCATCCAAAGGAGTCAATTAGCACTATTGAACTATGCAAAAGGGCATGTAATGTAATGATTGGTAAAACAATGTAATAAATGGCAAAACCATGTAAGTAATGTAATAAATGACCAACTATCATATAATGGTCATATAGGAATAGTTTTAAGTTATCTCATGTTTATAGGGATTGAATAAGTCTATATGATCAGTCTTAGGTCGGTGGGCAAGTTAGCAATTTGAAACAATGCATAAAGTGCATTAAAACATAGTCTAGAAATTCAAAATTTGAAAACCAACGGTTATATCCCATTTTGGAGAGGAAAGTCTTATTTGTTTATTTTATGCTAATGTAAACCTTCCAACTACCATTTAGAGTTGGTTAGGATAGGTAAGGGAGGTCTATTAAAAGACCAAGACATTCATTGTACGGGCAGTGGAGAGGAAAAAACCTGGAATGTACGGACTGGTTAAAGGCAATAACAGAGAATACCTTTTTCTGCAAATTAAGTATTAGATCTCTGCAAAATTTATGTGTTTATTCATTTTGGGAAAAAGGAAGATGTATTAAGAGTCATTTCCATTCCTTATTTACTTTGAATGTATTTGATATACCCTGTGTTGAGGGTTTAGACGTTTTGCATATCTCTTAGACCTTATTTTCTGTGTATCTTTGCAACAGTCCTAGTTTTCTTCAAGATGCAACCATCCCATGAAATCTAAAGGGCCCTGACTTCATGGGATGTGTTTATCTAACATGTATAATAGTCATCTAATTTTTTATATACAGGAATAAGTTTGTTTGCAGACTATTCTTCATGAAACTGTGAAGAGAAACTAGTGAATTGACAGGTACAGTATAACAGTGAGCATTTGGCTCGAATGAGGTGGATGTCTGAACATTTGGACCATCTTATATTGATCTATTAATGGTGAATCAACTATCTTTTAGGCCAGGAAGTGTGCAGAAACAAGACATTGAAGAAACCCTCATGTAATAAGGGTTTGAAGCCATTGAATGAGGCTTTTAAGTGTTTTGTGTGGAGTAAGTCTGAAATCTTTGAGATTCTATCATTTTATGCCATATTATAACTGTGTTAAAGATTTGGAGTGTTGGGGATAAGAGGAAAGGATAGTTGCTTTGTTAAATGCTTGTTTTTTATGCCATTTAGAGGGTACCTTGTGAAGGATGTTGAAACTGATCCAAAGGAGTCACCTTTGAAATTTGAGTATGTTGTGTAACCCTGAAAAGGGTATCTAAAAGTGTAATTTTTTTGGCAAGTCTTTTGGGAAAAGTCAGAGAGAAAGGGAGAAAACTGGTCTAGCAGGGCTAATTGGGGCTCATAGGGCTAGAAGGCGATTTTGAGAGTTTTAGCCAATAGATATTGCATAGACACTTAAAAGTGGTTGAATCATATTGAATATACCTTGTCTACACCATTGACACCTATCTTGGGCATTTGGAAGTCAAGTCAAGTCATTTGTGGGTAACTAGCCTTGAGTGAGCCTAAAGGGATAGTGGGGTTAAGGTACTATTGAAGAGACATTTACATTATTTCCACCACTTCTGCTAACCACTCTGAATCAATCATAGGTTGTCTCTTTCTTCGGTCTATATTATTGACAAAATGTTTTACCTTTCATTAGCTCATCAAATCCGGGGATTTGAAAGAATTTAATAGAATATTTTCATGACAACGTATATTATGTAAGTTGACATTGCATGAATTTATCTACTTCGTGCACTTGTAGACTATGAGGACGGTGATAAAGAAGCATCTCCTCCCATGGCCATGCTTCTTTATCATAGTCCTCATAGTCTACAAGTGCGTGAAGTAGATAAATTCATGCAACGTCAACTTAAATAATATACGTTGTCATGAAAATATTCTATTAAATTCTTTCAAATCCTTGGATTTGATGAGAGCTAATGAAAGGTAAAACATTCTGTCAATAATATAGACCAAAGAAAGAGACAACCTATTATGGTCTCTTGAGATGTGTTATCTTTAATGTGCATATCTGTCAATTTTTTGACACTTTATAATTCATTCCAACAGCAGTGCTATACATCTGACATCATTTCCCATCAGAGAAAAATACTTTACGACAATTATTGTGAAAATAATGTTATACGTCTGACAGGGGAACCTGTCGGAGATATGCTACCCTACCATCGCTCTTCTGACAGTTAAAATGTCGTAGAGATGCAATTTTTGATAGACTATTCTGACAGTAATCCTATGTCACCGACGGGTTTATCTGTCGGAAGGTGGTTGTAGATCTATCACTATACTAATAGTTCTAATGTTGAAAAGGATATCTTTTCGACAATTAGTTCCGACAATGATTATATATTTCTGATAGGTCTTTGTGTTGTAATTCTGATAGAAGGACCGTAGGAAATGCCATAACAAAGTTGTTATCATTTGCAAGTTTCCGACGTAATTGTGTGTCAGTAAACTGACGGATGTCTCTTCCATCACAATTTCCAATGCAAAAATAGTGACGGACACATGTCTCAACATACTGAAAAATGAGCATTGCAATTCTGACAAATGGCCATCAAAATTTGACCTCAAATGTACTAGTGACTGCTGGTGAATCATCTTTTTTTGAAAGCTTGCATCTTGTTATCATAGGGGTACTTACTAGCTTGCAATCATCCATCTTGAATGTCTTCAAGATCTCTTTCACATACTTAGTCTGATTTATGAATATACCTTTGTCTTTCTGCTACACATTCAATCCCAAAAAGTACTTGATAGGACTAATCATGCTCATTTCAAATTCTCTCTGCATCTCCTTAGAAAATTCTTCTCTAAGCTTATCATTACCACCAAATATAATGTCATCAACAAATATAGAAACTAACAATAATCCATCAAATGTCTCTGTTATGAATAAGTTACAATCTGCTGCTCCTTTCTTGAATCCAATCTTAATCTAGTACCCATGAAGTATTTCATACCATTCTCTAGGGGCTTTCTTAAGTCCATAGAGGGCTTTCTTCAATCTGCATACCATATCAGGTCTGTTTGATAAGGTGAATCCTTTAGGCTGCTCTATGTAAACTTCTTCCTTCGACTCTCCATTCAGGAATGCTGACTTAACATCCATTTGGTATACCTTAAAGTTTTTGAATGTAGCATAAGCTAGAAACAACTTTATGGCTTCCAATATGCTTACAGGGGAAAATGTATCTGAATAATCAATTCCTTCTCTTTGCGCATACACTTTACATACTAATCTAGCTTTATTTCTTACTACTGTTCCATCTTCATTCATCTTATTTCTGAATATCCACTTGGTTCCAATCACATTCTTATCACTAGGACTAGGGACCAATTCCCATGTATTCATTCTTAATTATCTGATCTATCTCTTCTTTCATTACTTCATGCCAATCTGAATCATTACATGCATCTTCAACACTTAAGGGCTCAATCTGTGATAGTAAACATACCTCTTCATTTGGTGTGGAATTCTTTGCTTTTGATCTTGTCATGACTTTGCTACTCTCGTCTCCAATGTTGTCTTCCTTTGAATGATATCTAGATGTGAATTTAGGAACATTAGGTGTGAATTTTTCATCTACCTTTTGTGTTTCTTCTTCACTTGTTTCAGGGTCATTGAATAAAACATCTATGCTGTCAAACATTTCTTCAACAAATGCTTCACTACTAGTAGGTCTAGGTTCTTCTTCAATCATAGGTGCATAATCATGGTATCTCTCTTAAATCATAAACTTCTCATCAATATTAACATGAGCACTTTCAATGATCTTCTTCAATCTTAGATTAAAACATCTATAAGCTTTTCTTTTAGTAGAGTAACCAAGAAAAATACCTTCATCACTTCTTGCATCAAACTTGCCAATTGCTTCATCTCTCTTGATGTAGCACTTGCTTCCAAAGATTCTAAAGTATTTCATTGTAGCTACATTCCCAAACCATAGCTCATAGGGTGTCTTGTCTGCGCCTGGCCTCAGTTGAATTCTATTGATAGTGTAGTCTGCTATATTGACTGCATCTCTCCAATAGGTGTGTGTGACCTTTCCTTCAATCATGATGGTGCACATTGTGTCAAGAATTGTCCTATTCCTTCTCCCTACAATTCCATTTTATTGAGGGGTTCTAGGGGCACTTAGTTGTCTCTTTATCCCATGTTCTTCGTAGTACTCATAAAATCTATCAAAGGTGAATTATCCTCCTCTATTCTATCTCATACATTTAATCTTCAATCTAGACTCATTTTCAACCTTAGCTTTGAATATTTTGAACTTGTCAAATGCTTCTCATTTTCCCTTTAAGAATGCAACCCACATCATTATAGAATAATCATCAACAAACAAAATGAAATACCTTTCACCATAGTATGATCTTGTTTGAGTTGATCCACATAGGTCTGTATGAATCAGATCCAACTTGTTCTCTGCTGAATTGTGCTTGCTTTTGAATGAGTTCCTTACATCCTTTCCCATCACACATTCCTTACATATTGCATTAACTAGTTTTGCAATGCTAGGAAGATCTATTACTTCCTTTACATTACTTATCTTTACTATGTTATCAAAATTGATATGACATAGTCTTTTGTACCATAACCAACTGTCATCTACTTTAGCAACAAAACAACTTGCTTCAGGATTAAGCTGAAAAAATATTACCTTTAGTTTTTGAACCTGATGCAATCATTTTTCCTTCTTTGTTATCAATGATGCATTTTTTATCTTTTAACTCCAACCAGTAACCTTTGTCAAGAAATTGTCTAACACTCAATAGGTTATGTTGTAAACCATCAACATAAAGAACATCATTAGTGTTGTTCTTTCCATCCTAGGTGATGGCTCCTCTACCTATGATAGGTTTAGGAGTGTTGTCACCAAATCTAACCATGCCCCCTTTGTACCTATCCAAATGTACAAATCTATCTTTGTCTCCTGTCATGTGATGTGAGAAACCATTGTTAATGATCCAATCTGTCCTGATGTCAGCTTGTAAAATTAGTGCCAACTCTTGTGCATTATTTTCATCTTCAAGAGAAATGAATCCAATTTCATCCTCTGCTAATTCTTCATTTGATACTCCATCTCCAGCATAGTTACATTCCTTTGTATACTTAGGCTTGTAGTTATTTTTTAACTTCTTAACTCTTGTAGGAAACTTAGATGCAAAGTGACCAATCTTATTACATGAAAAGAATTTGAATGGTAATTGACCTTCATACTTTCCTTTTCCTTTATTTTCTCTTTTAGCAATCATAGAAATGAAATCATCTAGTGTTTTTTCTTCATCATCATCATCAAAATTACCATAGGTGTTCGAGGATTTCTTACCATGGACTGAAGCTTTGAAGGTTGTCTCACTTTTAGGTTCTATTTCAAACTTGATATCTCAAAGGCTGAAATCTTGTTGATTAATGTCTCTCTCCTGAATTCTTTTGAGAATGGTATAGTCTCTTCCAAGATGTTTATCTTGTTCTCTTATTCTAGTGTCAAAATAGTCATCAACTTATCCATGATGTCTTCTTTGGAAATCTCTCCACCATTGTTTCTAATTCGTTAAACTGCTTCATTAATCCTTTGATTATAGGCTCTAATGCTCTCTTTGGGTAGCATCTCCAATGTATTATACTTTTTCTTCCATTTTTTTTGCGCGCATTCTTGGCTTGGATGTCCCCTTCAAACATGTCTTCTAGATACTTCCAAATCTTGTAGGCTTTATCTAGCTTCTTGATTTCTGAAAATTCATTGTTAGATAAGGCACTGATGAGGGCTTTTTTGGCAATAGCATTTGAAGTGAACAACTCTTTTTGCTTAAGAGTTGCATCTTCCTTATCAAGATCTAATAAAGAAGGAATCTCAGTTTCTTTAGTAGCTACCTCAAAAATCTAAAAGGCGATGTACTGCAAATGTGTCATCATCTTGTTCTTCCAGTCAAGATAGTTCTCTCCATCAAACTTAGCACTTTCTTTTCTAAAGAATACCATTTGATCAACCTCAAGCTATTAAACTTTCTCAACGAGGCACTTGGCTCTGATACCAATTGTTAGGAATAGTCCCAAGAGATAACTGAGAGGGGGGGGTGAATCAGTTATCTACAAGTTTCAATTCTTTATCCAATTAAGTATGTAATAATATTAAGCATAAAGACAATGAAGGAACACTTAACACAACACCACAATTTTGGTTACAGGAAAACCCAAATAGGTAAAAACCTTGGTGGGAATTGACACCCACTAAGAACTGCACTAATGTATTATGATCACTGTTAGAAGATCTTACAACCCTTTTAGGAGTTGATCTTTACAATGCAATAAGTACAGTGACTTGATCAAGGGTCAGACCCTGTTAGTCTAGTCTTTTACAATTAACCCTATTAGGGGTGAGGACACATTGTCCAAGAGCACACTACTCAAAGGGGTGAAGGCTGCAACCTTATGTTTAACAGATACACACTATATCTGGATCTTGGTGAACTACGCATAGACCTGCTATCTTGATCTGTTCCAATGAATAGCATATACTTTCTATTATGTCACATAGACCTTCTTCTGATGGCTCAACACTTCGCACTCTCTGCTCTGCTCTTATCTTTCATCTCTAAACCATACTTAGCAATCACAAATGACTACCTATAAGTATCTTTCCTCTAGATGATATAATCAAGTTGGCATGTTAGAACCATCTTGAAATCATATCAGATAAATGATAAAACTCTCCAATAACATCTTTGTTGGCTCTGCTAAGCATGCAACATGAACTAGGACCTGTCCAACTCAATATGAGTGAACATGTTACTTCACACTGTCAGCTCCACCAAAATAACTGATACTTTCTCCTCATGTTGAATTACGTCAGGGACTCTTAACCAAACATTCTTAAAACTCTAGAAAACATGGATCCAAGCATGCATACCAAAATGATAGGCGCAACTCCTTTACTAATATAATCTCTGTCGGCTCCTTTGGAAAAACTTAGGAAACTGTAACTGTCAGTTGTGAATCATCATAACTTAATTTATGTTGCATATCAGGCTCTGTGCCCATGAACATAGATTCATACATATGTCTACAACATACATATAAACGCGCAAGGCTCCATGATAACCGTACTGTGAATCTCATACCGATCAATGTCTGTAACTCTGTTAGGAACACTACTGACATAAACTCCTACACAACTATCTGTACTCATAATCAACCTATGCGTCCATGATATAATGCCAATAACATATCCATGTAACATATGCTCAAAGCTCTCTCCACCAAGCTTCCATGCATGCTACTTACCATATGTTGTCATCAATGACAAACATACAATCAACAATCTGGCTTGCTAGCAAATCTCCAACAGTAAGTGTTTTAATTACAAAACTATTTGATTTTAGTTTAGATACACAAATTAAACATATTTAGTAAAAGAATGATAGACTCTAACTTTTACCCTACAACATATTGATTAACTCAACATGCTCTTAATCATAGGTTCATATAGCTATGTCCATTTTTCTTAATTACAAAGAAATGTGCATGTATTCTTTGTTTCTTTTGATATTTCTAACCTTTAGGGATGACATTTTGTTGCCAATTCCTAAAGACATTTTTTTTCTAGAATATAGAAAAATACCTAAATTTTGAGAATGCTATCCATTAAGTTTTCATGTTTTTTTAACATTGATATAAAACATGATACAATAATATCAAGCTTTCTCTTACCTTTCTAACCATTTCTTTTTACTTTTCCAATCCATTAAGATTTTGATTTAAAATTTATTTTGTCAATGTCATCTTTTTTGTTGTCAAAAACCTATATGTATTATTTTTTACATATTAATTATTTTTTAATCAATTAATTGAAAGTCAAAATAAATTTTATATTTACATTCTACATTCTATTCTATATACATTTAGAAAATTAACTTTTGATTAGTTTTTAAAAAAATAGGGAGATCTTGCATTTTCTTAAAATTTATTTTTAGGATATTCCCACTTTCAAAATTCATAGCATAAAGGGTATGATGTCTCCTATTTGTGGCCTCAATTGTAGTGCTCATGTCATTTCTTCGTATTGTCTCAACAATTGAAATTTCTTACCCTCGATTTTTTAACTCCTAGATCAAAATGCATAATGTTAGATAATTTCTCACCAAGTAATTTTTGAAATACTTAAAAATAGTCAATATTTTATGGGGAGAGCATAGACACTATATTATATTTTTCTAACAAAAGCTAGGTCATTATAATATATGTTTATAACAATAATTAGGACACTTCGTGTATTTGTCCTATTTGGATCTTTTAATCTCCACCTTTCTATAAATTACTTCAAAAAATAGATTTATAAAACACTTAAGAAAGTAGATTTAAGCATTATGACTTTGTTCTTGTTGCATCTTTAAAATTTGAGAATCTTTTTCTTCAAATTGTCATCTAAGATTAAATTTTATTGATTTTAAAATTGCCACATTTTTATGCATATGCTCTAAAATCTTAATTTTTTTAACTATTTAAAAAATATCTTTAACATAAAGTATGTCATGACTATGATTTTTCTGATTTTTTGGAGGTTCTTTTCTCCTATTTTTATATATTTGTAGCTATAGTTACTTATTTTTAATAATATAATCTCTCAGCTATGGCCCCTTATTTAGCCAAAAAAATTTAGCTAACATCACATAGTTTATACTTGATTTTTAAAATATTTTTTAACAATTTTTTTTTTTTAACTAATTTTCAAAGTGAGGACATATTGGGAAACAAAAAGTTGAGCATGGTTTTCTGTAATATTTTTGAAAATGAATAAAATGTCAGTTTCTTTGAATGTTTATAAAATAGAGTCTAAAATGTTAAAAAGTAAATAAATACAAATCTAAACTTAGGATGAGTTGATAGAAAATGATACCAAAAATACAACACATGTTTTCAACAAGAATTCAGATGTAGAAAGAATTACATCATTAGAAAGGTATTAAATATGTTTACATCATTATTTTTTTATATTAAGATTGAGAAATGTGAATATATGGTTGAGAGCATGCTCAACATTTATTTATTTATTTTATTTTAAAGAAAAGATGTCATATGATCTTTTATGATAGATTAATCATTTTCATGTCTTTTATTTTACATGCTAAAAAAAAAACCGAATGCCAATTTTTAAGAATAATTATAAATTAATAATATAGAAAAAATTTCTAAATAAATTAGACAAATTTCTAAGTTCCAAAATTCTAAAATAAAAACATATATATTATAAAATAACATATATATATTATATATATTATAAAATAAACTTACAAAGCAGGAGCAGATAGGGGACACTGGGCTAAGTAATCATTTTGAATCTGATCTGAATAATAGTTGTCAAAATAGGGAGCATCTAGGGATGTGGTCAAATTTGATGCAAAGTAACAAGTGTGGAATGCAAGGGAAAATATTAGCTGTCTAGCCATAATCATCGAAAGAAAAAATGAAATATTTCTGACATACTCAGTAACTCAGTTAATAAACTAGGGAAAAATCAACGTCAATGTCTGAAAAAGTCTGCTACTCTGTGGAAAATTTTTAGAATAAAAATCAAGCGTTGGAAAGTTCGGTCACTTCAGTAAACGTCAACACATAAAAGTATGACATTGTGTGGAAAACTTTGAGAAGAAAAAATTTAGAACATCTAATTTGCAGAACGAAGAAATTTAAGAGAAACTTGTTAGATCAGATACAGTCTTCATAAGAAAGGCAGATCTTATCAATGTCCAAAAGTCTGTTATCATGTGGAAAGTTGACAGAAGGAAACCCAAAAGTCTGATATTGTGTGGAAAATTGACGGAAAGTAGTTCAACGAACATCAACACAAAAATAGTCTGGCATTGTGTGTAAAATTGACAGAAGAAAAACTTTCGGATATTTATGTTTGCAAAAGGAAGAGATTTCAGGCAAACTTGTCAAATTATAACAGTGTTTGCAAGAAAGACCGATCTTATCACAAATTTTGTAGAAAATTGATAGGACACAACTCTTTCTAATACATCTAACATTAAGTAATGTCAGTCTTTTGGGTGTAATTCCCTCTTGGATATGGGAGACCAATCCTATGTTGTTTAGTCTAAATCTCTCAGGAAATCATCTTGAAGGAAGCCTCTCCTCAAATACTTTTAACATGGATGTGACTAGAAGAGCTAGATGTGTCTAGAAACAAATTGAGTGGCTAAATCTCATCAATGTGGTATTCTTTGATCTCAATAGTGATGCTCAATGATAATTTGTTCAATGGAAATATTCCTCCAAGCCTAGGTGAATTATCTTATCTCAGAATGTTAAATCTTGCAAACAACAACATAACAGGAGTGATCCCTGCAATCTTGTCCAATTGTTCTTCCCTCGTCTTAAATTTGGGAAATAATAGTTTGGAGGGAGGTTGACCACATGAGTTCAATAAGCTAAAGTGAATAATAATCATTGGTTGATCACATTAATGATTTGAATGGTTCATTCTCTCCTTCAAAAGAAATTGTTGGAGGTTCTTGATATTGGAAACAATTCGTTTGGAGGTGAAATACCAATATTAGTTGGGAATCTTTCAAAGCTAAGAGTGTTGGTGATGAAGGAGAACAATTTCATAGCCAATATTCCTTTAGAGATAGGTCAACTAAAGCACCTCCAAATCTTGCTCCTTTCTTCCAATCATATCTCAGGTTCGATTACGCACACAATTGTATTCCTTCAAGAAATGACAAATGAAAGTCAAAATAGTTTTGTATTGTCCACTTATTATTTGAGAGGAAAATTATATCAAGATGGATTGGATATGACTTTAAAAGGTACAAATCAGCACTACCAATATATTCTTTCCACTCTCACATCCATAGATCTCTCAAACAATGAATTGGAAGGAAATTGTAATCACCTAAAAATGGACAAAGACAATTAAATGATAAAAATCCATGACAAAATTGAAGTAATTGAATCACAATGCATAATTAGCCAATCAAAATTAAAATCAAGTCTTAATTTGAGATAAATCAAAATTGAGAGTGTTTTAATCAAATACAATCAAATCAAAGTGCAATTAAATCAATTAATTGTATAGTTTGGATTAAATCAAATTCAACCCATTCAAGGGGTGCATGGCTAAACAAATCAATTTAAATCAATTAATAAATCCTAATTTCCCTCAACAACCACAAAGGGAGGAAATTCAATCAACCAATAGGATTTGAGGAAAGGTATTCAAATGGATCAAGTCAAATTCAATCTCAATCACTCAAAGTGAAAGAGAATCTTGTCCATTGATCTTGTCTACTTGCCCCAAGCTTTGAGGACACAAACTTTGCATTGTCTCCAAAGGGTGGAACCAAGGACTCAACCAAGGCTTAATCATGATCAACTACACTACACCCCCTACCATTGGGAAAATCTATAAAAGGAAAACCAAAATCCTCATAATTCATAACCACACATATGAGAATTGCATTGAACCTCTTACATTTTATAGCTAGAAAGACATTTTAAGAGCTTAATTAGCATTCAATTTGATCTAATTGTTAGCTTTAGCTTAATCTTTATCATTTCTCATTCTAGGACTGTCATTAATGGTAGCTTGCTAAGAGCGTCACATTAACACTCTTAGATAGAGAGTCATAGGATGCTCAATTGATCTTTCATTTGCTAAATAGTTGTTATATTTTGGTTTATTTAGTTTCTATTTCATTTATTGTCAATACTAATTCTATGAAAGTACTTTTCCTTGTACACAAAATGGTGCCCACCGTGGGGCAGAATGCTTCACTTTACTAAACGCTTGGATTTATCTCATTTTTATCAAATTTGCACATGTTTAACTCTCAGGTTTTTCAGGAAACATCTCTTTTAGTAGATTAAACGGCACTTTTGACAGATAAAATGGAGCTTTCAAGCACTGTTTCGATGCTTTCACGACAAATTAGTGTGCCTTTGTGTTGATCCACGACGCTTTCACACTTTCTATTCTCTGTCTATCATTCTAACAGCGCTTTTGCATGGATTTACAACACATTTTCCCTAACCTCTGAGAACTTCTGATATTTTACTAAGTGCTTTTATTGTAATTTTACCACCTTTGATAAATTCAGCAGTGCTTTCAATAGTTATTTGTGTGCTTTTGAGTTTTCTGGCAGAGTTAAAACAACGCTTTTAATCAGATTAGCAGGGCTTTTTAAGAAATCAAATAGCGCTTTTAAGAATTTCAAGAGCGCTTTTGTATAAATTGTTAATCTGCATAATTCGACTGTGGTAAAATGATTTATTTGATTCTGCAAGATGTATGATGACCGAAAAGCGAGGAAACCAGAGAGTAGATTTAACCAAGAAGGGAAGGCTTTGGCTAAGAAAATCAACAGGGAGAAATTTGTGCATATCAAATTGGTTCTTGAGGAATCACAAGAGGAAGAAAATCAGGTTTATGAGAACTACCTTAAAATTGTAGAAGTTTATAAAATAAAGTTTATATCACTTAATTGGATTTTCTCACCTTAGTTCAAGTTTTTCTTAAAATTTGCAAATAAGGCTTTAAGATTCAATTCAAACTTTGCTTCTTCAAATTCATTTTGGTTTCTTTCATTGTTGTTGTTTTTGTTGACTAACTTTGTTCGAATAAAAGCACATTGGAAAGGAACTATAGCCAAGGTAATGTTAAAAATGACAAAAATCACTAAAAAATGCCCCTAGCTTATGCTAGCTACAAGGAAAGGTAAGCCTCAAACTAGTGAATATTTTTCCTTAAATTGTGGCATTGGAGCATTTGAAAATCTAGTAATTGTATGTTGTTGAATGTGGACCTCTAATCCAACTACACACGCAACATAGTCATTACTCACGTGATCAAATTATGAGAGAGAGTATGAATTACTCAATCTGAAATCCATGGTGAAGCGACCTGTTGCCTCCTATGTAGACAAGGTGTTTAATTACTCTCAGAACGAGAGCCAACAACCATAAGACAAGTTCTACAATGGAGGATTTGAAAAGCTATGAAGGTAAACAAATTGAAATTAAACTAGAATGAGTGCAATTTAGTCTAAAATGCTTTGAAGGAAATATGATATTAATCTAAATAGCTTTGGAAGAAAATATGAAGTGCAAATTTACTCTAAGAACTTGAAATAAATATGAGATTAAACTAAATGAGCAAGTAGATAAACTAATTATAATGAAAGTACAATATTAAGCTAAAATGAGATTAAGTTAACTATGCAATAAAGCTTTGAAATAATGAAATTGAGACAAAAAAATGCTATAGTTTAGTTACTCAAAAATTGCTCTCTTTCGAATGAAGAAATGAGGTCCATTAAATAAACAAGCCTGGGGAGAGAATGAAGAGGTTCTTGATTTGAAACTCCCGACTCTTCATTCCCATTTGAGACAAAAAGACATGAATTACTTAATTAAAAGAATGGAAATTGCCACACAGGGTGACCTTTCGAATATTGTGAATTATTAATTCAAATAGGAGTGTCCATTCAAATATCAAGTAATTATTAATCCCTTTTTATGTATATTAGCCAAGTGGGGTGGGTTTAATTTAATTTAAAGCACTTAGAACTTTAGAATTAAATTAATTTATCATAGGGGTAATTTAGCTAATAAAAGTTGAAGACTTTAGGAATTAATTTTAATGTTTGATTAATACAATTTAGGGTTTTTTGCAATTGACATCAAGTCAAATTAAATCAGGTAGGAGAGAGAAAATTGCCTAGCAAAGTCAGACTTTGAAGATGTAAAATTGATGAAAATGCACCAAAATTGATTGGATTTATAAGGTGCCAATTTTAGGGTATTACATTTGCCCCTCTTTGAATTTATGTGTGAACAGTGCGTTGATTCAAAGAATAGTCTAAAGTGATAGATGACGAGAAATTTGAAAGTCTAGGTTAGGTTGCCAAGACACCGAATAGATCAAAGCATGATTTTTCGAAGTCTAAGTTAGATTGCGAAGACAATGGTCTTGAGAGAGGATGAGAATCAATGTTAGATTTCCCTAATGCCCAGAATGAGTTTCAGATGCAAACTTAGGAATGTCTCCAAAATCAGGGTTAGATTTCCCTAATACGAAGCTTAGCCCTCCAAGACCTGGGTTAGATTACCTAGATAACGGTCTAAGGGAGATTTTGAGAGCCATCTCTAGAACAAAGCTTGACTCCCAAGAATCAGGGTTAGATTGCCCCAATACCTAAAAGATTTTGAGAACCATCTCTAGAATGAAGCTTGATTCCTGAGGATCTGAGTTAGATTGCTCAGATACCTAAAAGATAGATGACCAAATAGTAAGATACGAGGCACTGAGATGCCCCTAGCAATGAGAACTAATGATTCAGATTAGAATGATTTAAGAATTGATTCGACAAGATTCAAAATGATGCAATCATCCTACCTCCTTGGGAGTGAAATCAAAAGATGACATATTAGGATGATTGACAACAAGAGGTTGCAAAGCAGAAGCAATCAAACTAGATGTGAGAAGCTGCAAAAGCAAATCAGAGTAAAGCAGAGGTCTTGCTGACCAAGTTTGACCATGGTTGACCATGGTTGACCAAATTTGACTAGAGTTGACTTTGATGAAAAGAGAAAAGATCTTGAGAATATGATGCAAAGATGAGGATCTGGTAGGAAGATGACACTAGAAGACTGACTGCACAAGCATCCGATCCCATAGGGTCTTAAAATTTAAAATGCAATTTTGAGCTATCTAGAGATGTCAAATTTTGATTTCGATCCTGAAAATGGATTTAGAGCACTCGATTTAGCCAAGGGTGCAATTTTTACGCAAAATGGAGCACTTTTGAAAATTAGGTCAAAAGCTATATAAGGCCTAGAGGGGTCATTTTCAAGTCATTATTCACTTTGTCTTCTTGCTAATTTTGAGCTCTGAGAGAGAAATGGAGGGTCTTCCACTGCATATGCATCGATTTGAGTTCTCTTGATGACACACTTGGCCACCAGAGTATGACGCACCTGTGAGTAGTCGATAAACCTCCTTGTATTTCAATTTGTACCACTTTCTAGGTCAATTTAGGATAATCTAGCATAGTTTTAGGGCATGTTCTTCCAATCTTGTGTGAGGAAGTAGTTTCCTTGCACTGGCTTAGATCTCCTTCCATGTGAGGAAGTGGTTTCCTCACATCAGTTAGGGTTTCTTCATGCGGGCTTTGTCTCGAAGCTTGCGCGAGTTGAAAGCTGGTCCTACGCAAAATTTCTCCTGCTCACGCAAGGGAACAGTTTCCTCACATGAAAAGTTGTTACAGAGTTTGAATGCCTTTATCAAAATTTGTCAAATTTGCATCAAATCAGTCAAGTAGAGCATCACAAAATCATGTCTAGGATAGATGCCTTGTTGTATTTGTTGTTGTTGTTTTGAAAACCATCATGTTGAGATATTGATCCAATGTTGTTGCTTACTTTGCAGGTTGACTTCCCTGACATCGCATTTAGGTCACATCATCCGGTGATCACTACATTAGTTTAGAGGCTGATAGATGCATAGAGTATTCACATTGAGGGACTTGGTCTAGGATTCTTGCATGATTTACCTGACATTAGGGTAAATCACAGTCTTCTTGGTGCACTCATAGAGCATTTCCATTCGGAGATGAACACTTTCTATTTGCCGATGGGGGAGATGACTGTGACCCCTGAGGATATATACAAGATCCTAAGGATACCCATCAATGGTACTTGAGTAGAGTATGAGACATAGCTGAGGCAGGGTACAGTAGCCTTGAGGGCTATCTTCCAGGATGATCTAGTGATGGGCCAATCCATTTCCTGGGATGATTTGATCAGTAGGCATGGTGGCACTCACACGTTTGCCATTGTCCTTGCTATGTTTCTAAGTTGCTCCCTTGTTCTAGATTGAGGTCAGCATGGTCTAGAGTGCAGCTGGGGTATGATGTTGCGGAGGATGCTAGAGCGGCCAGCTGTCAGGTTCGGATGGGGTGAGTGTATGTTGGCCCACATGTATCATGAGATGCATGAGATAGTATATCACAGCATGAGGATGATGGCATCAGGTGTCTTCATCTTGTAGATCTAGGCTTGAGAGCATGTCCCTATTTGTAGGCCTATATTCCATGACACATGGCAGGCGTTGGAGCCTTACATATATAGGTACATAGGTTTGATGACTCAACCTCTACTGGCTAAGACAAAGCAGTGGAGAGGACATCTAGATGACATGGCAACTATTATTTGGAGACCTTGGGTTGCCACTAAGCCCTGGGATGATGCTCGTCGAGAGCTTTCTCATATGTTTGTCTCGCATCCACTGATTGGACGTAGTGTTACTATTATTGAGCACTTTGTGTATACACATGTCTTGCACCATTTTGGTAGGTAGCAGGACATATCACATCAGTACTACCCCTATGCCCACTTCAGTGATGAGGAGAAGGGGTGGCACATGAGATTTGATCTAGGGCCGTGTGCGATAGATGCACACATTCCAACTACACGATGGGACTCCATTATGGATGTCACCAATGCAGGGGTGATGCTTGTATATAGGGACCAGTTTATAGCATGACCTCATCTAAGATTCACTGATCCTGTCAGTATGGGAGCACAATAGTAGCCTGCACAGTAGCAATAGGTACCAAATCCACAACCACCCGTCAATAGGCACCGATTCAGTAGCCTGCACAATAGCAGGTTGTACAGCAGCGACCACAAGGACAATAGTAGAGAGTGTTGAGGCCTAGATCAGGACAGACTAGCATCCCTGCCAGGACCATGGGCTCAAATGCAAGAGTTGGGAGTAGTGGGGCCTAGCAGAGGTCCACCAAGTAGCAGACAGGTGGTTCATCACAACAGGCCCCTCCAGATGATGACACTAATATGTCTAATATTCCAGTAGGAGTAGGTACACCACAACTGCAGGAGGCTCTTAGGAAGAGCCGTGAGAGAGTGAGATAGGTCCAGTGGGAGCGGGATGACTACCACACTTGAGTCATCAGGGAGGAGACCTATGTAGTTGATAGGGATTCTAAGATTAGGTAGCTATGGGAGGCGTTGGCATGATCGAGGATTGAGATGAGATATGAGGCTACTCAGGCAGCTTATTACTATGCAGCTTACTGTGGGGTCATTCCAGATCTATCAGAGCAGGTGCCACCATTTTTTGATTACGCTGGAGCTCCATAGGCACCTCCACCAGCACCACCATAGGCACCACCATAGCAAGCACCTCCACAACAAGCACCTCCATAGCAGTCGATGCCTCCTCCACAGAGACCACTACCACCACCTCCTCTAGGTGACACTGGGAAAAGCTAGCATATTCTGATATACTTGTATATTGTAGCCCATTTGTGATACTGTGCTCAAGTAGCACCTTCTCTTTTGTACATGACATTGTTTCGAGAGATATATATATATATATATATATATATATATATATATATATATATATATATATATATATATATATATATATATATATATATATATATATATATATATATATATATATATATATATATATATATATATATATATATATATATATATATATATATATATATATATATATATATATATATGAGATCGACAGTTTTTGATATCATTATACTTGTTGATATATTGCTTTGATGTTGATGTTTATGAGATGCTTCCTAGATGCTTAGATGTATGGATAGGAATGTATGAAATGCACATGTTTCCTTTTATGAATATGAATATGCCATGTGAAATGCAGTGATAGATGGATAGAATGTATGCATATGTGTAATATATGATTTAAGTTATGCTTATAATGGATGCACATGTATATGTAGATGCAAATGAATTTATGAATGCAAATAGAAATGAAATGGAAATGCAATGGATATGTAATGTATATGGTACTAACCATCTCATGCAGGATTGTCACAATATATGATAGGTACTAATCAAGAAGAATATGTTTCGAAGATCAAGAGCAAGGACTAGACACTTGTGTAGCCAAGGTGAACCCAGGACAAAAGATGAGAACCTTTGATGGGAAGACAATCAAGAGAGCACCAAAACACAGTCTCAAATGCAAGCCTAGAATGAAAATGCAAGCCTAAGCTAGATGCAAGCCTAGAATGGTAGATGCAAACCCTAGGACTTGGTTGTTGGACTCATCGTATCTATCATCATCGAGTTTTTTTAAGCACAGGACAATCGCAAGATGCCATACAATTCTCACTAACATTACAATTATGAGAATATGAACATGACATAAGTCTTAGATTTTTTAGAATGAGATGTAAGCATTAAGGCACAAGAAGCCAGAATGACCTAAACACATATTCCTTTTGATTTAGCAAGTTAACATAAGCATCAAAGCACAATTGCTAGAATGACCTGAATGTTGCTTGTGAACAAACACACCAAACACGTGAGAGTTCCTTCTTTAGCCAAAGATTGCTCGTAGTGACCCTTACGTTCACTTAGCAGGATGAGTGTTAGCGATTTTACTTTTAGCAGAAAGAAGTCACTCAAAATAGACAAGGAGAAGAACCAACCTCACCAAAGCATCTATATGAAAGGAGTTGAGGTACAGATGGCCATTCAAAATGAGATGAAGGCTATTATAGATGGACACCCCTCTTATGTAGATTCATTGGATCATTAGAACTAAACTAGCAAAAACAAAGCCAAGAAAAGATCATGCCCCCAGTCTTCGCATTTCTCAGTCAAGAAAGACATCTTAGATTCACTTGAGGGGAAATGATAAAGAAAACAAACCAACAAGAAAAGGAAAAGCTCAACATGCTTCAAAGGAACACAAATTCAGTTTTAGTTTTAGTTTACGTTTGTGTTCAAGCGGATTGAAGTTGAATAGGAAGAAAATATCATTCGAAGTCTCAATGGGATAGCGATAGCAGGAAGACGCAGTGAGAACCATCGGTGACTATCACAAGAGATGAAGTCTCAAGAAGATATCGGGAAGCTAAATGAAGTATCGGTAGGCAGACACAGTGAGAAATGCTAGTGACCGATATGAGAGAGATCCTCAGGGCAAGAAATATCATAAGATACTAGCAAAACATCAGCAGGCAGACATAGTGAGAACCACTGGTGACTGATGTAAGGAAGAGATCCCGAAGGAGAGAGGTCAAATGAGAGCTAGGTATTAGTAGGCAGGCACAATGGGAACCACTAGCAACTGATACACAAGAGATCCTCAAGGAGAGAAATCTCAAAAGTAGCTAGGCACCACCAGGTAGATGCAGTGAGAATCGCTGGTGACCGATGCACGAACAAAGCTTCCAAAAGCGATAGGACAAAGCCCCCTAGACCAAGAAGATGCCCCCAAGCGTGATCTAGTTCCAATCCATGAAGAGTTAAGGAAAATCTTGAAGACAACTAAGGACAAGTGCATGAGCTGGTGAATCAAAGCAGGAAATGAACTAACAGCAGCAAACAAACAAAGGAGGAAAGTGGGAAAGAAAACTAAAGAAGGAATGCAAGGAAACTAAAGTAGGAAACTAAGAGCCAAGCGATGCTGAGATGAGATGTAGCTTCAGGAAACAAGAGTCACTTATTTACCAAGTTTTCACCATCTTGGTAGAGATTCTATTTTTGCTACCATGACACCTGTTTGCCAGGTTTTCATCAATGGCACATTTTTCTTCTTTTTCAATTTTTTTTGTACTTTTCTCTTTTTTGAATATTTTTTGTATTTTTGAATATTTCATTTTTTTGTATTTTTGATCTTTTGACTTTTTTTGTATTTTTTCAAATTTTCTATTTTTTTAATTATTACCAAGGTGCCTATTTACCAGGTTTTCACCAAGATAATAGATACATCAAAGTGCATGTTAACCAGGTTTTCACTAAGATGATCATTTTTTCAAGACATTTTGCAATTTTTAGGATTTTTTGACAATATACATTTTTTTGCATTTTTCAAGATCAATAAATATGTACATGAGCACACAAGAATGTCTCAACTATAGAATTTCTTCAAGTGAAGAGCGTTGATAGGCTCTTTGAGCTGTTCTCCTTCAGTGGTGGAGAGTCAATAAGTGCCAAACCCAAATGCTGCAGTAATGACATACACACCAAGCCAATTTGGTTCAAATTTTCCTTTTTGGACTCACTACTGCTGATTTTGGGGGTTCTCTCTCAGGACGAGATCACCCACTTGGAATTCTCTTTGTCTGACTTTCTTATTGTAAGCTTTGGACATCCTCTTTTGGTATTCTCTCAGATGATCAAATGCCACCTTCCGAAATTCATCAAGTAACTCAAGCTCTTGAAGATGGGATATTCTATTTTCTTCATCAGTGATGAGGCCTCTCAAAGAGATTCACAATGTAGGAATCTTGACCTCAATAGGTAATACTGCATTTGCTCCATAGACCAAGGCAAAGGGAGTGGCCCTCGTTGGTGTTCAAATACTTGTTCTATAGGCCCACAAAGCTGGATTTATCTAGAGATGCCAATCTCTTACTAGATTTATGAACTATTCAATGCAATATTTTCATAATTGTCTTATTAGAAGCTTCTTCTTGTCCTTTACCCTGAGGATAATAGATAGATGACCAATGCTAAATAATTCTAAATTTGGTGCATAAATCTGTCAGGTCCTTATTTTTGAATAGTCCCCCATTGTCAATGATAATAGATGATGGTATACCATATCTACAGATGATATAGTTCAATATGAACATAGCAATAGTCTTGCCATCAGCTATAGCTAGAGGCACTACCTCAACCCACTTGGTAAAGTAATAAGTAGCTATGATGATAAACTTATGTCCTCTTGAAGAAGAAGGATGTATCTGACCTACCAAATCAAAGGCCCATTTCTGAAATGGCTAGAAACTGATGAGAGGACTAAGCTCTTTAGCAGGGGCATGAATTAGATTTCCATGAAATTGGCATTGCTTGCAAGTCTTAGCATATTGAACAGTTTCTTTTTCTATGTCCGGCCAGTAATAACCAACTCTAATAAGTTTCTGAACTAATGTCAGACCACTAGAATGAGACCCAAAAATACCTTCATGTACCTCAGCTAGCACATGTTTGGACTCATTGGGTTCTAGACACCTAAGTAGAGTACCATCTAGACCTCGTCTATACAAGTCATTCGCTATGAGGACATACTATGAAGTAGTATGAATTAGGTGATGCTTTTCATTCCAGGTATAGGTGTTTGGAATGATTTGGTCATGAAGGTAGGAAAAGATATGGTGGTAGTGGGATGAATCATGTCCAATGATTAAATAGATCATCATGGATTCAAGAATATCATAGGCGGGGTAGTGTAATGCCTCCACTAGGAATTCATGTCTGAAGTCATTTTCTGGCATTTTTAACATTGAAGCAAGAGTGGCCATAGCATCAGCTGCCTTATTGTCTACCCTTGGAATTTTCTGGAAAGAAATGTGTGCAAAGTACTATTTGAGATCATCCACCATTCTTTTGTAAGGTATTAGCTTGTCATCTTTTGTTTGGTAGACATCATTGACTTAGTTGATGATTAACTGAGAATCTCCAAAAACCTTGAGCTCATCCACATGCCATTCAATGGCTATCTTCATACCATTAATGAGAGCTTCATATTTAGCAATGTTGTTGGTGTAGGGAAACAACAATTTGTAAGCTTTGGGTAATGAGTATCTTTGAGGTGTTATAAACAGAATGTCTGCACATGATCCTTGCTGAGTGAATGATCCATCAAAGAACATGCTCCAAGATTGATGTGTGAGAAGCATGATGGATTCATCTGGGAATTCAATACTCAAAGGTTGGTGATCCTTCAAAAGAGCTTTTGCCAGTTGATCAGCAATTGCTTGTCCCTTAATAGCTTTTCTTTCCACATACTCAATGTCAAATTCACTAAGTATCATCACCCATTTTGCTAACCTACCCGTGAGGGTAGCCTTGCTCAACAAGTACTTCAATGGATTAATTTTTGCAATAAGCTTTGTAGTATGAGCTAGCATATAATGCTGCAACTTCTAAGAAGCAAATAGCACTACTAAACAAGCCTTCTCAATGATAGAATAATTCATTTCATAGGAAACCAATGTTCTGCTAATATAGTATATGGCTCTCTCTTTGTTGTTCTAATCTTCTTGAGCTAGAAGAGCACCCAAAGATGTGTTTGCTGCTAAGATGTATAGTATAAGCATCTTCCCATGAATAGGAGGCATCAATATTGGTGGATTAGCAAGATACTATTTTATTTGAGTGAATCCCTTGTCACATTCCTCATTCCATTCATAGGTCACATTCTTATGCAAAGTTTTAGTAAATGATTGTGACTTGTTGGCCAACTGTGAAATGAAGCACTGTATAGATTGTAGCCTTCCCTATAATCCTCTCATTTGACTAAAGTTCTTAGGTGGAGGCATGTCCATAATAGCTTGCACTTTTTCAGGATCTACTTCTATGCCTTTAGCTGAAATGATATAACCCAAGAGTTTCCCAGAAGTAACATCATAAGCACATTTCTTTGGATTAAGTCTGAGACTAAATTGTTCCATGCGGTCAAGGATGGGACCCAAATTTGCGAGATGAGTTCTTCACTGCATGCTTTTGGCTAAAGTATCATCTACATAATCCTCCATAGTTTTGTGCATCATATCAGGGAAAATAGTAGTAACAGCTCTCTGATATGTTGCCCCATCATTCTTAAGCCCAAAAGGCATGACATTCCAGTAAAAGGTGCCCCAGGAACATGTGAAAGCAGTCTTTTCTTGATCTTCTAGTGTAATTTTTATTTGATTATAGCCAGAAAAGCCATCCATCAAGGAATACATCTCATACCCTATTGTCATGTCTACTATCATATCAATATTAGGTAGTGGGAAGTCATCTTTTGAACATGCCTTATTGAGATCCCATAAATATGTACACACACAAATGGATTTATCATGTTTAGTGACTAGGACAATGTTTGAAATCCATTCTGCATAATCAATAGTTCTTATGAAGCCAACCTTAAGAAGCTTTTCTAGCTCTACTTTAACCAAAAGTGCTACGTGTGGATGCATCTTTCACAGCTTCTGTTTAATAGGTTTGATACCTGGTGCAATGGATAAATGGTGCATGATTAGATTGGGTTCTAATCTAGGCATGTCAGAATAGGTCCATGCAAAGTTTATTTTCTTTCTCTAAAAGAAGCTCATGAACTCTTCTTTTTCTTTGGTAGACAATGATTGTGCTAGATGAATAATCTGTGGAGCAGCCTATGTACCCAAATTTACTCATTGTGTTAGCTCAATCAATACTGATGACCTCTCTTGAAAGTGGCTCAGAAGCATATCAAGGATCTCATCCTTGGGTGCCTTAGAGAGGTTTTCACCCTTGGATACATCTTTTATTTTTACTATTTTGGGCTTTGATACTGCCACAAAGTGGTTTTCACCATCAGAGCATCTATTTTTTCTTCTTTTAATTTTTTGACTAATATACTTGATATCCGCCTTTGTCATGCTGACACTACTTTTGCTAGTGGAGAAAAACATAGGCTCAATAGCATGGAGGTAATAGGCTAGATCATAATCATTCTGGAATGTTAGGACTTCATTGGATGTGGGAGGGGAGTTCCAATTTATTAGATCAGGATGGTGGAGTGAAAGGGAAGTAGTGACTGGTTCAATTGCATTCACAGTATAACCATCCAAAGCGCTGATGAGAAATTCAAGACCTAGAGCGATCTCATCCAAAGGAGTGTTCAAATCCCTATGAGACCCTACGTCAAAAGTAGAGGACTAGTTAATATCGGTAGTGTCTAATTCATGCGGCCTAATGCTAGGCCCTTCACCTACTCATCAAATTCTTTCATACTCATGAACAATATCTATGCCTATATCAAAAGTAGCATCAGACAAAGAGAAACTCATATTCATGGGAATCAGTACTTGATGTGGGAATTCCATTAGCACTAGTTGTATCATCATCTTCACCCCTTGCAACATTAATGGCTTGTTGAAGTCGATCTTTTTCAAACTATTCTTGAAAATGAGGTGGTATGTACCATTCACCCTAAGAAGATTGGGTAATGAATTCTACTTTTGATTGGTCATACGTGAGTTGATGTACTAAGGCAGTCTCATTAGATTCACTATCAGTCTCTACCAAATGGACAGGTATGATAGGCTCATCAGATTCTACAAAGAGTATAGCAAGTTTCAGAGGAATAGGATATGGAAATGTGTCTTCATCAGAGCTAGTCTCTGGATTTACCTTTGGAGTGGCACCTTCAAATTCTGATTCAGATTCAGGTTCAGGCTCAAGAGCTTACACAAATTTCTTGGTCCCCAAATGAAAGGGAGTCTTCTTAAAGCCTAAGCCAATAGTATCCTTTTTTTGGTGACCCATAGCTTCAATGGGTTTTAGTAAGCCATTATCATTCTTTCCTATAGGACCACTCCCCTTATAACCGAAGCACTTCATGATCTTGAAGGCTTCACTGTATGGTTCTTTCTCTAAATTTGGAGGTGGAGTAGTTGTTTCAGCTGTTTCTTTTCCCTTATAGATCCAAGCTCTGATAGCTCTTTCTTCATCTTCATCTTCTAAAGGTATAGAGGCTCTAACAAAAGTGCCATCATAAACTATTTGGGGAGGAGCATCAGAAGGTTTTTTATTCTCAGATGGTTTCCCATAAGAGTGTGGGGACAAAGGTAGAGTAGAAAGTGATAGCATAGGTTCAATTTGGTATTCTCCCATGCCTGTATCCTTAAGTCTCAAAGTTTGTTCCATTTCTTTAGCTTAGCATCATAAAACTCAGTAGATTCTCTATTTGCCAGAACAAAGCTATCTACAAATTGTGTAAGAGTGTTGCAAGAGTAATTGGTATTAGCAGGCATAGTGACTTCTGCCCCATGGAATGGAAACTTAATGCATTGATTATATGTGGATGGAACAACCTACATCTCATGAATCCAAGGCCTACCCAACAAGATATTGTAGGCAAGAGGAATATCGAGCACTTGGAAAGTAACATCTCTTTCAATAGGACCTACATGGATAGGTAGCACAACTAAGCCTTGGGACTTGCGTTCTTCCTCATCATAAGTTTTGAAGGTAATCTTTTTGCGGGGGTCTACACAATTCTCATCATACCTTAGCTGAGTAAGCAGTTTAGTGGAATAGATATTAAGACCAACACCATTGTCTATGAGCACTCGATGAATGTGTTGAGGACCTATCATGACCTCTATATGCAAGGGAGCATTGTGTGGGTGACTCAAAGAGTGATCATCTTTTTTAGAGAAGGATAGATAGTGAAGCAAGGTCAAATGACCCACCATAGATTGGAACCAGTTGAGATCAAGATCCTTGGGAATGTTTGCCTCAATGAGGGCTTTATCCAAAATCTACCTATGAGCAGGTGAGATCTTCAACAACTCAAAAATGGTAATCTGAGCATTGGTTCATTGGAGTTGATCTAAGATGCTATAACTGGCCAAGCTAGCTATAGGAATAGATTTCATGTTCTTTTTGATAGGGTCAACAGTAGTCTTATCCGTAATTTTCTTCAAAGTGGATGTGGAAGTATCGGGTCTCTTATCCATAGTTTTCTTCGAAGTAGATGTGGAAGTATCGGGGCCTTTCAAAACAACTCTTCCTCACAATCAAGTGACAACATTAGCACAGTCTTGAGATTGTTTAGATTCAGATGAATGAGATGCAGAACTATGCAAGATGAAAGTAGTCTTAGGCTTGGGAGAATCATGACTCCCCTTAATAGTTATCACGTTGCAATACTCAACCTCAACAGGTTTGATCATACCAATGACATTATCATCGTTAGTGTACATGTAATTAACCTTAGCATTGGTATTCTTGGTGTTCAAAGATTCTCCCTTCTCGTGAGGAGGGAAAGGATCTTTAAATGCTTGATGGTCTAAATTCTTGTTATGGCCATCCACAACAATGTCACCACTATCAATCAAATCTTTGACCTTATGTTTTAGTTGAAGACAATTAGAAGTCTTATGACCCTTATTCTGGTGATAGTCACAGTAAGTGTTGTCATTCCACCAATGAGGTCTTGGTTGTGGGTCATAAGGACACTTTTCCAAAGGAGTAGGAACCTAATTCTATATGAGATTTTTATAGACCACATCAAGAGGCTCTCCCAAAGAGGTGACTTCACACTTGGGTCAAGAGACCCAAGGTTTGTTCTTAGCAAATCTTGAAGTTTGATGATTATTCGTTGTGGTCTTCTCAACAACCTTAGCCACCTGTATGCTGGAAGTAAGATTAAAAATAGGCTTTGAAGGTTTTGCAATAACATTATCCACCACTCCATCATTTACTACATCCCTATTCTTATTTACAGTCTTTCCTTTATCCCTTTTTGTGGAGAATCCTTGTTTATTGTCCTTATTCAAAGTTAATTCTCCCTTCTTGATCATAAAGGCCTCTATTCACACTGCTTGTTTGATCATATTATCAAAAGTTAGAGGACCTCGCAATTGCACTTGGTATCTAAAGTCTGGGACAAGGTTGTCCAAGAAAATATCGAGTCTCTTAGACTCTGGTAGCTTGTGAGGACATCTCGTACATAATTGTCTCCACCTTTGGAGAAATGTTAGGAAAGATTCTCCTTGTCATTGTTTTAAATTGCAAAGATCCTGGATGTTGACCGGATGTTTAATATTATGTGAGTAGTGTTGGAGAAAAAGATTAGCCATTTCATCAAAATTCTTAATGCCAGTGGGCAATCTAGAGAACCATTTCATAGCTAGGCCACCCAAACTATGAGGAAATAGGTGCATAAGATAGATTTGATCGTGCATAAATTCCATGGACAATGTGCCAAACTCCCTCAAGTGATCTTGGGGATCAGTTACACCCAAGTATTTGTCATATTTAGGGAGTTCCACACCTTTGGGAAAAGGTGGCATGTGAAGACTTCTATCAAAAGGGAAAGGACAAATACTTTTCATCATGAATTGTTGAGCGGGTTTGTCCTTATTCTTCACAAGTTGACTAATGTAATCTTGCATGTCACGGACCATCTTTTGCAACTTTGCAGTCTCAGTTTCTTCTTTCTTAGCTATGAGCATTTCAACTTGATAGTCTCGAGGTAACTTGGCCCCTTGTTTAGCTAACTCAAGGAAGTATTTTTCTTTCTCCTCTAAAAGGATGATTTCCATCATTGTAATGAGACTCTTATTAGCTTTGGCATTAGCTATATCATTCTAAGTGATTACATCATCTTCATTACCAAGGATCTCATAAATACTCAGGATTTGGTCTTGTTGTTGATCATCTTGGTTTTGATTGTATGGAGTAGGGCGATAAAAATATGTTGTTTGCCAATCACCTTGAGGTTTGTTTCGAGATTGATCATCATTGTGCGACTGATTTTGGTCTTGTTGAGATTGACCATGAGGCTGCTCATTCTGAGGTTGAGCAGGACATGCGTCATTAGAAGATTGACCATGATACTGGTTGTTCTAAGATTGATTATGAGTTTGACAGTATTTGCCTAGTTGGAAGTCAAATGGATCTCCCATCTTGTTGGTGTGGGATAGTGCAGCGATTGAAGCCTTAGTAAAGTGATATGAATGATGTCGATTAGGTGCAGATAAGGTAAATTTTGGTGAATGAATAGGATCAAAAGATTTAATAAATCTAGGTGGGAAGATATCTTGATCAATATCAACAGATTTGATGATAGGAACCGTCTGAGGGAGTTGTCTTCCAAAGTTGCGAAACAATGAGTTATTTTTGAAGTATGAGTTGTCTTGCTCTTGAAATGAGAAACTAGGTTGTGATTCAAATAGCAGATTAAAACACTCCTAAAACACTGGAGGTGATGGTTGAGATGGACTATCTTTCAAAGTACTCAATGAGGAATTCAAGGATATCTCAAAAAGTTTAGATTTCGCAACAAATTCAAGATGATCTATTTCTTGATTAGGAGGTTCGCTTCTACCTTGATTAGTATTCTAAATGGGATAATTCTTGCCACTTCTAGTCATGACAGTCATAGACAAAGATGAAATGAGAGAAGACTCAGGATAATGCTAGACTCTGTCTCTAAGATAATGCAAAGGAGATAAATGGCTAGAATAGCCAAGATGCAAGATGAACCTGGTATGAATCATCAAAAGAGGGGGCTAGAATAGCCGAGATGAGACTATTGCAACATGAGATACAAAAGGCATAAAGAGCTAAGGTAAACCAATGAGAGACAACACGAGCCAAAGAAAAGATCGATCGATTCCTAACTCGAGACAACCAGTTTCTGATAGAAAATGATAGGAAATAGAAAAATAGACCCCAGACAAAAAGTAGATTAGATAAAAAGTCAAATAGTCAATGGCAAATAGGTCTCTATTTTTTAAAACTAGGCTATAGTCTCGCATGAGATAGTACCAGGCCGCATGAGATAAAACCAAATCTTGCGTGAAAGAACATAGTCTCACATGAAAGAGTGCTCTAAAAAGTGAAACTTCACGCGGGAAAAGTCCAAAATCTAACAATCTGATAGTTTTTGAGGTAAAAGTTCAATTTTGAGGTACAACTTGAATTGATGTCTGATAGAAAATCTAGTTTCCTGACAAGTTTGTAGAACAGTTTAATCAACAATCTCATTTTGAGGTTTCAAGCATTCGTTTAAAGACACAAAGGTTTAGATCAAGCAGTTGTGATACAAGTAGTCGTTAATAGACCTATCAAGGACAAAGCAACTTGATAGCATCAGGGAAGTCTTTGTTTGATAATGATTAGATAATGTTTAAGACTCAATAACAAACAAATAGCTTAGTCCTACAAAAAAAATGGTGAGAAGACAAAACCTTTTCCACATTGCTTATCCACATACATGCACCTCACACAGCTATGTCACCCCCTAGAGGGCACCCATGTTTTTGGTGTTTCCAAGGACTCAATAGTATATGTTCAAAGGTTACCCTTAAAGAAAGGGGCCAGTGTTGTATACCACCTTCAAGCATCCAGGTGTATGCCTATGATGGGAATCTATAGGTGAGATTCTTCCCCCTCCCTACGCAAAGATTATGACTCCTTTCAGAGGTGAACCGGGTAGGCCACTAGCTAAGGAAAGTTTTTAATAGGCTTTTGTTCATGCTAACCTTCAGTGCCCTTGATACAGGGCTAGGGCCTCGCAGCCACACCAACAAACAAAATTCATACACCCCCACAAGCAGGGCTAGGAGTGGCGTCGCTTAGTACAATAGATGGAGTCTTCTCACAATGATAGTTAAAATCATGAGAAGGAAGCTAACATGGTTTTGGAGTCTTTATACTCAAAAAAACATTCTTTATTAGAGTGAGGTGGAATCACCAGTGAAAGGTGCATACTCACTTGGGTCATTCTTGAAGGTTCAACTTCCGACAGGCCCTCTAAAGGTGACACAACTTGGCTTAGATCTGAGGGTTTTATTTTATGTTTCTCTCAAAGAGAGAAGAGCATACTTCTCTACCTCATCACTTAACCCAAACACATCAAGAATATTCATCACCGAGTTAGCTTCACTCCACCACATCTACAAACTTTTAGGTTTCTGGTTCTCTCAAAGAGAGAAGAGCATAATCCCCTAGCAAGTAGAAGCGTAAAGATTCACTACCTTTCTTTGCTTCCCCAAGAATTTGTCATATTAGTAAGATCATTATGTTTTTGGGTTCATTCATGGTCATCACCTCAATGTAATGAAGAGCCAAATTCCCTACTCACTATCAAAATCCTCAAGAAATTTTAACGGAGCCCTATTTAGACTATGTGAATGAAAGCAAGAAACAAACACAACATTTTAATAAGTCTTCAACTATCATCCTACAATCAAACCATTAGCATGTTTTATATCATTCGATAAGTGTCCTACAGAAAATTGTTACACTGTAAAAATAATAGAGAAATAGTAAACAACAGCAAATAGGAAACTATCAGAAATCTAGAATAGGAAAGACAGAGACTGAAAATTTTAAAACACTGTATCCAAATCTCGCATGAGGAAGTACTCCACAGCGCGCAAGAAAGTACAGGGTGTTGCACGAGGATGGGAAAGTTCACGTGAGAGATTGCTACACGGAGTAAAACTTCATGTGATATGCTCTGGATTCTCATGTGAGAATCCATACGCAAATAGTATAGATGCACAACAGAGCTTAAATTTCTTGTTAGAAAAAATTGAGAATGAGGCCATAAATTGATCTTTTTCCCCCACGATGGGCGCCAAAATATATGCTGTTAAATGTGGACCTCTAATCCAACTACACACGCAACATAATCATTACTCACATGGTCAAATTATGAGAGAGAGTATGAATTACTCAATCTGAAATCCATGGTGAAGCGACTTGCTGCCTCCTATGTAGATGAGGTGTTTAATTACTCTCAGAATGAGAGCCAACAACCATAAGACCAATTCTAAAATGGAGGATTTGAAAAGCTATGAAGGTAAAAAAACTGAAATTAAACTAGAATGAGTGCAATTTAGTCTAAAATGCTTTGAAGGAAATATGATATTAATCTAAATAGCTTTGGAAGAAAATATAAAGTGCAAATTGACTCTAAGAACTTGAAATAAAGATGAGATTAAACTAAATGAGCAAGTAGATAAACTAATTATAATGAAAGTACAATATTAAGCTATAATGAGATTAAGCTAATTATGCAATAAAGCTTTGAAATAATGAAATTGAGACAAAAAAATGCTATAGTTTAGTTACTCAAAAATTGCTCTCTTTCGAATAAAGAAATGAGGTCCATTAAATAGACAAGCCCAGGGAGAGAATGAAGAGGTTCTTGATTTGAAACTCCTGACTCTTCATTCCCATTTGAGACAAAAAGACATGAATTACTTAATTAAAAGAATGGAAATTGCCACACAGGGTGACCTTTCGAATATTGTGAATTATTAATTCAAATAGGAGTGTCCATTCAAATAATAAGTAATTATTAACCCCTTTTTATGTATATTATCCAAATGGGGTGGGTTTAATTTAATTTAAAGCACTTAGGACTTTAGAATTAAATTAATTTATCATAGGGGTAATTTACCTAATAAAAGTCAAAGACTTTAGGAATTAATTTTAATGTTTGATTAATGCAATTTAGGGTTTATTGCAATTGACATCAAGTAGAATTAAGTCAGGTAGGAGAGATAAAATTTCCTAGCAAAGTCAGACATTGAAGATGTAAAATTGATGAAAATGCACCAAAATTGATTGGATTTATAAGGTGCCAATTTTAGGGTATTACAGTAATTACAAAACAGCCTATCTTTTTTTGGAAAGTTTAGCATTTAGGCCTACGCTCTTCACTTCTTCTAGTGAATCAAAATGCCAAAGTGTTGAACTTTTTGATTAAGAAGAAAGGTTGAGGAATCAAACACATAAAATCAAAACCCCTTGTTTGTAGAAGAGAGTAGAAATACTCAATTCTCTATAGTTAGTGGGTGAAAGAAATTGAACATTGCTTATTGTGTTTGGGAAATTAAGGAAAAGTTAGGGATATGCTCTTCACCTTTTGGTGAACCAAATTCCCAAAAACTTGTTCTTAACTCCATTTCCTTGCTTTACATGAACATGCTAGAACATTAGTGGGCTCGCCTCCCGAGAATTTTCCTTAACGAGGCCGGTGTGAGGGACAGCCCAAGGTGGGATACACTTGCTTTTGCTAAGAGAATCTAACCCACTATAAAACAAAATGCATACATCCTTAATGGGGTCTATGACAAAAGGATTTTAAATTTTTGAACTTCCTCGAGTAGTCCTCACGGATTGCGCAAAAATCCAACATATCGGTGGTGGGAAGCCCCTTAAAATACTTGGGGGATGAAATTTTAAGATCCATTTTGAATGGAATCTATATTAAATCCTTAATAAAATAGAAAGACCACCTTTTTAGAGCCATGTTTGTGAACCAAATCTTGTGCTAGGTAGGTGCTTGAAGTTTCTTTTTGTGCAAAACCCATGACAACCTTCTTTCAAATCAAACATTTTGTGTTAAGTGGGTAAAAAAGTGAGAGAGATATCCATTGAAAATTCATCTTACATTTTTAATCTCTTCAATTTAAAATCAACAATTCTCAAATCAAGATTCACTTCAAATCAAACCCTTGTTGGATGTTGGTTTCCACACAATCCCACACATATAGGGTATATTTACAAGGAGATAGCACTCTTGTTGCAAACAAAGGGCAAGAAGTTGAGTACCAAAGTCTATTCAAAGGTCCTAATCAAGAAGAAATTTTCCCAAACTAATTTGAAAATAGATTTGGAGAAATGGATAGGAATTCTGCATATCATAATTACCAACAAGCAGGAAATAATCATAACATCAACAATGCTAATCATAATCCTAAAGAAACACTTGAAGAAAAAGTTGAGAAAGATGCCCAAGATCTAGAATTCCTAGAAGTCATGGAGAAATTAATAGATAGGGATAGTGAGAAATTTTTGCTAAACCTAGCCCAAGCAGGAGTGAAGCTTCCTCATGATTTTGATATTGAACAACTTAAGAAAGACCAAGAGAAGGATAACCCCATGAATGCGATGACTAGGAAAATAAAGGCCTTCCAAGAACAAATTGATACCATGAAAAAGATGGCTGAACCTAAGGCCTTTTCTATTGAAGCTTTGTGTCCTTTTCCATTCAACAAAAGCTTAGTGATGGTACTTTTTCCTTCTAATACCATTTTTCCTAAGTATGATAAGTATACGGGTAAAATAGACCCACAGGATCATTTAAGGGAGTTTTGTGCCCTAAGAATTGAGTTCATGCATAATGATACATACCTAATGAGACTCTTTCCTAGGAGCTTAGGAGGTCCCACCATGGAGTGGTTTACGAAGTTACCCCAAGGAATAAAGATCTTTGAGGAGATAGCCTCCAAGTTCGTAACCCATTATTCTTATAACATTGAGCATGAAATCACAATTCTTAAGTTGTGTGATACCAAATAGAAAGATGGAGAATCCTTCTTAGGATTCCTACAAATGTGGAGGATCATTTTTGCAAGGTATCCACGAAGTATCCCCAAGAAAGAGAAGATGGAAATCTTTACCAATAATTTGACCATGGAAATGAATTATAGATTACAACTTCAATGTCCCCCAACATTTGAAAAACTCATCAAAAATGGGATCAAGATTGAAGATGTATTGGTCAAGAGAGGTGAAATAAAATTATTTAAAGATAACAAATCCAACAACAACAACAATAATTATGTGCCTAAATATGTCAATAATCAAGGGTCCAACAATCACAATGAGAAGTCTAAGTCATGGATAAAGAATAACAATAAAAACCTTGTGAATGATGGAGTTGTGGAGGCCCACAACTTAAAGGAAGCCCCTTTTACCCTACCATATGGAGCTAATTCTTCAAATAATGTTAATCAATCAAATAAAGCTCCATTTAATTCCAATAACATTTCCAATAATAATGCTAATGGCAATAAGTCAAAACTCTCTTACTCCGCATATAACAAGAGAAAATTCACCTACATAGGTGAACCTTTGGAGAATGCATTAAGGACCTTGGTCACTAACAAAATCATTACATTACCCAATGTGAGAGATTATGAACCTTAAGTTAAACCTAATTGGTGGAATGATTCTCATCATTGTGAATATCATCAAAATAGAGGTCATCCAACCAATGAATGCATGAGATTAAAATACTTGGTGCAAGATTTAATCGATAATGGAACCATTAAAATTGAAGGGCCTCAAAATAATGAGGACCATACAGCCTTCAAGAATCCCTTTTTGAATCATGAAAAGGGTGAGTCATCTAATGCTAATCAAAATTAAAAAAATGCAATGAGAAAGTAAAATTTGCTCATACTTATGATAACATAATAAATACTTTAAGAGAAGAGGATCACACCATAAATGTTATAATAATAAAGGAGAATTCAAGAGAAGCCTCATCAAATGTTGTCACTAGGGGGACAAGCATAAAAAATTATCCTACCTACCAATGCTCCTAAAATTGTGGTACCAAACCAAGCTTCCAACTCATCATCAAAACAATACAACTTGGTTGATCAACTACAAAAAACTCCCGCTCAAATATCTATTTTGGAGTTACTCAAATTATCCCCATTTCATAAGGATATTTTGGAGAAAGCCTTATTGGAAACTAATGTGCCTCTAAATTTAGAGGTAGAAAAATTTCAAAATATGGTGGGACACCTAATTGCACCTCATTTCTTATTATTTGCCTTTACACATAGAAATCTTGATTCACAAGCATAGCATGAAAAGATTCCTTATAGATGGAGGAGCTGACCTAAACATTTGTACCCTTAGCCTAGTGAAAGCCCTAGGATTTTCTGAGGAGGCTATTGACCCTAAGAAAAAAATAACCATAAAAGCCTACGATGATGAAGAAAGAGCTTCAAAAGAAGTCATTGTGTTACCCATAAGAGTGGATCCTATGCAAAAAGAGACCGTATGCCAAGTGTTGGATCTAAAGTTGACTTACAATATCTTGTTAGGAAGGTCGTGGATCCATGAAATGCAAGTCGTTCTGTCTACTTATCATCAATGCCTAAAATTTCCTTATCTAGGGAAAGAGATAATGGTAAGTGGGGACCTAAACCCCTTCCAATATTGTAACAACATCAAGCCTATCAATGACTCCTTAGTCCCACACAATGCAGAAGGGTCTATACCTAATCAAATCTAGCAAAGGAAAAATTCCAAAGACATTCCCTTATTAAAAGGAAAAGGAAAGATGGAAGATGAAATTGTTATTGAAGACACACCAAAACTCACTAACCTAACTACATCAACTAAAGGAAAAGAGAAGGTTAGTGAGGAGAATATTATCAAAGAATAAAAAGAAGACCATATAAAAGCTACCCAAGTATACACCAAAGAGGCTCATTATCAAAAAATGGACCAAATGATGAAGAATTTTGATAAGCAATGCAAGATCAAGAAAAAAGGGATAGGTGAATACTCCTTATCTATGATGGACTTGCCCTTATCACACAAGTCCTATGGAAAACATCCAAATCTACCCCATAGATATAATGATAATTTTGTGAGGGCAAGTACATCATCTACTATAGATGCAGAGGACAATGAGATCCTAAACTGGTTATATAAAGATGAAGAATCAAGTGCCCATGTCAAACATATTCAAAATATAACCATTCCCACACATCAATATAGGAAAGGGTTTCCAATCATGCCAAAGATGGGGTACAAAGGTCAAGGACCTTTGGGCACAAAGAATGAAGGGCCATTGAACCCATAGAAAGTACATGGCGAGATAGCAAGGAGAAAATAGGATTAGGGTACCTTGAAGAAGGATACACTAAAAAACATTATCCCAAACTTCATGGTCAAATATTGCAATTAGAATCACATAATGATGAGGATTCTAATGAGTGGGAATGGGAGACATTGTCTGATGAGTCATGCCATGATAAGGGTATTGATGTTATTCATACCTATGCTTCTACCAAGAATAAAGGACCAATGGCAGAATCAAGTTCAAATCAAGCTTCTAGTTCAAACCAAGTGGTTCAAAATGATGTACCAAGCATATAGAAATAGAGATAAATCAATGGGTAGGTGAACCCTACATACCTTCATGGAGACCTACTATGGAGGAATCAAATGTTAGGTTTAATCCACATGAATTTTATCCAACGAAAACCTTAGAGGATTCTAGTGAGGAGGACTTTGATCCTACTTCTTTAGAACATTTAGAGGAAGCCCATGTTATAGACTTGCACGATACAATGTATCAGCCTTCTAATGAGGTATATGCCTTAAATACAATTGAAACAAACCCAAGTATTGACCCATTAAGTCTCATACACCCAGAATTAATCAAATGGAATTCCATCGAGCCAACTACCCTTCCAACCTTCTTGAATGATAAAGTGGTGTCCCAATACCTTAACGCGGTTGAACCTTCTTCTATCATGGAATATTAGGAAGAATTGATCAAGAGGAACATCCAAACTTTCAATCTAAGAAAAATTGAAAAAAATGAAAAGAATCGAGTGTTGAAAACCACGTTGTGGCAACATTAGATCCAAAAGAAAGAAAGAAAGAAATAAAGGATGTTTCCAAAGGTGAAAACCCAATTGAGGCACCTAAGGAAGGGATTTTGGATGTTCTACCAGAACATTATGAAGAAAGATCCCCAATCTTGATCGAGCCCACAAAAAAGATAAATATTGGATCAGAAATAGAGCCGAAGATCATCCACCTAGTGGCATCACTATCTAGTGAAGAAAGAACATAATTCATCAAGTTCTTTAAGGAAAATCAAGTTAAGTTCGCATGGTATTATGATGATATGCTGAGTTTAGACCCAAATCTGATAATGCATCATCTAAATATCAAGGAAGGAGCCAAACTTGTTAAGCAAAAGCTAAGGAAGATGCATCCCCATATAGCACTACTTGTTAAAGTGGAATTAGAAAAAATGTTGAAAGTGGGATTTATAAGGGCCATTGATTATGCACAATGGATCTCAAATATAGTGCTAGTATCAAAAGTAGACAAATTGATCAGAATCTGCACAGATTTCAGAGACTTAAATTTGGCATGTCCTAAAGATGACTTCCCACTTCCGAGTATAGATGCCATTGTGGACTTAACAGCAGGACATTCTATGTTTTCACTTATGGATGGATTTAGCAGATATAACCAGATAAAAATAGCACCAAAAGACTAGGATAAGACAGCTTTTACATGTGCATGGGGTACTTTTTGCTGGAATGTCATGCCTTTTGGTTTGAAGAATGCCAGAGCGACCTATCAATGAGTGATGACCACAATATTTCATGATATGATGCATAAGTTCATGGAGGATTATGTGGATGACATATTAGCTAAATCTCACTCAAGGAAAGAGCACCTACCAATTTTGGTGAAATTTTTTGAAAGGTTAGAGCAATTCAAAGTAAGACTTAACCCAAAAAAATGTGCATTTGGAGTCCAATCCGGCAAACTATTAGGCTACATTGTATCTGCAAAGGGAATAGAGGTGGATCCCACTAAAGTGAAAGCTATTATGGAAATGGAAGTACCTAAAAACATTAGTCAAATGAGGTCTTTACAAGGAAGGATACAATCCATCAGGAGATTTATCTCCCAGCTAGCAAAAAAATGCCATAATTTCACCCAACTTTTGCATAAAGATACAATTTTCAAATGGGATGAAAAGTGTGAAGAAGCATTTAATCCATTGAAGAAATATCTTATGAACCCACCAATATTGATGCCACCTACAGAGGCAAGCCCTTGATCCTATATATTTCAACAATGGAGAATTCATTGGGGACACTTTTAGCACAAGAAGATGAAACAGGAAAAGAAAAAGCAATTTACTACATAAGTAGAACCTTGGTCAAATACGAGCTAAATTATACATTCATGGAAAGGGCATTCTTGGCCATAGTTTTTGCTTCCCAAAAATTGTGCCATTATATGCTAGCCCACAAGATAAGGCTCATTTCCAAAATTGATCCTTTGAAGTATCTAGTTAGTAAAACAACATTAAATGGAAGGCTAGCAAAGTGGGTTATGGTGCTGAGTGAATTTGACATAGAATATGTTGATAGAAAATCAATCAAAGGGAAAGTCATTGTTGACCAGTTAGTAGAAGCACCACTTCAAGATGATCATCCAATCCAAGTGGAATTCCCAGACTCAGAGATTGTGAATGTTGAGGCAAAGACATGCCAACTATATTTTGATGGTTCATACACTCAACATGGATCAGGAGCAGGCATACTTCTAATCACTCCTCAAGGCTCTACTATTCCTAAGTCCTATAAATTGCTATTTCCATGCACCAATAATATATCATAATATGAAGCCTTGGTTATTGGAATCAAGTTGGCATTAGAATGGAAAGTGACTGAATTAAAGGTTTATGGAGATTCACAATTAGTCATTAATCAAGTAAATGAAGAATATCAAACAAAAGATGACAAATTGATACCCTATAAAAAGATGGTGGAAAGTCTTAAGAAGTAATTTATTCTTATTACATTCAAGCAAGTGCCAAGAGAAAAGAACAAGGTAGAGGACGCAATTGCAACTATGGCTTCACTTGTACAAATGCCTGATGAGAGTGCTAGATATGAATTCTTGGTAGAAGAAGTGGATCAACCTGCGTTTGACCCTACCCACCCTTATACCATTTTCTTGCTAAATACAAAAAAATCACCTTGGTATGGATCTATTTATACTTGAAAGATCAAATTCTTCCCATGGACCAAACTAGGAATCAAAAGAAAAGCTTCATTCACCAAGTTGCTTGATATACTATAATTTCTGAAACATTGTATTGTAAAAGTTTAGACGGAATGCTCCTTAGATGTTTAGAAGAAGAGGAATCAAATATAGCCTTACAAGAAATTCACGAAGGAATTTTTGGATCACACTCGAATGGATTAACCCTAGCTAAGAAACTTCTTAGGATAGGATATTTTTAGCCTATGATGGAGAAAGATGCTTGTAATTTTGCCAAAACTTGTAGAAAGTGTCAATTCCATGGAAATCTAATACATGTGCCCACATAAGAGCTTCATCTAATGACAACACCTTGTCTATTTTATCAATGGGGTCTAGACTTAATAGGCATGATTTATCCACCATCCTCAAATGATCATAAATTCATCATCATCGCAACGAAGTACTTTACTAAGTGGGTGGAAGTTGTACCCTTATCAACTGCAATGGGAAAATAGATATCTTTGTTTATCATCAATCACATTATTTGTAGATATGGCATACCTCATGCTATCATAACGGATAATGCAAAGCATTTCAAAAAGAAAGACCTCAAGGAATTATGCACCAAGTTTCACATGATTCATCATTCTTCTTCAATTTATCATCCCCAAGGTAATGAACAAGCCGAGGCAACAAATAAGAACATTTTGAAAATATTGAAGAGAATAGTGGACAATTCAGGTAGAGATTGGCACATCAAAATAAACCCGACCTTATGGGCTTATAGAACAAGAATTAGAATGCCAATAGGAGCTACACCTTTTTCTTTAGTCTTTGGATCAAAAGCATTTTTTCCTTTGGAAGTAGAACTTCCATCCTTAAGGGTATCTCTTCATGGCTTGATAAATGAGGAAGACTATAGGGTTTCTAGGCTTCAAGAACTAGAACTCCTAGATGAGAAATAGAAACAAGCATTTGATCATCTAAAGGTATACCAAAATAGAATGTCAAGGACTTATAATAAACATATCAAGTCAAGAACATTTCAAATAGGTGACCTATTTTTGTGAGAAAATCCCAAGAACCAAGTAGCAAGGGAAAAGAAAGGAAAATGGGAGGCAAACTGGTTAGGACCATTTATCATCATTGAAAATTTTGGGACTGGTACCTATAAGTTAGCAGATTGTGATGGAGAAGAGCTACAAGAACCTATCAATAGCATACATCTAAAAAGGTTCTATACATGAGGTAGATGAAAGAGTATAAAGAGTATTAGATGGAAAGCATCATATGTATTGTACATAGTCAAAAGAGATCTTGAAAATATCAAAAAACATTTGAAAAGCATAAAAGAGCAAAAACAGTGGAAAATTGAGCATGAAGAAAGAAAAAACATTCATGTATGATCTTCAAAAATATGTTATCTTGGTGAAAACCTAGCAAATAGGTACCTCGATGTTATGAAAAAAATAAAAAAATAAAAAAAAAACCACAAAAAAAGAGAAAAAGTGCCTTGGTGAAAACCTAGCAAATAGGCACCTTGGTAGCAAAAAAAAAGAGAAAAGCTTTAAAAATAGAAAAAAGAGCAAGATCTATTCAATCAGTGAAAACCTGGTAAACAGGTGCCATTGAAAGTCCAAGTCAGTCACATACTTAGAATATCACCTTGTAAATATTGCATTCACTAGCATTTTGTATATATTGCATAATAAAACCCCACAGTTACATTTGCAAGTACCTCAAGAGTTTGGTCACCTAATCTGCAAGTTGTCCTAAGTCCAACTTCAAAATCATATCAAACTAGGGGCAATCTACTCAAAAGGAGAAAGGATTCATCAAAACAAGCTTTATTTAATCATGGAATCATTTCATCAAATTTGAAAGAGGAACGCTTAATCAAATCTACATTCTAATCCAATTTGAACTTGAACGCAAAATTTGATCCAAGATCTTAAATGACCTTATCATTATCAGGATTAAAATCATGAAATGGATGGAACTACAAGTGAAATATGGATTTGAAAAACATTGCAAGAAATTTTTCTAAGTGTTGCCTCAATTGATGAAATCATGTCTTTCTACCGAATCGATGAAAGTGTTAGACTAGACAAGCTATGATGAAAGGAAGATATTTTTGTTGATTTCTGAATGACTATCTTAAAATCAAAGTTTTAAATCATGTATTATTTGTCTAAGGACATGACCATCAAAGAGTCATCGAGGACTTGTACATAGGATAAAACTGAGATTTCTGCTTGTTTATGCAAAAGGATATCTTGGCTATTTTGATCTTCAATATCATAAAACCAAAATCCACTTGCAACATAGAACTGACAAAATCGGTATTCACACTCTCATGATTGGCTTCAATCAGTAATAGTCGTATTGAAGAGAGAAGGGAAAGCAAAGAAAGAGGTTCAAAAAGTATTCATATCATCATAGTTGAACTAGTGATGGCTGTATTAAAATAGGATTCAAAACGCTCAATGATGATAATAAAATTTTTAATAATGACAGTTAGTTGCATACATCTTAGATTAAGTGCATTGTATATAATTTTGCCTTTCTTAGCTTAAATTGAAAGAGGAAAATGAAAAACAGGGTGTACTCAATTTCAAAAATCAAAGGATTATCAAAAAAAACTATATAAGATTGAATGTGTTGGAAATAAAAAACAAATAAAAAACAAACTACATTTCATTAGTTCACTTGCATTCATTTAAATGTGTCCAACATTTGAATCATTAAGTTTCATTATCATTAAATTACATCTATAGCATCCACCTAGATTGCATTAAAGTTCATTAAAATGCATTATCATTAGATTGCGTTCATCTCATTTTTAAATATCAATTCATTAAGTGCATTGTATAAAGTTAGTTAATCATTATTTGCATACATTAGGAACATTTAACATTAAATGCATATCATCCATGATAGAATCATTTAGTCATGTTGCATATATCATTAATCATTAAAAGCTCATGATCATTGCATTATTACATATATCCATCACATTTACATATCAAGCGAAAAGCATCCATATGTCCATCACATTTGCATATCAAAAGAAAGACATACATTAGATCCAATATTCATTATCCATTTAACATCCTACATGTATTCATTGCATACATTCATCAATATCATTAATCATTAAGATAGCATGTCATTCATCTATTGTATGTCATACATAAGACAAATCATCTAAAACATCATTAGGACATATGCATACATTGGAAAATGGCATTTCTAAAGAACATAAAACAAAGCATATATAGGACATAGAATCAAATAGAACTACATAACATGCAAAACACCTAAAAAAGAGATCCAACACATAATGACATCATATATAGTGAAATCTATCAAAGAAAGTATTAGAGTCCATGGTACTATCATCATAAAAGAAACAAGATATCAAAGTCTAAATGAATGATCATAAAAGCAATATCTAAATATCAATGTTCATCAACTATCAAAGTATCAACATAAACAACATCAATCAATCAAAAATGATACAACAAGAGTCCAATATCTTGATCATAACAGTAAAAAGGAGATCATATACCATCAAAGTACAAATGAAACAACTAAAAGATCTCAGGGAATATATCAACTAATGAGGTCACCAGTACCATCGGTACCATCAGGACCATCAGTACCATCAGGACCCAGAGCACTATCAGGAGGCCGACTTGAGCTAGCTTGTAATCCGTGATGACTCATAGAAACCATGAAACTCTGCATCATCAAGCTCAACTAAGAAACTTGTTGCTCTATTGTCAAAATCTAAGTCTCCAAAGAAACCACATCTGATGCTGATGTTGGGGCAGGAGTCTGTGCTACAGAAGGCTGAGGAGGAAGTATAGAAGTAGATGGCACAAAAGAAGATGGATCACCCAAAGATACAACAAAGTGAGAAGATGATGGCTGAGAAGAAGATGAAGGCATCAAAGCTGAAATAGAAGCACAAGTAGAAGAAGCTACCTAAACCTGAGGAACAATTGGAGGAATAACCTACTGAGTAGGAGGACCATGTGCCTGATCAAGTAGTACCTATGTAATATCTGCATCCATCTCCCTTTGACGCCTAGCCCTAGGCCTATTTGCTGGATCCCTAGCCACCTGATGTAAAACCCTGTCAACCTGACGACCTCTTGCCTGATCATCACCCCTAGGAGGAATTGGAGCAGCAGCTATCACTGGCATCTACACTCTACCTACTCTAGCTCCTTGATGACCCCATTGTCCATGTCATCCCTTTATCCTACCACCACCACCTCTGTCATCATCTCCATCATCACCACCATCTCCACCAGCACCATCATCCCCATCTGATAACTCATCACTGGTGGGAATCCTCTCAGGAGGATCTATAAATCTAGGAAAAGGATGTCGATGTAGCCAAGTGTTGTACTCATCTGTGATACCTACATCTACAACATGCTCTCTCAGGGACCAAGGATGATACAATAGGTCATGACTCTCCCTCATAGTAGTGCCAAAATTGACACAAGGACCCCACAAGGATCTCTCTACCTATACACGGGCATACATAGCCACTCCTTGTGGCATACACTATCTGTGCCCATACTGACACAATACCCTATGGAAGTAGAATCTCAAAATAACAAAAGTAGACCATCTAATCATCTAGCGAGGACAAAAAATATAGGGTAACTTGATATCATCCTTCGGCCAAGGCTCACAACCAACATAAGACCTCCAAACAATGGTATCCATATCATCAATCTTGCATCACCAGTAATCTAGCTTACCCATATAGGTCTGGATAATGATACCATCATACATCCACGCAAAAGGCCAACCTGGCTAACGATCTCATTTTGTGATAGGACGTGTCACTGGGATATGGTCCCAGGTCCAAAGCTATAATAAGATAGCTCCAGGAGTCAAAGTGGTAGAATGTCTATACACAACTATGTGCAAATCATGATATAACTATGCCAACACATAGGAACCCCAGTCAAACCGATGAGGATCTACCATCAAGTCCTCCAAAATGGGACCCCATCCGATAGCGAATCCATGTCTGCACCTATTAGGAAGAAGGAAACCTACAATTAGAGTACCAAGAATAGCTGGTAAAATAGGGAATGAAATGAACTAAGCCCACTGGATGTGAGCATCACCAATAGTACGGTCACCAAAAACTCGACGACAGGTTGATCTATCATAAAAAAAATCATAGTAGACAAGCTCTCCTCGAGCAGGTAACCACAGAATATGATATACATCCTCTAGAGTAATCATCATCTCTCCCATAGGAATATGAAATGTATTATGGTCTGAGTGCCAACTCTCAGCCATAGAAGTGATAAGGCCTTGGTTCACTCAGAATTGAGGAAGATAAAGAAGGACAATCCACATATACTAATATACCATCGATCAGCCACACTCAAGTCAGCAATCATACCCCACGACAAGGGATACACACCACGGATACGTAATGACCCAAGCTCATCCTACAAAAATCAAGTGCAAAGACATTAGAATGAAAATCATTAATTGATTGGACCATCCTAAATCAATCAAAAATGATAAAAAAAACCTATCAAACCATAATCAATTTCGTGTTTCTACTCAAATAGAATGGAAATTTTATCATCATCCATCATCTACATCTAGATTAACGAATGATATTCCAATTATAAGTGACTCATGTTGACTATCACAACTTGTTAAGAACAACAAGTTTGGGAACTTACCCTATCAACTAATCGACAATGTCGAAGAAATTCCAAAGTGGACTTGATAAATTTGAAAAAAGATTTGCAGAGAAAAAGCACTATTAAATGAGGTAAAAGTGTAAAAATGTAAAAGCACTGCTTAAATTTGTAAACGTGCTCATTAATGGTTCAAAAGTGGAAAACAAGGTAAAAATGCTCTAACATATCGTGGAAGTGCTGTTTAGAAGGGTAAAAGCACAAATAAGAGCAAAAGCGCTCCAAAAAATTATAAAAGCGGAAAAGGGCAAAAAGTTGGCAAGCAAAAGTGCACAATTGGGTTGCAGAAGGGCACTTTCACATTGCAGAAGCACAAATTGGAGGTCAAAAGCACCATTTAATCAGGCAAAAGTGCTCATTTAAATAAAAAATGGAAAAAAGAGTATTTTACCAGGAAAAATTTGAAAAAATTGAACTTAAATGCTACAAACAGAAAAATAAAGAGGTATACAAACTCACAGCAGGTCCAGAACCAAGAAGACATTGATATTGCCGACATTTCTTGAATTGATGCTCGCAAATGGGGACAAACATCGTGAAAAGTCAAAGGAGGTAGAAAAGGTAAAAGGTAAGAGTAAAAGTGAAAATGAATAGTGAAAAAGAGGATTTTGGCCCCTTTATATAGCTTTTTGACCTAAGCAAAGGTAACTTTGACCTAACAAAGGACTATTTCACTAAAATTGACCCAGGAACATGAATTTATCATTAAATCAATTAAAACAGGGGCATTTGAAATCAAATTGACCTAACAGTAATATCGGAAATATAAATAAAATTCATTACAAATTTGAATTTAATCAATGTAAAATGACCAACATAATCAAAATTTCAACCAACAATCAAATTTTATTTCATTTCCAAGGGGGCATACCATCGGATAAATCAACATCAACAACATCATCATCGAAAATCAAGAGATCAATCATCAAATCAGAGTGAAAGATTTTATCAGAAAAAATTTCATAAATCAATCGAGAGGGGCATCAAACATCAAACCAACATCAAATCAGGTATCACATCAAAAATCTAACATCAGATTGACCATAAAATAAATCAATCAATCTGATCATCAAAATGACCATCAACGTATCACATCATGTCAGAACAATCATCAGAACTGCATCAAGGGTATGAAATCAATCAAAATCTTGTATCAGATATCAAGGATCGATCATTGAAAGACATCAAACAAACATCAAAGATCGATCATCAATGAATCAGGACCTATCATCAAGCAAGATCAAAGTATTCTTTGAATCGACATGCTTCACACGTCAACTCAAAGAGGGGCATTTGTAATCATCTAAAAATGGAGAAAGATGATTAAATGATAAATCAAAGCAAATCAGGACAAAATTGAAGTAATTGAATCACAATGCATAATTAGCCAATCAAAATTAAAATCAAGTCTTAATTCAAGATAAATCAAAATTGAGAGTGTTTTAATCAAATACAATCAAATCAAAGTGCAATTAAATCAATTAATTGTATAGTTTGGATTAAATCAAATTCAACCCATTCAAGGGGTACATGGCTAAACAAATCAATTTAAATCAATTAATAAATCGTAATTTCCCTCAATAACCACAAAGGGAGGAAATTCAATCAACCAATAGGATTTGAGGAAAGGTATTCGCATGGATCAAGCCAAATTCAATCTCAATCACTCAAAGTGAAAGAGAATCTTGTCCATTGATCTTGTCTACTTGTCCCAAGCTTTGAGGACATAAACTTTGCATTGTCTCCAAAGAGTGTAACCAAGGACTCAACCAAGGCTTAATCATGATCAACTACACTAGACCCCCTACCATTGGGAAAATCTATAAAAGGAAGACCAAAATCCTTAGAATTCATAACCACACATCTGAGAATTGCATTGAACCTCTTACATTTTATAGCTAGAAAGACATTTTAAGAGCTTAATTAGCATTCAATTTGATCTAATTGTTAGCTTTAGCTTAATGTTTATCATTTCTCATTCTAGAGGAATGTCGTTAATGGTAGCTTGCTGAGAGCTTCACATTAACACTCTTAGATAGAGAGCCATAGGATGCTCAATTGATCTTTCATTTGCTAAATACTTGCTATATTGTGGTTTATTTAGTTTCTATTTCATTTATTGTCAATACTAATTCTATGAAGGTGCTTTTCCTTGTACACAGAAATGTTCCCTCTAATTTTGAGAATTTGAAGGGGCTAAGGCTTCTAAACCTTTCGATGAATAACTTGAATGGGAGAATTCCAAAATATTTTGGAGAAATGTATCAATTGGATTCATTAGACCTTTTCAGGACAAGACCCTACATAGCTTGAATTTCTAAGCTATTTAGGTTCACTGAATCTATCACACAACACTCTTTCAGGAAGTATGCCACAAGGAACACATATGATCAGATTTGAAGAATCCTCTTATTCAGGAAAATCCTAATCTATGGGGGTGTCCCCTACCCAAAAATTGTTCTTGGCCACAATTTGTTCCATCTCCTCCTCCAATTTGCATTAATAAAATAAAGAAACCCACTAAATTTCCATGGTATGGGATAGCATTGGGATTGTCCTATGGAATAGCTTTTGGGGGTATAATATCATTTATTGTGATAAAAATCAGTTGAAGAAAGAATTACTTCAACAAAGTTGATACAATTCCAAAGTCTTTATTTCCATGGATGAAGAATTTAACACTATGAAAAGATATATCTATAAGTCATTAAAATGTGATTATTTTTTGGTTCTTTAATTTTATATCATAATTTTAAATATTAAAATATTAAAATTCAAAAGAAAATCACTAGTTTTAATTGGCTATTCTATTAATTGTAGATTGTTTGCAGCTCTTTTAGATTAAATAATATAATCTTTTGGTCATTACTAATATTTAACTGTGTACATGAATCTATTTTTTTGCACATGACTATTTCTTAGTGCATCTAGAGGCTTGATATTCTTCGTGGAAAAAAAAATCATTGCAAATCTTTTTGAAAAAGATCTACATGCAATACAAAGTTCATATGTTTCTACGGAGAAAGAAAAGGTTTGAAATTTTAGTTCATAATAAAGTATTAAATATTTTTCTTCATTTAAAAAGATGCAATATCTCAAAAAATTTAACTTTGATGTGGTGCATAGTCATTGACTTATCTTGTCATTATCTTGGATCCCCCTTTTCTCCAAAAAGTGCAATATTTTTTAATTATAAAATTTTAGTTATTGAATGAATGTCTAGTATACTCAGTTTCTTTGTTAGTAAACTTGTCTTCTATTACTTCTTGAGCATTGTCAAGCTCCATAAATTTTGAGGTATTCTATAATCTCTTTTGGAAGTCCATATTTCAGCGGTATTAGAATGATTAGTATATCTTTATGAGAAACGTGTTATATATCAAGTTTTTGTATTCTCTTATAAAGAAAGATATCTTTATATCAAACATATTCACCATTAATGCTAAAAATTCTTGAAAGCTTTGAGAAAGTTGATGGCAAAGTCTGACACACAAATGATGATTCAATACAATCATTGCATGTTTGGCGTTCAAATTTTTGGATCTTATTGTACAACATTACAAATCAACTGTTATTGCTAAAAAAAATTTGTAGTATTATCCATATATTATGTAGATCTATTGATTCAATTTTTTTTTGTTGGAAAATTTGAATGTTTTCCATTTGTTATCAGAGAGTTGTCAAGCAACGATCGTATGTTGAATGAGTTGAGTAACTTTCATTTTATGCATCAGAACTTGATATTATTGGTGGGACATCTTGGTAATAGTTTTATACAAGGAAGCAAAACTTTAATATACATCGAAAACAATTTAATTTCATATTGGACCATGTTTAAATAAATCTTAAATGGGAGATAAAATTAAGTGAAAAGGAAAATATTATGTGCTAAATTTATAGGGGCAATATTTAAGGAAGAGGGGAAGTGGGAATGTCTATTTTATGAGAATGGTGTGGTAGAGAAGAATGACGTTGCATAATGCATGAGCATTTGGACATATTCAACAATAAAAAACATTTCTAATTTGTGTTTGTATGTTTTATTATTTTTGGGGTTATTCTTGATATTTCTAAGCATTACAAATCATTTAATTTGTTCAAATTTTAAAATTGGAATTTCCAAAACTAAACAATTGTCCTTTGAGATTAAAAAATCATTAAAAAATAATCTTCTAAAATTGGTGAAGGATGGGGAAATATCCTCCTATAGAAATAATATTAAAGGTGTGCCCTCACATGAGCCAAGGTTTGGAAGCAAAATGTCTCACAGTTTGGAAAAAAATAACGTATCAATACTTTTACGATATTTTAAAATTTTGAAGAAATGTGAATTTTAAAACAATTTTCTTTTAGGAAAAATTTAAGGAAGATATTAAACATATATTTGTAAAGTTTTTAGTTTTTTAAGAAAATTAAGCATCTGGGTGAAAGTTATACAACATTAATTTGATCATTTAATTTATGGCTAGACAATTAGAGATTTGTCAATATTTAAATTTTTATAATTTGATTCAAAATATAGAGAATTATTTTTTAATTAAATAATAGAATAATTGCACTAAGTTTAGAAATGTAATTGGTAGATAAAATTGTGGGGATTTAAATGCCATAAGCTGGAAGATGGAAGGGCATTCTTCATCGGAGGAATTTCACTTTCTTTTCCAACAAGATGTTTGGTTTTTTTTAATGGTATTTTATTAATAATTGGGAGTAGTAGAGGAATGGAAGGTGATCAAGAAGAATGGAAGATGAGTTGTGATGAAGATGGAGTAACTTGCTCTTTGTAATGTGTCAAAAATTAAAAATCAGTCATTGAATATATTTTATCTACAACAATAAAAAATGGAAAGAAACAAAGATTCAAGTAGAGAAGAACTCAAATAGAGTGGGAAGAAGATTGAGATAGGGAGTGACACAAAGATGAACTTGGAGAGGCAATGAGTGCTTATGAAAGATTATTTTTCTGTAGTATTTATTTGAAAATTAATTTATACTTAATTTTAGTATTAATGAGTTTAGAATTTACTATCTATTAAAATAGGAGTAAAAATTTATTCAAAATAAAGAGATGTACAAAGTAAGAAGGGCGGAGTAGCTAGAAGAGAAGAGAGCACTACACAACCTTATTTTATGAATTCTACATGTATTTGTTTTTTTTCTTTGATATTTGAGCATGTGAATGTTTAAGGGAATGCTTTTTTAAGAGGAATGCATATCAATTATAAAGATATTTTGAGAGTGCAAAATCTAAACTCTTATGACGAGACAATGTTGGATAAAAGTGTAAACATTTTTTAATCAAGGTCCACTATAAAAAATCTTACATCAAGAAGGCTTACATGCTTCATAATTATTTGGTGCCCATGTGTCTTAGGGTTGGGTTTATGTGCTACCACTTTGTTGTTACTATTGGTCCCATATAATATTTTGGCCTTACATATACTATTATAATGTATTTCATTTTATTTCGTCATGTTGAGACAATGTTCAAAGATGATACTAAAGTGGTTAGCCTTATTTAATAAATCTATGGGATGTTTTACTAACATGACATCATATTCATCATTATTCTAAACAAATAGTTCAAGTGTATGTTGCATCATATATAGTTTGACTTCATGTGCCACATAAAACCTTCATAGTGACACTTAAAAGCATGTAACATCAACTCATATGGGTTATGGAAAATTGTAAGATTATTTCACTAACAATAATTCAATCAAGATTATTTATTTTCTAGGATATTATACATTATTAATACACATAATTACTATGTGGTGCATCATGCTTGATATAATGTACCCAACATGAGCTACATGCTATGAAAAATCTAGTTGTTAACTGATCTTGAAGCATGTGAAGAGAGTTTAATTTTCATGATAAGTTCCTATATGTGAATTAAGACTATAAAGTGTATTAATACTTTAAAAATATTACCATTAAGTAATCAAATACTTGACAAAATGAAACATATTATAAAAGAGCCTTAATCAATCAAGATGAACTAAAATAGAGAACTTATAAGAGAGCATCAAGAGAAGTATCAATCAAGAATAACTATTTAAATAAATTCAATACATTACCCACAATGGATCTAAAAGAATAAGATGGTGCAAAGCCTTAAAAGATACCAAAGTTTATTAAAAATGAAATGGTCACAATGACCTTATTAGCAATAGTTTAGAGAACTATAGATTTAGTTAGACATGGCATGCCACCACTCCATCTATAATTTGAACTAATTTTCATTTACTCTTTTAATGATGTTTCATCTAACATGTATGATCTGAGTGCATCATTTTGGGAAAAATGGTGAGAAAAATGTATTGTCCTATCTTCCTCAATTTCATCGAAAACTAATATTAAAAGAAAGAAAGTTATCACCTATTGAAATTTAAGCTACTTAATGTGGTGATCATTCAATTGTGTCTACTATAGTTTATAAATGCACTAGATCTAGTGCTTTAATAGTTATCTATAAGTTTTGGAGAAATATGTGGTTAGTGAATCATTTTCTCTTCTTCTTGTAATTAGTACAATGCACATATTAGACATAGAACATTCATGAGAACCATTATTTTATTCAGATACTAACTAAATGGAAAATACCCAATGAGCCCATTATATGTTGTTCAATACAACTGAAGAATGACAAGTAGAGTACCATCCTATTCATGGTACCATATATCACAAATCTTTAACAATATATTTCTTATACTTTTATTGAAAAGCTCCACCATACAAAATTTTCTTGTGAATTATAAGGCATATTGGATCACGAACATATGCAAATAAGATTTTTCCTTTTGTTGAGGCCAATCTAATTAAACAACCAAAACTGGTCATGATGCTCTGAAAGAGTGAGAGAAAGTTAAAAAAAAAACATTTTATAAATTGATAAATTCTTTGATTATGCTTAAGGATTATATATAGTTTGAAACTAGATAACTCTTGTTGAAGCTTGTCCATGGAATCTACATTCTTTTTGTGAAAAACCTTGGACTATAAAAAAGAGAAGCCACCAGTTTGTAACTTCATTCTTTTATTTTTATTGTTTCCATTAAAAAAAATGCTCACAAGGTGATGATTTTTTTTATTGTATAACTATAGAATCATTAGTTTTTTTTATTTTTTCTGAAGGAGTATAGTAGTGAGTCACAAATATGATGTAATAAGATCTATACTAGTGTGTTGCAAGTTTTATAGGTCCCACAAAGTTAATGGATCAATTTTCAAAAGATTCTTAGGAAAGAATTGACTCGATATAAACTAATTGTAAATATTTTGTTTACCCATGAGTATCCTTATAGTTTACCATCATATACTAATTAGAAAATTATCTATATGTAATAATAAATCTTATTTTAGCATGTAGACAAGCTAATTGTTCGCTAAATATTTTGTAAGTAACTTTATATTCACAACTTAAAAAATGGTAACTAAACAATTATCTAGAAATGCAAACTAAACTAAGATTAGGATAGTGCATATATCACTTCCTCTTTCTTTAGGAAGGATTCTCTCTTATCTATGAAAAAATCTTGATAAAAACTTACAATTTTTACATTTTCACTATAAAGCATCAATTGGAGCAATAATACCAATATGTGTAAGATTGAACAAAAGAAGATTCTTAAGCATACCTGCAAAATATTCTATAAGAAACTAAAAAAAAGAATAGACTTATGCACCTCTCTAATATTGGAGTACAATACCACTTGGGGGGCTGAATCAATGGTACATCAATTCAAAATGACCTTGAATTAATCTTTCATGACTTTGAATATGTAGAATGTGAGTTTCTGGACATAATAAAATTATCTAGTTTAGTATTATGCATACAAATTTTTATAACATGAGTGAGGATAGAGAACATAATCAAATTATTGAAGTTGAAAACATCATATAAACTCAAATATTGAATGATGCATAAAACTGAATGTTTGAACATATAGACAAATAAATCGCATAAAATGAGAAACTATAACACAATGATTTCATGAGTGGAAAACCTCATATAGATGAAAAACTACTCGATAAATGCCTCATGAGATAAAATAATAAATGCCTCACTGGATACATAAAATATAGTTCCCTAGAAAAAAGATAAATCTTTGTCTCACTGACATGACCTTACAACATTTTGTATATCTTGAAAGGATGAAAGACAAATGGTTTCTCTATTTCCATGGAGCTCATTACATATTTCTTTATTAACATACTTTATGTCCTATAGATTTCATTAATTGAAACCTAGAAAATAAAAAATATACTAATTTTATCTCTTCACTATTTTTCTGCATGTTACGAATCAAGATTGAATACTTTTTTCAACAATAAATTCCTAATAGAGTATATGTATCATAAATGTACATTCATACACCATAAAAAATAATTTACATAGTAACTATATATATATCATTCTCATAAAGAAAGAGACCTTTTATTATTTTCATCAAAAACTTGTGTTTCAAACTATTTTTCACAACTTTGATCATGGAAAATGTAGTTCTCAAGAATGGTTTCATAACCATCACTGAAAGTCATCAAAAATAGTAACAAAAAAAAATGGTTTAAATTATTTTAGTTTATGAAAATGTATGTATAAAAAGTTTCAATTTTTTGCTTTGTTTTAACTTTTACCTAACAATAAAAATAATAATTTAGGGTTTGAAAAGGTTACTAGAAAATAAGACCAAAAGCTCCTAGAAATAATGACCAGTCATCTTTTGGCATTTCATAAAGGTAATATGTGTTTTGGTCACATGAGTTTATTGTGGTGTTTTCATTGCTGGAAACATGGTCTGTTGATGTCAAGAGATTAGATTTGCCAATAATGTTGAAGGACCAAATGGAGAAGCAACTAAGTGTTCAGTAAATCAATACGAAGACAATATGCAAGGAACAAATGACCAGATTTTGAGCTTGAGATTGATTTAAGGTGTTCAATCATAAAAATATTATATAAAGAGGTATATTTGACTATATCTATGATTACATCACTTGGTTAGAAGAATTGAGTGAGTTATTAAGGATTGAAGTTGGACTGCTAATAATAACAATGAATTGGTGGATACAATTGATTAGATCAATGTTGCGGTCAAATATATGTGTTGGGATGACATGTTGTTGTTATTTTATGTTTATGTCCAACATAAAGGATGTTGAATTTTTATGTTGGTGTGCTCGCTCATATGGTTAGTTGGATTTGAGGGCTGACTTCTAAAATGTTTTAGGTTCTAGCACTGACCTAGAACAATTATATAAATGGTTATGAAAATTATTATGGATGTTGTTGCAATTATGTTTCAATGGTATTTGATGCATGAAAGATAATTTTGAAGATAGTACAAAGGCAATAAAGTGTTCAAAGAAACACAATCATGAAGATAATTGGATCTATCTGGCAATTGAGTGCAAATATAAGATCATTCTTTACTTGTTGATTCTAACATATTGGAAAGCTAAATATTTTAACAAGGTCACTTATAATAGGGTGAGAAGGGTCTTTAACAAGATCTGAAGTATAAATCCTCTAACAAGGTGAACTCTTAGAAGTATTTTAAAATCCCTTGATAGGGTAACTTCTATAATAGGACTTTTGTAGTTCTTAACTGTGCTATAAATACCCCTAACCAGGTATAGCCTCACAACATTTTTGTAATTGCTCCTACCATAGAAGATTTCAATGGTGAACTAGTGAAATTTGTGGGCATCATCCCCACACATAGTTTTCTCCCTCTATAAAGGGTTTCAACGGGAAAAATCTTGTGTCTTGTGTTCAATGTGCGTGAATGGTTTACTTGTTATGCACTTCTATGTTATATTATTTTTTGCAACATGTTGGTTATTGTGGAAGGTTATTATTAAAAGTTTAAAATTTTTGGTTGCACTGATTCACCCCCCTCTCAATTCCTTATAAATAGCTTGGGGAAGATCCTTAAGGAAACTATGGAGGGTTTGAGATACAAGGGACAACTTGATGAAGTTGAAAGGGTGATCAAAGAATTGAAAGATCAGTTGAAGAAATCTTTGGGCAAGCGACAAGAGCTTGTTGAACAAATGAATGAGAGTCAAGACTATATTGAGCTATTGTCTAAACATAGTGGATTTGAGGAATCTATAGAAACCCTAGAAGCCATGAATAAGGAAATTGAACAATTACATAAAGATAAGAAAAATATTAAGAGAGATATTAAATCCCAATCAATCAGAATGTGTAAAGAGTTGAAAGCAAGGAGATTTGAAGAGAAATAGATCTAATCAGAGGTCTTCTTATCACTTGAAACATATGAACCTTATATCAAATAGATCATAAATGACTTATGCACTTTATATGTAATAAGATATTAACATCTTATCAGTGACACAATGATAAGGTATTAAAACCTTATTAGAAATAAAAATATATAAAACATTAATATCTACTACAAAACAATATACACAAGGTTTCAAATAAAAAGAATATGAACAAAGTATGCATGTAACACAAATATGTCACATCAACATATATGAAAGTGAACAACCCGTCCTCTCCTTATTGTGATAATTGAATTATGCCAAATATGTCACATATAAATTGAAAGATGTATTCCTAGATATCAATGCCAAAAAAATAGCAAAGAATGCCAATACCAACCATATCATTAAAGAATACACATTGACCATATACCAATCAAGTTACCCTATAAAGGAATACCAATAAAATATACCAATCTTAATCTGAAATATATACATGAATCCAATCTTAGTAGACCTGACCATATATCTGAATCCATTGTCATACACATTAATATTTATATATGTGTATCAAATATGCAAGTATATGCCAAAAGTGTCATTGGAAATATAATTATATATACCAATCAATCATTCCAACCAAATATGAAAATGTCAATATCAATGTCTAATACATGACCTGTACTTATGTACCATCAATATCTCATGTACCATTAATACCAAGATCTATACCTATGTAACATAAAATTATACCAAGATGTCTTTTGGTGGAAAGGACAATAACACATAAGGAACATCAAACTCCCCCATTTTCCTTGATGACAAAATACCAAATTTTTTCCATTTTTTGGAAGTAATAAAAAAGGAGAAACAAATCATAAGAGAATCAAGAAACAAAGTCTACAAAAATGTATTAATCAGTAAGAACCAAAGAGTTGGTATGGAGGATCATAAAAATAATGATATGCTTCAGAATATACAAGAATTGAAACAAAGGACATGAATAAATGATAGCATGAATTTAGCTCTTCTAAACCACTATAGAAATTTAATGAGTGAAGGAAATGAAAAGAGAGTGTCATCAAGGACTGTGACTATAACTATGATGAATTGTTAGCCAATATACATCTATTTATGTCAAAAGTATACATCTTCTTTATGCTTCAAAAAATAAGTCGTAGAGGATAACAACTGTTGAATCAAAGAATCACTAGAAACATGGAGATATAAACCATAGATCACAAGAAAAACAATACAAAAAATAAAAATAAAAATATCATATGCCAGGGATGAAGTATATACATGAAAGCTCGCCCTTTTCAAGACTGTCACTTGTCAAAGAAACATTGTATTTCTAAGTCACTATCATAGCATATTATGCACATCGTGACTTTATTGTAACTTTATACAATGTTGGCCTTCTCACTTTTTGAATAGATAACCTCTTAAAGAAATCAATATCATTAAACCACACTGAGACCAAACTTGCATCTATATAAATAAAATAGATAGCTATCTGGAAAAGATATGAACCTGTAAATGAGTTTAACCTTCTTGACAATGTTCCACCTCTTTGTAAACTCTCCTTACCATTGAAATTTGCATAATATACCATGTCAAAGAGAATGAGTTACACTCCAATGACTTACTCTCCTAATCTCATACTATCTTTATGCATGTCTTGTCCATATTACACATGTTCTTCCTTTTCTAAACCTCAACTTAGGGATAAAATACAAATTCTTTATGCTCCCCTTGATTTTATGAATCTCTTTATGTATTCATGCTTTTTTCTTGTTCATTGTGCATAAGTTTAAGATCTTCTCTCTCTTGCACTGGCTTTCTCCTCCTAACTTTCCTAATATTTTTTATTATCTTATTCGGATTACCTATTCTTCTTTTATATCTATATTGTTGTACTTTTATGTAGGCAACATTATTATATTTATAGCATATGAAATTATGATTGATAGGAGGAACATAATAATTTATCGATAACCTATAAACAACTCCTATTTTTGTATCTCTTAACAAACCAGTTCAATATTTTTCTATGCGACCAACCTTTTTGTAGTTACATCAAACAAAATTATAGTTTTGGTTTGACAACTAATAAGATTTATGGTCGTAACCATGACAAGCATAGAAATAACCATGAAACTAAAAATTATTATGCCTCATTGATCAATATTGTTTGGCAGATGGAGATTCTACAAACCAGTTGATTCTTCTTCCAATGTTGTTGAAGAACTTGTGTTTCTTTTCATTAGTAACCTTAATTTTGTTTCATGATCATTATCATAATAGTTCAAGTCTTCCTTAATTTGTACTTTCCCATTAGCAGATATAAAAACTATTTCATTTTTTTTGACTCTTTTCCACTTGAAGAGGTTTTCCCTATCTCATATTCTAAACTAGTAATATTACCACAATTTTTTTTCTTGCATAACATATCATCCAATACATTATATTAATACTTTTCTCAAACTTCTTATTTTTGTATAAATGAATCTTGTGATCTTTAATATCTGTCTTTAAAGCTACAACCACTCCCCGATCTTATGTAGCTCAATTTTTTTGACATCCATGGTATATTTTGTGACTCATATTATCCTCTTAGTCTCCTCAATCTTTGTTTTTAGATTTAAGATTATGTTATCTAAATCTTTATAATTATCTTTTGACAAAGAATTATTCTCTATGCTCTTTTTCAAAGAATCAAGTTCATCCTCAAATTTTTTACACATTTCTTCTTTTTATTTCAAATTGAATCACTTTTCCTCTTTAATTCTTTTTTTCTTCAATTTGAACCTTGAGTTTCTATATTTCTCTTTTAAGGTTCATAATCACATCTAGAGAAAAAAAAATCTCCCTTTCCAAATCAATAATTGCTTCAAAATTATCACCTTCAACTTCCTATTCAAATTTACTCAAAAGATGAACTTCTTTGACTACAAGATTGTTCTTATTAGTATACTTATAGTAGCAACCAAAAATTACTTTTCTTGAGACAATACTTCACAGGAGTTAATAGGAGTTTCTTGATCATCCTTTTCCTTGACACTAGTATTTTTATTTTGACCTTTATGTATTTTTCACTTAGCCATAACAAGTACTCAATGACTAGGAATCCCCTAAGATAATTAGGGTTATAATAGGGTTTGGATTTGATATTGCGTGTTGGAGTATATATATCACTAAGAGGGGGTAGGGGTGGGTTAAATCAGTGGTATGCCAATTCAAAATGACCTTGAATTAATCTTTCATGACTTTGAACATATAGAATGCCAGACTCGAAATAATATAATTTGATCTATTTTAGCATTATGCATGTGCAAATTTGTCTAACATGAGTGAGCATAGAGAACATAATCAAATTATTCAAGCTGAAAACATCACATAAAGTCAAATATTGAAAGATGCATAAGATTAAATGTTTGAACATATAGACCAAAAAAATCACACAAAATGAGAAATCATAACACGGTGTTGTCAAGAGTGGAAAAACATAGCAGGGATAAAAAACAACTTGACAAATGTCTCATTGGATTAATCATAAATGCCTCACTGGAAAAAAGGTCAATCTTTGTCTCACTTACATGACCTTACAACATTTTGTATATCTTGAAAGAATAAAAGAAAAAGAGTTTTATGTTTCCCTATAGTTCATTACAACTTTATTTATTAACATACATTATGTCCTACAGATTTCACTAATTGAAACCTAGAAAACACAAAAGATATTAATTTTATCTCTTCACTTATTTTTTGCATTAGACAAATCAAGATTCACTTCTATATTCAACAATAAATTCTTAATAAAGTATATGTCTCATATACACATTCATAGACACTAAAAAAAACCTTTACATAGTGACTATATATGTTTCTCATAAAGCAAGAAACTGATTATTGTTTTCAACAAAAACCTATGTTTTGAACTATTTTTCACAAATGTCATTATAACTGTCAAAAGTAGTTCACAAGAATGGTTTCATAGATGTCATTGAAAGCCATAAAAATAGTAACAAAGACAAATGGTTTAACCTCTTTTATTTTAAGATAGTGTATGTATATAAACTTTCAAGTTTTTTCTTTTTTTTAACCTTTATCCAACAAGAAAAATAATAATTTAGGGTTTGAAAAGGTTACCACATAAGAAAACAAAAATATCTTGGAAGTAACAACCAAAGTCATCACATCTTTTTACTAATCTCAGTCCAAAAGTCATGCAATTGTCAAAGTTCCAAAAGTAGTTTCAAAAAATGGTACAACTTCCGAAAAGTCCCTATGCCTTAGTATGTCATAGCTATGGTTTGTAAAAGAAAGGATGTTTTACAAAGTATAATGTTTGAAAATGATACATTCTAAACCCTACTCAGTCATAGATCTCTTCAATACCAAAATTCAAGGAGTGACTTTATATGGGATTTGATCCTAGATCACACTTCAAAAATAATGCACCCATCGGTAGTTTAAAAAAAAATTTCCTCAACCTTAATGTCCTCAAAACCAAGGAACACAATCAACATTTTCCATAAATATTATGTCAAAAATGATATTGTTACTTGTATATGCCATGATTTAAAAATTTCACTTAAATCTTATTATCAAATGATTATCTTGTTGGAATATTATGCATATATGTGTTGACATTAATGTTTTGTCATTGATGTCAACATATTTCTACTATTTTAGACAATGTTCCTGTGATGTTCAGTGAAATGTTTGGTCTAATGTAGCTATGTAGACACCCAAATCTGATCATTAAATATTGATCATATTAAAGTTATTTAAACATTCTTCTATAGTCATTTTATTAATTAAATAATCAATTTATTTAATTAATGGTCCCTCCCTAGTCTTCTAGAGTCAAGTTGATTAAATAGCTTGCCTATTTAATTAATCCCTCATTTTCCAATCTCATTAGATAAATTAATTGATTTAATTTATCTAAAGTCCAAAATCTATTTAATTAAATAAACCCTTCTCCTATTGTTGAATTTGAATTTGAATTCAAAAAATTCAAATAGCTTCACCCACTTGCATATTCCTACTCATCCACTTGCACCCCTTAATTCCACTTTAATTAGGTAACTATCCTATTTGTCTAATTAACCCCCATCCACTTTCCAAATCCTAATCTACCCACTTGCATCCTAATTAACCTAAGTCACTTAGTCCTAAACCCTTACTAAGTGTGTGCACATTCCTAACCATAAAGATTAGAGAAGAAAAGTCAAAATTTTCCACTTTCATCTCAAATCCCATTTAAATGCATTTAAGGCCCTTCATTAATAATTGTACTTTGGAAAGATGAATTCCATTTATGAAATGTCTCTTCCAATCCCTTCAATGACCCTCATCAATGCACAAGAAGCCCTAACGTCTTCAAAGACTTAAGCACATATCCTCACAATCCTCATTCAATTCATTCCATTCTCATTGTGCAACTTAAACACTTATATATTTTTAGAGCTCTCCATTTCCATACTTGTGCATTTGAAGCCATTATCATCCTTTCTTGAAGCTTGAGAATATATGGACTACTTTTATACTATTATGTTGTTGAAATTGTTAGCACACATACCATCAAACAATCTTGGACAAATCATTGCAACATGGAGGCTACAACAAGGTTACTGTAGTTTGCATGCTTGTTGTTTGTTTGTCTCTTTCTATCCAATCATGTTGAATAGGATAAAATGGTATGCATGTCAAAGTGAATAGGGTTGAAATGGAATCTCCTAATTGAATGGGGGAAATATGAGATCTACTTCTAAATCCAAATTCCCAAAGGAGAGATCCAAATTGATCAACCAAAAGGTCAATACACAAAAGAATCAATCTATGGAGAATATGAATGAAGAAGAAAAACCTTATATTTCACTATGAATAGTATATGCTTCAAATCTTAAATAATTGAAAGGCAAATACTAACCTCAAAATAGGGTAGATCTAGAAAATGCTGGTTCCTGATGTCTGTGTATAGTTTCGGGCAATTCTGCAACCTATTTTGGATTGGAAATGTTAAGACAAAGAAAACCCAGAAAAATTTTGTCTTTCCGGCAGAAGGTAATCTTTGACCCCGATAAAAGGTCAAAGACTACTTCAAGATTTTGAAGGTCATCTTTGACTTTGTTCACGGATCTCAAAATTTCATCAAAAAGGGGGCATCCAAATCCAAGCTCCGACCCGCAGTCCTGCACCTGTACCTGCAAGAAAAAGAGGGTTTTTGTTGTTTGTATGGGGGGTTTGCCTTGGTCAAATCCCAATTTAAGATTTAACCTTGAAATTGAATTGAAATTGTATTGTGCATAAACAAAGTAAATGGAACTATTCACCTTGCTTATGTTGAAGTCCTTGTAGAGGATTCGAATCCTTGAATCCAAAAGTATGGATGCTCCAATGAATGTAGAAGTATGTAGGATGTCTCAAATCAATGGCATTTGATCTTCAACACCAATCTTGAATGGATCTTTGCATATGAGGAGGCTTGGATGAATATGGATGAAGAAATCTCAAAGGGGGCTCCGAAGAGATTGAATCCTTCAATGGCTAACACTGGATCTCCTTGATGGATGTTTGAATACATGAATGCTTGAATGCTTTCTTGCTTTCCTTCTCCTTCTTTCTTTCTTTATTGCAATTGAGAGGTTGATCATGAAATTGCTTGGTGAGAATTTGACTGAAATGAGAGAGGAAGTCTTCCTATTATAGTGATCTAAGGCACAATCCTCTAGAGAAGGCCGACATTGGGGAATTAAATCCCAATTAACCTTAACCCCTAGAAATGGACCCAAATTAAATGAAATTTAAGGTTTTACCATTCTGAAACCTAAAATGGCCGACTCGGAAGTGGGAAAACAAATATTTCTGAAACCCAACATTTGAAAATCACAGGAACCTAAAATTTGAACCCTAGGTCAAGGACAAGGTAGACCCCACCCTAGGTTAGGGTCAAGGTCATCCCTGAACTAGGTCAATGTCAAGGTCATCATTGGCCCTCAAGGTTATCCTTGACCTTGAGGTCAAAAACCTCAGGACCTCAATCTGGAATACTAGGAAATGCAAGAATAAAGTGAAAACAAGTGGAGAGAGAACTAGAATGGGGGGAGAAAGATAGATACATGAAAAGACCCAATTAAGGCACTTAACATAACCCCAGACAACTCACTCAGAGGGCTAAAAAATCTTATCATGGAAGTGCTTCCATTTTAAGATGATACATTAAGCCCCCACTTTAGAAAGAGTATGGACTTGATGCAAACTCTTGGTAAAGGAAATCAAAATGAAAAGATAATCTTATCATAATCAAAGGGGCAACGAGAAACCTCAAGCCCCTAGGGACTCAAGTCTTCATCGACTCCAAGATCACAATAAGAGAGAAATCTCTAGAGAGAGAGAGAGAGAGAGAGAGAGAGAGGGTGTGATTATCTCACCCAATGAGAATTTATGTCCCATTGTGAACCACACAAGGAAACAGAGCAACTAGAAAGATGGAATTGAACTGCCTAGTGAATGTGGCTACTCACTAGTCAACCCATCAAGGATTCATCCTTAGGAATATTCTATTCCATAAGAATAAAACCAAAAGAAAAAGAGATCCAGTCTTAAAGGACACCTCTGACCTTAAGGGATCAAAAATATATTTGCAACTGGAGGGATCAAGAGATCCTAATATGTAAATCCATGCTTTAAGGATTAGTCACTAATCCAAAAAGGGAGAAAATGTATCTTGAAAAATAATATATGTGTATCAAAAAGTGTGTGTGTGCAATAAGTGAGAAGCGTGTATGATGCAGGAGCATCTTGGGTGTAAGAGCAATCTTGCATCACCCAAAAATATTTCTATTTGCTTTTCAATAAGGGCTATCTTGTGCAGAGCTGCTACTTATGGAAACTTGTTGTTTTTAGTAAGTTGGTCATATGATATCAGAATGTTCTAATTTTACATGTGGAGGTTCATCTCAGTCATATCATCTTGCCAGTAAAGTTTCATGGCTAGATCAGGACTAGTTTTGAAGATATTAAAGATTTTTGGTATTAGCAGCAGGGCACAAAGACTTTGAACTTAGTTTTGAAGGCTTTAGAGGCCATGGATGAGGTTGAAAATTTGGGTGACAAGTGCTTGCACAAGTTAAGCCTATAGAGCGCTTCGTGGCCTTTTTGAAATGGGGTTATAATAGTCCATTGAGTCAACTGGTGATGACTTATGGTCTCTGGAAGTCGGGTCACCTGAAATGGTAGAAAATAATTTTCCTTCAAAAATTTTGTTCGGGTTTCAAAAGTTATTTTGAGCCAAATTTGATGTAATAAATTGAAAAATAAAATAATTCTAAGTTTGGTCGGCCCTAAGGACTAAATTTCTAGAACCTTCTCGGGTGGTGGAAAATGCCTATATAAAGAAGGCCCGTAGTGTTGTCTAGGGCAGTTCTGGTAGTAGATCTGGGTATTGATTCGAGGCTTTTCCTACAAAATATTGTAAGGGAATGCCCATGTGGCTTTGCATATTGTAATTCTAAAATTTTTTAATTCCACATTTGTGGAGATAATAAGAAGCCAATTTTTTGTTCTTGCATATTGTTGTTGTTTCTCTGTTTCTATTATGTGTTTGTGGTATTAAGGGGAGCACCCTTCATCAAGTGGTATTAGAGCAGGAGTTCTTGAGTGTGTAAACAGATTGCTAATTGTGAGGCAGTTTGCACAAGGACTGTGGTTAGGGTTTCAGTGAGAAGCATGAAAATGCCTCCACAAAGGGAACGTGGTGGAAGAGCTAGTGTTGTAACACCTAAGGTTAGGGAACTACAGAGACAAGTGTGAGCATTGCAAGAGGAGATTCGCAAAGGAATGAATCTTAATGTTAGAGACGAAAGTGAGGATGAAGCCGAAGAAGAAGATCAAGAAGGAGAAGTTGAAGTTTTGAATCAAGAGGAAGAAAGGCTTTTCTGAGCCATTTCCAAGATCAGGAAATGACCTAAGATCGAGGTTCCTACATTTTTAGGGAATCTTAACCCAAAAGAGTTGATCGACTGGATCAATGAATGTGAAGAATATTTTGAGTATGAAGATATTAAGGATCCTGATTGGATCAAGTTTGCAAAGGCTAGACTGAAAGGTCATGCGAAGATCTGGTGGCAAGAGATTCAATTGGAGTGAAATAGAAGAGGGAAAGATAAAATCACAAGATGGGATCAGATGGTGGATAAATTGAAGTGATAGTTCATTCCTGTTGATTATGAGCTTCACCTTCTGAAGAAGATGCAAAGTTTGAAGCAAGCAGGAAGATCTGTTCAGGAGTATACAGAGGAGTTCTATCGAATCCTCATCAGAATAGGCCATGCAGAAGCTGATAAGGAGAAAGTTGCCAGTTACCTTAATGGGTTGAGGCCAAGCATTCAAGAGAAGTTGAATTTGGTTTGAATGAATAGTATTGAAGAAGCATACCAATTTGCCCTAAAAGTAGAGGAAAAGTTAAACAAGAAATTTAAGAGTAGACAAAATGGAAGAGGTCGCGGTGGACGATCTGGTGGATGGTCATATGGAGGCCGAAATGAAGATCCAAAAAAGAAGGATGAGGCTAGTAGCAGTCAAAATAAAAAAGGAAATAATTCTAATCATTTGCAAGATCAGAACAATAGAGATCAGAGAGGAAGAGGAAGAGCACAAGGTTCAGGAAGAGTAGGCTTCCGTGGAACATGTTTTCACTATGGAGAAGAAGGTCATAGGGAATTTGAATGTCCTTAATGCCAAGGAAGGATAGATAGGAGGAATGAAGGCCAGGCCAAAGTGACACATGTAGATGAAGATGCCAAATCCTCAAATTCTAAAGATGCGGAAAGAGGAGAAACATTGATTAATAGAAGAGTCTTGTTGAGTGGTGAGAATGAACCTGAACAAAGGAGGAGCCTATTTCACACTAGATGCAAGTGTGAGGGTAAATGTTGTGATGTGATTATTGATAGTGGAAGAACTGATAATTTGGTGTCAGAAGAGATGGTGACAAAGTTGAAGCTCAAGAGACAGAAACACCCACATCCATATCAGATTGTCTAGGTGTAGGATGACCACAAGGTCATGGTCTGTGAACAGTGCCTAGTAAAGTTCAAGATTAGTGGGTACCAAGATGAGGTACTATGTGATATCATATCTATGGATGCATGTCATATATTGTTGGGTAAACCATGGTAGTTTGACAGATGTGTTGTACATGATGGGGCGAATACCTATTCCCTGACAAAGGATGGAGTGCGACATAAGCTAAAGCCATTGAAGGAGAATGAAGAAAAGGTATGTGGTAATGCAAGAATAACTTTTGTTGATGGAAGGAAATTCCTAGATGGTATGAGGCATGAGCATGTGTGTTTTTCTTTAATTCCAAAAGCTGGGAAAGAGGAAGTAGAGGATGTACCTATAGAGGTTGCAGATTTGTTGAATGAGTTTCAGGATATTATATCTGATAATGTACCTAATGGATTATCACCTGTAAGGAAGATCAGTCATCAGATGGATTTGATTCCAGGAGCCAGTTTGCCAAATAAGGTAGCACATAGAATGACACCAGTAGAAAGTGAAGATTTGAACAGACAAGTACATGAGTTATTGCAGAAGGGGTTGATTTGGGAGAGCCTGAGTCCATGTTCTATACCAGTAGTATTAGCACCAAAGAAGAATGGAGAATGGAGGATGTGTATAGACTCCAGGGCAATAAACAAGATCATAATCAAATACATGTTTCCATTTCCATGAATGGATGATATTATGGATTGTTTGAGTGGAGCTATGTATTTCTCAAAGATAGATCTGAAGAGTGGATATCACCAGATTCGGATCAGAGAAGGAGATGAATGGAAGAATACCTTCAAGACAAAGGAAGGACTGTATGAGTGGTTAGTCATGCCTTTTGGACTAACCAATGCACCGAGCACTTTCATGCGGCTCATGAATGAGGTTCTAAAAAAGTTTCTGGGTAAGTTTGTCATTGTTTACCTAGATGATATTTTAATCTTTAGTTAGACATTGGAAGAGCATATGATGCATATTCGTATGGTGTTTGAGAAGCTAAGAGAAGAGAAATTGTTGATTAATTTGAAGAAGTGCAGTTTTGTGAAGAAAGAGTTAGTATATTCGAGGTTTTTAGTTTCAGTAGAAGTTTTAAAAATGGACCTAGAGAAGGTACAAGCTATCCTTGAATGGCCTACTCCAAGGAGTGCTACTGAGGTAAGTTCTTTTCATGGTTTGGCTAGCTTTTACAAAAATTTTATCAAAAAATTTAGCAGTATTTGTGGACCCTTGACTGAAACAATGAGAGGGGATAGAAGAGAGTTCAAGTGGACTAATGGGGCAGATAAGAGTTTTAAACTATTGAAATAGAAAGTTACAGAATAACCTATTTTAACACTTCCAGATTTTAATAAGGTGTTTCAAGTAGACTATGATGCTAGTGGTACTACAATAGGAGCTATTATGAGCCAAGAAGGTAAACCTATTCCTTATTTCAGTGAGAAGTTGAATAATGCCAAGAGAAAATATTATGTTTATGATCAGGAATTTTATGGAATAGTTCAGGCATTGAAGAAGTGGAGACACTATCTACTTCCTAAGGAGTTTATTTTGTATACTGATCATCAAGCTTTGCAATATTTGAATAGTCAAGGAAAGTTGAATTAGAGGCATTTGAAATGGGTTGAGTTTTTGTAGAGTTATATATTTATTTTGAAACATAGGAGTGGGAAGTCTAACAAGGTTGCAGATGCTCTTAGCAGAAGGCAACTATTGCTGACAGAAATGCAGATTGAGGTGGTTGGGTTCAAGGAACTCAAGAATTTGTATCCAGAGGATCCTGATTTTGGTGAAGCTTGGAAAGCTTGTAAAGAACCTGTTACTATAGACAGAATGAAGTGGCTAGATTTTATCATCCAGGATGATATGCTATTCAGAGGGAGTTAGTTGTGCATTCCATGAAGTTCTATGAGGGAGAATCTCATCAAGGAGAAGCATAGCGGAGGATTGGCTGGACATTTTGGTTGTGATAAAACCCTTGCTTTGGTTAGTGAGAATTATTATTGGCCACAATTACAATAAGATGTCAAGAAGTTTGTACAGAGTTGTGGAGTATGTCAGATGGTGAAAGGAGTGAAGTAGAATACAAGGTTGTATCAGCCATTACTTGTACCAGAAAAGCCTTGGGAGGATATCAGCATGGACTTTGTTCTTGGTTTACCGAGGACTCAACAGGCACATGATTCAATTTTTGTGGTGGTTGAAAAATTTTCAAAGATGGCACATTTCATTCCCTGCAAGAAGGCTAATGATGTTGTTCATGTAGCAAACTTGTTTTTCAGAGAGGTAGTGAGACTACATGGTTTGCCAAAGACCATAGTTTTAGATTGGGACACTAAGTTTGTTGGATATTTCTGGTGTACATTGTGGAAGAAGTTGAAGACAGATTTGAAGTTTAGTTCATCACATCATCCATAGACTGATTGACAGACAGAGGTGGTGAATAGGAATTTGGGAAATTTGTTGAGATGTTTGGTTGGAGATAAGCCAACTGGATGGGATTTGATTTTACCATAGGCTGAATTTGCATACAATAATTCTGTCAAGAGGAGCACTGGTAAATCACCATTCCAGATTGTATATGAGAGTAGTCCAAGAAATGCATCTGAGTTGAGAAAGATAGATAAAGGAGAAATAAGTAGTGCTAAAGCTGAGGATTTTGTAGAACATTTGAAGAACATCCATGAGGAGGTGAGGAAGCACATTACCAAGATGAATGCATAGTATAAGGCTAAGGCAGATGAGAAAAGGAGGCATAAGGAATGTTAGGTTGGAGATGAAGTCATGGTTCATTTGTAGAAGGAAAGATTTCTAGTTGGTACATATAACAAGTTGAAAATGAAGAAGTTTGGGCCATGTAAGATACTAAAGAAGTATGATTCAAGAAATACATATGAGGTGGAGTTGCCTACTAAGCTGAATATTTCACTAGTATTTAATGTTTCAGATTTGATAGAGTATCATGAAGGAGGTGTTGAAGATGAGGTTACAGTAGCACAATGGAGTATTCTAGCAACTAGTTCAGATATCAAGGAGATTGAAGACATATTGGATAGTCATGTTGGCAGAAGCACAAGGAACAACACATATGAAGAGTATTTGGTCAACTGGAAAGGATGACCTCTTGAAGATTCATCATGGCTAGCAAAGGAGGAGGTTAACCATCTTGGTTTTCCTTTGCACACGTGAGTCATGATAGGGTCACTTCTCAAATTACCCCGGGTGTCTGATACAGGAGCATCTTGGGTGTAAGAGCAATCTTGCATCACCCAAAAATATTTTTGTTTGCTTTTCGATAAGGGCTATCTTGTGTAGAGCTGCTATTTATGGAAACTTGCTATTTTTAGTAATTTGGTCATATGATCTCAAAATGTTTTGATTTTACATGTGGAGGTTCATCTCAGTCATATTAGCCTGCCAGTAAAGTTTCATGGCTAGATCAGGCCTAGTTTTGAAGATATTAAAGATTTTCGGCATTGGCAGCAGGGTACAAAAACTTTGAACTTAGTTTTGAAGGCTTTAGAGGCCTTGGATGAGGTCAAAAATTTGGGTGGCAGGCGCTTGCATGAGTCAAGCCTGTAGAGTGATTCATGGCCTTTTTGAAATGGGGTTATAATAGTCCATCGAGTCAACTAGTGATGACTTATGGTCTCCGGAAGTCGGGTCACCTGAAATGGCAAAAAATAATTTTCCTTCAAAATTTTTGTTTGCATTTCAAAAGTTATTTTGAGCTGACTTTGATGTAATAAATTAAAAAATAAAATAATTCTAAGCTTGGTCGGCCCTAAGGGCTAAAGTTTTGGAACCTTCTCGGGTGGTGGAAAATTCCTATATAAAGAAGGCCCGTAGTGTTGTCTAGGGTGGTTCTGGTAGTAGATCTAGGTATTGATTCGAGGCTTTGTCCTACAGAATATTGTAAGGGAATGTCCATGTGGCTTTGCATATTGTAATTCTGAAAGTTTGTAATTCCACATTTGTGGAGATAATAAGAAGCCAATTTTTTGTTCTTGCATATTGTTGTTGTTTCTCTGTTTCTGTTATGTGTTTGTGGTATTAAGGGGAGCACCCTTCATCAATGTATGCCCCCACATTAAATTCATTTCTAACACTTTAACGGGAGCAATGGATTTAATGGAAACATAAACAACTCCACTGATTATGTTTCCACTACGAGATGCCCCCAGACGAAGACAAATCAAGGGAAATACCACATAAACATACAAAGAACACAGAAGGAATCTACCTGCTGTGGGGTTAGTATGATCATAAGATAATATATATATGATATTATTGCAAATGAATTGACATCATTCCCAAAAGAAAATAGAACTAAAATCACAAAGGAGGAAAGATCACATAAGATATATAAAGAAGAATCTTCTCGGACCATGACATGTAGACCAAAAAGAATCAGTGATACCACGTCTCAAATCCAAGTAGATTACACAAGGAAACATTTACAAATAATAGCACAATTACAAAATAACATGAAAAAACATATAGAATAATAGAGATACATATAGAGGAATTGTACAATAGGTTTGATTCCTTTATCACCTTGTACCAACTGAGTAACAAGGGTCGTATAAAAAAATCTAACATTTAGCAAACACATCACAGGCGAAGCATAGTACAACAAGAAAACACACAATGAAGCTACCATGAAGGACAAATTGATCAAACGTGCCACCTACTCTCCCCATCTCATTGTATATCATTTAGGGAAGGTGGGTAACTCGCAAGAGGGACTACATCCAACATAGTAGGAATGATAGGTAGTTCCAAAAAATGATCCTCTTGAGAATCATCATGTTTGATACTAGGTGTAAGAATTAATTGTGATGAAAGAATATTAGGTAAATCAATGTCAATGTCAATAGTATCATACTCATCATTAACATCATCAATATCATCAAGAGTATCTTCTTCATCCAAATTAATCAAAATAGGATCTAAGATACAAATAGAATCATCATAATCATGCATCTTAACATCATTATTAGTAACAACTTCTTCTAACACATCATGCATAGGTTTATCCAAAGAAGGTAGAGATCTTTGAAGAACAAAATTACAAGCTTTAGCATGAGCACGATGCTTCTTACAATGTTCATTAGTAGATCGATTATGCTTTTCTTTACTTGAAATAGGTTGAGAACTAGGAGGAACAACCATAGGATACTTCAAAGGTTCTTTAGAAAGATCAATAGGATTATCAACAATAGGAGGAACTTGATTAACAGAACTAGCAGCCATAGTTAGAGGAGGTATAGAAGGTGTAGGCAAAAGACCACGACTAAGATCCATAGGAGGTACACTTAATTCAAGAATCTTATGATGCTTATAGGCTTGATATGAATAGAAAATATTATCAGGTCGAGAAGGACATGAATTAGGTAATGAAGGCCAAAAGAAGTCAACAGTAGCACAATCCCTGGGCCTAGAAGGTTGATATAAAATATGATTAACCATCTTCACTTCTTCATCATGAACAAATTTAAGACATTTATGGATAGGTGAAGCAACAACATGCATGGCATTTAACCAAGGCAAACCAGGCTTAACTTGAAACTGATCAGAAGTAGGAACAACAACAAAGGTAATGTTCACAATTTTTCCACAAAGTTCAACCAGAAAGTTAATAGAGCTAAATGATGGATAAAGAAAACCATTACAAGTTTGAATCCACACATGCGATGTATCATAACAATTGCATTGCAAGTTTTTCATAAAAATATTTTCTTCAGTAATAACATTGACTAAGGATGTAGGATCAACAAGACAACCACTAGTAGGTTCCTGAGAAATCCTAGCATAAATGTAAAGGGGACCATCAGGAGCTTTAATAGTCTTAGAATCATCAAGGGTAATCAAAAGTTCTTGAGGTCTTTTATTCTTAGGTTTTTGTCGAGGTTTAGGTTGAGTTTTCAATTTAGGCTTAGGTTTTGGTTGAAGTTGAGATTGAACTTGAGGTTGAAGCTGAGGTTGAGGTTGAGGTGGAGATACATTTTGACCAACATGCTCCACTTGATTAACAACATGATTGAGATCATCCATCTTTGAATCATACACAATTTCCATAGAAGATGGCTGAGCAATGGTATTAGTAGATCATGTGTGGGAAAAGAATTCATATAGATTTGAAGGTTTTGATTAGGAGGAGAGACAAATTTTTTCCCACTACCATCAAGATTATCAAAAGATAAGGCATTAGAATCAATTAAGTCTTGAACCTTATGTTTTAAAGAATAACACTTCTCAATATCATGACCATTTCTTGACGATGATATTGACAAAAAGCTTTAGGATCAAAAGATTTAGATGCAATCGTAGAAGGTAAAAGAGGTCGAATAGGAGGTAAAGTAATGATATTAGTAGTTAACAACCTATTCATAATAGAATGTAAAGATTTAGAAAGAGGATTAAACATATGATTTAATCGAAAAGCAGTGGATTCAGAAGTGGCATTGTGAGATGCAACAACAACTTGATCAGCAACTGCATTCACTTGTTTGTTTATCTTAACATAATTGTTGAATTTTTAAAATTTGTTCGGATGACAAGCAGCATCACTTTTATTAACTGGAATGGGAGCCATTCGAGTGGTGCTCTCAAATTGACTCACTTGTAATTGATAATGATGAAATGCTGCATAAAGTTGTTGAAAAGAGGTAAATTCAGTAAGCAAAATCTTATCTCTAATATACTTTTGCAAACTTGAAATAAACATATGTTGAATATCAATATCTGGAAGAGGATAGGAAATCTGAGCACGCAAATGCTTAAATCTACCAATAAATTCAATCAATTTTTCCTTAGCACTTTGTTTACAATCCATCAAATCAGTCAAAGACACTTGTGGGCCAATGTTGTTTTGAAATTGTTGAATAAAAGCAATAGCAAGTTGTGGAAAGGAATCAATAGAATAAGGAGGCAAGGAACAATACCATTGTAAGGCCTTGTCATGAAAAGTTCTAGCAAACAGTTTGGCTAAAATCCTATGGTCCTAAGAATAATCACTATAAAGGATTTGAAATGTTTTAATGTGATGAATAGGATCTCCTTTTCCATTATAATTCTCAAGATGAGGCATATCAACTTGTTGAGGAATAGGAGTATGAATAATGTCTCAGGACAAAGGACTTCCCATGTCACATTAGAAACACTAGGTAAAGTGTAAGAAGCTATAGGAATTGAAGATACAACTAGAGGAACACTTGGAACTATAGTTGGAAGTAGACTGGAATAAGTAAAAGGACCATTATGATAGGAAGGTTGTGATTTAGGAAGGGACATGGGAGGAACACTCATAGGAATAGAGGGAACCATCACAATCACCAAAGAAGGAGTATAGGTAGGAACACTTGGTAAAGGACTAGAAGAAGGTTCTACACTACTGATAGGAGGAATCAATCCTAAGTCTTGAGCTTCTTGAGCTAGAGGTTTAACATTTGAATGCACGAGGTGAGTAATACCATGCAAGAGGTTAACACCTTGATCACTATCATGAAGAACATTCTTAAGAGCCTCTATACCTTGAATAGAATCTTGATTATGGTTTTCTTGAATAAGCCAATTACCCATTTTATCAAGTTCAGTTGAAAGTTTTTGGACTTGTTTAGGAGGGACTCTTAAAGCATCATCTTCATCATGAGATGAGTGAGAAGATTTTTTCTCCATAATAGGATTAGAATCATGAAGAATCAAATTATCATCCGGGATCCTAAGGAAAGGAGAGAAAGACTTAGGATCAAAGGTACCCATGAGTCTACGACTTCATCTAACCAGAATATTATAAGTACGATTAGAAGTAGTAAAGCTCATAAACCAATGCAATACAAATGAACTAAACTAACAACACATAAAGCATGAATATTTTTGTATTTTGAAAGAAATTTTGCAATTTTTTTTAATTTTTGAAATCTAATTAGCATGCAAGATTTAACATAAAAGAGAAATTTAATACCAACAAGATAATATAAAGGGAATCTAACACCACAAAATACAGTAGGGCATCTAATTCCACAAAAGGAGAGTAAGTATGTCGGGTTCACCAAAATGAATAGGATAAAATGGTATGCACGTAAAAGTGAATAGGGTTGAAATGGAATCACCTAATTGAATGAGGGAAATATGAGATCTACTTCTAAATCCAAATTCCCAAAGGAGAGATCCAAATTGATCAACCAAAAGGTCAATACACAAAAGAATCAATCTATGGAGAATATGAATGAAGAAGAAAAACCTTATATTTCACTATGAATTGTATATGGTTGAAATTTGAAATAATTGAAAGGCAAATACGAACCTCAAAATAGGGCAGATCTAGAAAATGCTGATTTCTGATGTCTGTGTACAGTTTCGGGCAATTTTGCAACCTGTTTCAGACTACAAATGCCGAGACGAAGAAAACTTTTGTCTTTCTGGTAGTAGGTAGTCTTTGACCCTGATAAAAGGTCAAAGACTACTTTGAGATTTTGAAGGTCATCTTTGACTTTGTTCATAGATCTCAGAAGTTCACCAAAAAGGGTATCCAAATCCAAGCTCTGATCTATAGTCTTGCACCTATACCTGCAAGAAAAAGAGGGTTTTTGTTGTTTGTATGGGGGGTATGCCTTGGTCAAACCCTAATTGAGGAATTAACCTTGAAATTAAATTCAAATTGTATTGTGCATAAACAAAGTAAATGGAACTATTCACCTTGCTTATGTTGAATACTTGAATTCTTGAATGCATGAATGCTTTCTTTCTTTCCTTCTCCTTCTTGTTGGCTTGATTGAACTTGAGAGCTTGATCATGAAATTTCTTGGTGAGAATTTGATTGAAATGAGAGAGGAAGGCTTCCTTTTATAGTGATCTAGGGCACAATCCTCTAGAGAAGGCTGACATTGGGGAATTAAATTCCAATTAACCTTAACCCTTAGAAATGGACCCAAATTAAATGCAATTTAAGGATTTACCATTCTGAAACCCGTAATGGCCCACGCAGAAGCGGGAAAACAAATATTTCTGAAACTTGACATCCATAAATCACAGGAATCTAAAATTTGAACCTTGGGTCAAGGATGAGGTAGACCCCACCCTAGGTCAAGGTCGAGGTCATCCTTGACCTATGTCAGGGTCAAGGTCATCATTGACCCTCAAGGTCATCTTTGACCTTGAGCTCAAAAACCTCAGGACCTCAATCTAGAATGCTAGGAAATGCAGAAATAAAGTGAAAACAGGTGGAGAGAGAAGCAGAATGGGGGGAGAAAGCTAGATACATGCAAAGACCCAATCAAGGTGCTTAACATGACCCCAAACCACTCACTCGGAGGGATAAACACTCTTATCATGGAAGTGCTTCCATTTTAAGATGATACACATGTATATTATTTTGATTTTTTTTTTAATAGCTATTTGCATTCCTTTGTTACACATTTCCTTGCACACATTTTGGCATGCCTAGTGAGACCCACTTCATAGGTTCAAAAATAATGTTTTTTGTGATCTTAGAACTCTTTGAAGCTTGTTGGTTTTAGTCATTTTTACATGTAGTTCATCAGATATGCCTCAGGAAGTTTCCTTGCATTACCAAATTTATCAAAGGACCTAATCACATTTTTCATAAATTTAGGAAATTCATTGAAAAAACTCGTAGAAGCGTTGTGTCATTCATGAGATATACACCATTTTTCAATTGATATATTGGCATATTTTATCTTTTTGTTAAAACTTAATCTTGTAAATACGATGAAGTAGATTTTCTATTTCTCATTTAGAAGATAAGCCTAAGCACATCTATCATTCTATGAAAGTAAAATTTTTTGTGTCTTTATAATCTCACAGATTCACCATTCTATGGATACGTTGTTCCACAAATGCACTATGCCATTCACCAGATATGCTATGATATCCAAAAGATAATCCTTTTCATGCATTTCTATGATTTGATTTTGATACATCTTTTATTAATGTACTAACATTTCTTGTTTGTGTGCAATCTCCTTGCAAAGGAAATCTGCCTATGTATGTCAAAAGCCCCATATACATTAATGGGTGCATTTGTAGGACCGTCAAAGAGAAGGGGATTTGGATTTTGAAAACAAACTAGATTAATCAATGAACTATGTTTCTAAGTATCTTAAATCACTTCATTTGATGCATAAAAAAGGAATAAACATTGCTTGTGTCTATTGTGTTGTATAGATTGTTAATCCAAAAATAGAGAATGAATGTATCCTCTCCCCTCTCCTTTGCAAACCTTATGTGAAGAGAAATTCATTCTTCCTTTTATTTAGAGGACCTACCTTTTAGACAACCTATAAGGCCAAGTGAAAGTGATGATCCAAGCGGTAATAGGTTGAATCCAAGTGTCCATCCAAAACACTATATAAATATGTGATCATGATTAATGTCTGATCAAAAGAGTCACTGGATGATAGCTCTCCTCTAGTATCCTTGAGTTGTGTAAAACCTTGTTTCTCAAGGAGGGGAGACCTCCTACGGGAGTTTATTAGGAACCCTTTGAACTAGATGTCTCAAATTAAACACTTTGTCATAGTATGTCAAATACTTCTAATTGTTGATGCTAAGGGTTCCTAAAGACATCTCACATTCTCATGTCTCTTGGTAAAGATAGTGGTTCATTAGGAATTCATAACCCTTAGAATTCAAATCTTGGTATGCCTTAAAAGTGAGTGCACAAAGGAGGATCTTGTACCTCCAAGATTCTAAGCTATTCTCTTTGAGTAAGCACGGTTGAATTTATCCAAGTGGGAATTCAACAAACACTATCATAAATCCTAATTTTTATGTGTGCTTGGATACCACTCTATCTTTTTGTGCTTGTTGTGTTTGGATCACATATCTTTTTTGAAAAAGAAGTCAGTTCAAACATTGTATCAATACAAGCCTGGTTAACTAGATGTACGTTGATGTTGGGCAGATGTGTATTATTCATTGGAAAATTTGAACATACTTAGTGTAGTCGTTCATCCATTCAATATATTAACATTTTTTTCCTATGGATTTACCAAAAAAATCACCAAATACACTATCTTTCAATAGATACACGAATTTTCCCAATCCTATAGATACCCTTTTTGAGCTAAACAAAGTCAAGTCATAAAAATTCTCATTTTTTTAAATATATTTTCTAATTAGTTAACCAGATATGTCACCCAATCCTATAGATACACTTTGTAATTCAAAGGAGACATCATATACACTTGCAAACCTATTTTTTTCATCTACCAGATAAATCCTGTTGTCTCTCAAATGGAATCTTGTTGTCATAAAATTTTCCTAAAAGTCCTCCTTATACTACAGATTTGACATTTGACAAAAGTATCCATGTTAATAAATTTTGAAGTACCATTGCACAAATTCACCTTGTTTTCCACCAGATATGACCTTGTTGTGAGAAACCTTATGCAATCCATATATTATGTTACCAACTGCCACTATTTGGCCAAAGATTACTATGAAAAGGAAAATAAGGTAACTTTGATAGCAATCACTAACTTCAACAGGCCTCCTCATTTTATAATGATGTTCAAACCACATATTTGAGCCAATCTAAAATCTTCAATAGAAAAAAAAATTCACTCCCAATAGATCCACTCCCTCAAAATATTAGAAGAAGCACTAGTATTGTATTTTCTATATCATATTATTTCAACTTTACATGTAGAGTTTTATATTTAGAAATATTTGAAGAGGTCATGCCTAACATAAACATTCTAATTTATCACCTTAAATTATACTCATGAAATCACAACTATTTCTCCATAATCACCATAATGCATCTAAATGAATTTAATCTGTTCCATGAAGAAAGCCCCCTTCCATGGGACCCGAGCCTAAGTAGTTATCTTACTCATCATTAAGGCTCATTTCTTTATGAACCTAGGGAAGTGAACTTGAAATAGGTTAGCAGTATGTGTGCACTAGGACTCACTCTAGTAGTCATGCTAACATAGAGATGGAAATGAAATAGTAATAATGGAAAATACTTGAAAATAAATAGCAGGAGTACTAAACATGAATCAACAACTAAACATGAGTAAATTATATAACAAAAACTTAGTTCTTAGAAAATAAAAAGGAAGTTATTGTGTTCTACCTTGGCTATAAGAATAGTCATAGAGAAAATTTCCAATGGCTATAGGAATAGTCACAAAACATAGTTCTCACCATAGCTTCTAGTTTCTTACTGAGAATAAAAATAATTTTATACATCATAGTATTCATCAGTAGATGATCCATTGCCTCAAAATATTAAATGAATTACTTGTATTGAATATTCTCATATTATATTATTTCAATATTACATGTATAGTTTTATGTCTAACATAAACATTATAATTTATCACCTCATATTTAATGCATCTAAAATGATTTAATCTCTTTCTTGAAGGAAACTAGTAAGCACACTATAAATTCATGAAATTATCATGAAGACACAAGAGAAGGAAAAAGGAGTAGGAGATGATCTAAAAATGATATTTTCAATTAATTTCTTCTCAAGTATTCATACATTAGGTTTAATGCAAGACTCTATCATTTCTATTTTTGTAAAAAGACCTATTACATAAACTATTCTACTTGTCCCTATAGAAAGAGCTTATATAACCCACAAGATTGGCCTTGGTATTCCTTTTATAGACATAAGAAATGCAAAAAGCTACAAGCTAGAGTATTCCTTTTATATTCTTTTACCAACTTCCACTAGCCAGTCATAGAAGATATTCTCCAAATGTAGGTTGTTACCTTTGTTTTAGTCCTCAAGTGAAACTCCTTAACTATAATATGAAAGGTCCCAAGGCCAAAGTGCTTCCATAGTTAAAACTAGGGGAGCCAATGGTTTATCGCCCATGGGTGGTTATTGAGGCTGAAAATGCTAGAATATAAAATTATCACCATCTTTCCTTTTGGGAGATGGCTTTGATAATACAACACAAGGAGAAATGGATGACTCCAAACTCCCATATTTTGTGTTTGCACCTAGAACTTTCTTTGCTTCCATCCCAAAAAATGGAACCAAAGTGGTAATCAGAGAGATCAAAATTATTTACAAATCACAGTGGATTCTTGCAGTTGTGCCTAGAGCTTTCGATATTTCTAAAATTACCAGAGGCAATTTTAGTATCTCTATGATTACAAAATGTATTATCAACTAGCTCACCACCATGGTTCTTTTATATTGAAACTACAACATAGCTCAGTCTAATGGTGCAATCATGGACTGAGGGACCTCAAAGAGATCATTCTAATCCCTACAACAAGAATCACATAATAGAAACAACAAAAAATAATCTAGAGACAAGAAAGATCAGCCTTAACATTATTATAAAATCATTTACAATTGACCAGCAACATGCATTCTTACATTCTAAGCATATAGTCCTGATTGTAGATAAAAATCCTTATAATTTTCTTATCCTCAAGCTTCTAAAACCTAATCTTTTTTACGCTCTCTAAACTAGGAACAATTGCCTTTATTTATACAGATTCACAAGCCGCAAGTTGGCCTAAAAAGGTTAGATTTCCCAATGAGAAAAAAATCTATTAAAAAATATAGGTTAGGACCCAAATAATAAGGACCACCCACAAATAGATGAAACATTAATTTTGATCCCTCAAATAGGTCACGTGTGTAGAAACATAGAGAAATGAGACTTGAATCTTTTCCAATCAAAAAATTTATTTGCAAGATCAAAAAACAAAAATTGTCTGTGCAACAAGAAGAACAACTAAGTCCCACCAAGAATCCACAAGATCTCAACTTTGAAGTAACCAATCAAGATGTGAACTAGGTGAAAGTTGAACATGATTCCAAGAACAAACATCTGAACTGAAGGTGCACTAAAAGAAACTAAGAAACTAAACTATATAGGAATATAGAAAATAAATATTTGATGTAAGATTTCCAAGAAACCCAAGATGCTCCTGCATTATGTAACCCCTTCTTTTTATAATAAAATACCTTTGTAGCCTCAACAAGCCCCATTCTTAAGACTCAAACAAAGACTGTAATGCCTCGCCAGGGAATCCAAGAGAATTTAGGCTAATACAAGTCACTATGTTTACAAAATAATTTTTTTCTTAAGTATTTACAAATAATGATGATAACAATGCGGAAGCAATCCTACTATGAGATACAAACAAGTACATAAGCACAACTCAATTATAGTTAACAATCCTCGAGGGTCCCATGACATAGAATTACACATAACAAAATAAATATTTAGATTAAGAATAATTACAATTAACTCATATGAATAACAAGTACATCCAATACCCTAAAGTATACATAATGAAACAACATCCTCTACACAAGTTGTAGGGTATGTCACAATAATAGAAGACAAAATAATATACAACATTTGCAACTCTGAAGCACTGGTACAAGATATAATCATGAACATCAAGATAGGAATGAATAAGCCTCCAATGAAGATTAAGAAGAAGATAACTGGAACAAGCATCCTCCAGCACCGCTATAGGAATGTCAGAATCTCAAATGGTAAAAGATAACTCTACCACTCGACCTCATGGAACCAAAGGTCCACTCCCACCATGTTGAGGAGATAACAAAAAACCCCACTCAAAAAACAACTCAATCAAAGATAACTAAGCAAAGGTCTTGAAGGATTTCTAACTCAAAGGTACCACAACTAAAGATAAGTAAACATCAAATAACCAACATGTACCAAAACACCAAATAATACAAAATAAACCACCAGGTAATAATGAGACAACAAGGACACACCATCAAAGGAAAATATAGAAAATATGGAGGAGAATTTGGCTACAAACTATGGGAGTTTCATCACATGGAAAACTAATTGAGTTACCCTGGACTGGCCTCTCTAGACCCCAGACCCTCAAGCGTTTATCAGGTTGAGTTACCCTGGATTGGTCACCCTGGACCCCGAACCCTCAACATGACCCATGCAGAACAAGAATACCCTCTCATAAAGACAAGGAATTATAATCATACCTACTCTCTAGTTATTATCTAATTCCCATCCTTAGCCTATACAAGCACTCAAGGCATGGGCGAGGCATCAATGATCAATCTTGTATTTAATGTTATCCCCAAGTTTTATTATTAGGTTATCACTTATTAAACAACTTACGATAGGTTACCTTGGTACTGGCCTCTTTGGGCCCCAGACCCCTATTGTAAGTCACTCCCCTAAAATGCACCTATTTAACCTCCCCTAGGCTCACAATCATAAATAATTACATAGGTCTCATAAAAGTACACTGACCAAATTTTGATTCCCACAAAATATAAGGAACATGCACTGATTCTCAAAACCATGACATCACAAAAGTATTCTCCAAGAAAATCAACATGCAATTAAATTCCACTAAGAAACGAGGTCAGAAGGAAGATCAAAAGGACTACTTACAAACCCATTATAACCAACCATAGGAAAAGACCCCCAAGCCCCTGGTACAATCCTCTTAGACTTATACAATTCTCCAAATCTATGACACATACCTAACGCTAAAGGAAAAAGACTATATATATCATATTCAATTCCTTAAACTTTAATTTACACAAATTCATTGATTTAATACATTACACACATGCTTATATTTGTTTGATTAAGTAATATTTCTTTAACCCTAAATATTCTATGTTGAGCATAATCCAAATTTAATAACAAACACATTGGTTAAGCCTAATTCAATTATGATCTATATTTGATACGTAGTTATTATGCTAATATATTATTTGAATACATTAATTATGAATCGATTTAAATTTTAATCATACTAAAATTAAGCACTACAACTATCCAATTTATTTAGCTTAATGCTTGCATATTAAACTTATTATAACTAAATTACTTAGAATCTTACTTTTTAATATAAGGCAATATCACTTAAAAGAATAATCATATAAAATATAATTAGCCGATAGGCTTTACCTATGAGGTTGCTCGCGTCTGTACATCCACAAAACCTGTCTCATGCTTAATACCACTTTTTCTCTGGTTTTGAATAGCAATAGTGGAAATTGATTTCGGCTAATACAACATGTCTTCTAGGCGTACAGGTTTGCAGAGGAGGACAATAATACTTGACACGCCACCACCTGTAGACAAAACCCATTTTTGTTGTCTCACATCAAGAAAAAGTTTATCGATCAGTTTAATTTGCATAGTCCACTGGCTTTGTCTCACGCTATTGGCACAAAAGTGGTTTTTTTTTACCCGTCTCCCACTTCTGACAATAAATCATTTTCCCGACCTCTTTGCAGAATGCATTCCCTCTGTTTCAAGTGCTTCTTTTTCACTTTCCTCTTTACCCTTTCCTAGCGGCGGATAAACTGCCCACACAATCAAAGAAGCTGTGTCTATTTTGGCATTCAGAGATTTAATGGTGATAGAGGTGGATGAATATTCATTTACCTTGTAACATAAAATTTTAGTGTCGTACTAGTAAGATTAGGGCATGGATTTTTCTTGTGATTTAATTAATTGGGTATTTTTATATCGGCATTATTGATCAAAAAATCATCTATGAAGATATCTGAATACACTGTTCACCAGTGCCCCCCAAAACTTTGAATGATGTATGTTGTGTTAAATTTATCTATACAAGGTCCTTGTTTTATCCATATCAAAGTTTTAGATAATAAAAAATATATAATTATTGGGCAGGTAGAGCAACCCTGGTGTAATAGACATTTGCAACTAATAAGATTTTGTTTTTTTAAATCACTTCCTAAATCTTTCAAAAAATATTCTATCTCTATAAGAAAAAAAAAATTGCATCCTACCAAAAACAGCAGACAAACACAAATAATGAAAAAAAACTTTGAAAATTTTAAATCAAGTCATAGCATATGCAACTCATGTCATAAAACTGTCATTTTTTCCCTTTCTAATCAATATAAGAAAATCATAAAACAATTTAATTGTGAAAGGCTTCAAAGGTCCTCCGTTGGCATTAAAATGCCTTTGAGGATTCTAATAACCAGCAGTGATTTAAAAAAAAAAAAGATTGCAGCCTAAATTGATTCACTGAATAACATGACATCCTTCCTGGACAATGCCATCATAAAATAGAAAGGTAAGACTTAGAAAAGGAAGAAACCCTAAGAATGAATAAGTTTGGAGGTCATGTTGTTTCTTCTATGTCTCAGCAGCATCAACTATATCAACTTTGAATCCTTTGAGCTTGAACTACCAATTTCTTCCCATGCAACATCATCAAACAAAGCTAAGTATAAATGAGATTGAATTTCAAATAAAAGAATTTGGCAACTCAAACCTGTGCAAGGAAGAAAGCTTTGAACAGAAGAAAAGAGGAGTATCTTGCAGTACGTGTAGCCCAGATTGCATTCCAACGAAGCATCAAATTCATGGTAACGTGTCATTTTTTGCAGCGGCTATCCAGCCATTGGCTCTGCATGTAATAGTACTTAAATACGAATAGACACAAACAAAACTTTAAATGAAGTAAAATATAATTTAAAAGATTTTTTAATTTAAAATTTTATGGTTAGATTCCAAAAGAAATATAGTGAGAATTTTTTTATTTTTTAAAAATAATTTATTTTAAATTTAAATTAGTTATTTTTTAACATATTTTAAAGGTTGTATTGATAAAATAATAAATATTATTAGAAATACAATATAAAAATAGTTAATTATATTTATTATTAATACTTATATCTTAATTTTTTTTAAAAAAATTAATAATAATATTATAACATATAATATATTATCTATTAATTTTAAAATATATATTCTCTAAAATTTTAATAATATTGTTATTTAACTTTTATGATGACACAAGTCATAATTGAATAAATGTATCTCTTTGTTTCAAAAAAATAAATGTTATGAATAAATGTGGCTGAAACCTTAGTTACAAGCAGGAGACTTGTCAATTAAGTTTCAAAAATGAAAATGATTTAAAATTTAATATAAAATTAGGGTGTTCAACTATTAGGTCTTCTTCCCCTTAATGGAAAATTAATATCAATACTTTATCTATTATATTTAATAATTTATTTTGGTAATAAGTATTTACTTTTAAAATATTTAATTTTTTTTATTAGATATAACAGAGTCAAATTACATATGAACTTAATAAGGAAAAATAATAAAAACAAAAATTATAAAGATAAAAATAGTAGTCAACATTCTCTTGTCAAAAAGCTTTCAATATTGTAGATTATTGGGTTTAAATATATTTATTTGTTATAAAATATGAAAAAATAGAAACATTGTATTAAATTAAATAAAAAAATTAAGACTTGAGATAGATAATAATTTCAAATAAATAGATAATAGTTTTAAAAAAATAATTTGACCAAAAATTTCAGACTTATGTTTTCCTAAGGATGAAACTATAATATCAAATACAAACAATTAAGGCTTAATGAATAAGAAATTCACATAAATAAATCAAATTCAATATAACATATATTTTATTTAATAAATTTAATAGTTATAATTTAACAAGAAAATAAAAATATTATATTAAAATAAACATATAATAGACATAATGCCAATAATAAATATTTAATTGTAAAAAAATACATAAATAAAATGAATTTAATATAACATATATTTTATTTACTATATTTATATTTAATAGTTATAATATAACAAATTAAATAAAAAAATTATATTAAGATAAATATATTTTATTTAATAAATTTAGTACTTATAATTTAACAAGAGAAGAAAATGATTATATTAAAATAAATATTTAACAGACATAATAACAATAAGTATGTATTTGTAATATACAAATAATTATATTAAATAAATTGTAAAAAATGATATAAATAAACTAAATTTAATATAACATATATTCTATTTAATAAATTCAATAGTTATAATTTAACAGAAGAAAAAAATAATATTAAAATAAATATTTAATATATAATATGTACTATAATAATCATTCTATTTACTTAAATTTTTAACCCATTTCTAGATATAATATTTTATCACTATATAAAACATAAATACAATTAGAAAAGTAATACATATGTTGGATGTGTAGTACATTAAATTCTCTTATATATAATACTTCCTTCCACCATGCTACATGTTTATAGAAGTACACTTCAAAACACTTCCTTTAATTCAGTTGCCTACATATGTTGCTTCCACATCCTAGACTTTTACTCTATTTTTTTAGTGAGAAGCTACCTAAGCGATTTTGTGTGCATGAGACAACAATACTTATTTTGGAAAAATTTTCCTCAAACTGTTATTTTGTATAAATTTTTCTTAATTATCTTAAGGTAAATCATTGTTTCAATTATGCTTTCAAATTAAATGCCTATCAGCGCATCCTTGCACCTCCATTGGATGCAAGTCATCGGAATCTACCCCATTTCTAGCGACGAGTTGTACAATTTTGAGTTGTACAAGCCAAATCAACAAGTCAACAATTGCATGGAAGAAAAAGAGACAAAGGTTGGTAAGGTTTTAAAACAAGATTTTGAAAAGTAAAAATTATACATTAGTTGCACGTCTTTCAAGGCTCTAAATGGGCACCAATCTGGGAGGATGAAATAATAATAAAAAATAGTTAAAGATCCACATCCTTGGGCGACCACCAGATTGGGTACAACTAATACTAAGATTTGAAAAGGCTATTATAGTCGGCCTTATTTACCTCACAAGGGCAAAAGAGCATTAAATAAGAATATATTACAACTTGCAGAGAGACTTAATTATTTATTTATTTAGTATCATTTCTATATCCATCAAAAGGAATTTATTAATTTGTTTATACAATCCTAATTATTTCACCATGATTTAAATTAAATAAATTAAGGTACCTTGAATCCCAAATATTAAAACACGCGACTATACTGGCACGAAGAAGACAGGTACGTAAATTTTCAATCAATAAAAGAGAAATCCCCTACCTCACAAGTGAAGTGGATCGAATCCAAAGAAGACAAGGAATGAAAACCTCTTCCAAAATGAATCCCAAGCTTTTAATAAAATCCCCAAATTCACCAAGGAAAGCCCTGTTGGAGTAATTTTAGGTTTTTATGAGAAAATGTCATTTCTAGTCCTTGTCTCACTTTTCCATGTCTCTACAAGTGTCTTCATCCATTTAGGGTTTGAGATTCAAAGTCCACCATGTGAAAAATGCTTATGTATCCTTGTCTTAGGTCTTTTTGTCCTCGATAGGGTTTTTGTTCCTTAAAAAAAAATGTTTGAAGTGTGCCCTAGATCCTTATGTTTTTGTGTTACTTTTTGAGCCACTTAAGTTTTCATGTTTGCACGTGGTCTTTTTGTCTTTCCTAGTGTTCGTTGAATCTCGGGATATAATTGTTAAGTCACTTTTCATTCAGCGAACAAGCGACACAGTTTGGATCTCTTTCATGTTCTCTTCAGTCGGGTGATCTCTAGTTGTGTTTGTGGGTTAGTTTTTCTTTCTGGTGATTCAGCAATAGTGTTGTCTCCTATTCTCATGATCCCTGGCAGTTTGCTTCAAACATCTAGCGACCCAGTGCAACAGTCTTCTCCTATTCGCCTGATTAAATGGTTAAGATCTACAACATTCGGCGATCAAGCACAGTCTGTTGATGTGTTTCCTGATCAATGGTTGTCTTCATTTCTCATGATTGACTATGCAGTTAGTGATGTATTCAGCGATTCAACGGAGTGGTTATCTCTTATTCTCTTGATTTTGGTGATTAGTCAAAAAGCATTCGGCGATCAAGTGAATGGTGTATTCACTTAATCTCTAGGTCCCAATGGTTAAGAGTAAAATGTCTAGCGATTTAGTGACAAGTCTTCAAAAGGATAAGGTTTCTTCAGTTGCGTGATCTCTAGATATAAGTTGATAGTTAAGATTAAAGTTATTCAGCGACCTAGCAAATGTAGTGTTCGCTAAATCTCATGACAAAATAGTTAAGCCTTAAAACATCTGGAGATTCAGCAATAGCCATAGATAGCAATGAAGATCAATGGTTAGTGTTTAATCTCATGATTGAGTCAGAGTTAAGAGATGTATCTAGTGATTGAGAGATTAAAGGTGTTCATTGAATCTCATGATAAAACCGTGGTTAATAAAAGTATTCAGAGAATACAAGAAGATAATTGTCTCTGAATCTCGTGATTTACCAAGAGTTAAATGAGACATTTGGAGATTAAGAGATGCAGTTGTCATTGAATCTCAGATAAGGGTCGTGGTCAAGTTAAATTTCTTGAGTTTGAAGAAGGTTTTTAGTTGCCAGATTGCCTAATGAATGGTGATTTAAGTAAAGGATTACGAGATTGAATGAAGTCTTCAGTCGCTTATTCTTGAGAGGTAACCATAGTTAATTTGATTTCCTCAAGATTTAGAGAATACCTTTGGTCACGTGTTCTCCTGATAAAGATTGAGTTAAGATAAATATTTGATGGTTGAGCGGTGACTGTTGATGCAAGCTAGGATTAGATGGCGGTCGCTTAATCTCATGATGAAACCATGAGTTAAGGAAAGATTCAGAGATCATAAGATAGGCATTGTCTCTTGATCTCTAGACTTAACCCAAGATTAAGAAAATCATTTCGAGATTGAGGGACTCCTTTTTTCGCTTGATCTCTGACTAAGGCATGGTTAACTTCTCATTAATGAAAACATGAAATGAGTTTTTGTTACGTGGAAAAGTACCATGCCGATATGGAATAAAGCAAAAAGTCATCCAATCAGATCTCCTATGAGGGTTTTTGTCAATAATTGAGGGTTTTAAAGCTTAAGCACTGTGATCATTGCTTTTTGCTTTATTTCTGAGTTTTTTAATAAAACTTATCAACATCTCACATTACGGCTAGCCTTGATTTGAATTTGGTGTTATGAATAATTGAATGTTGAAGTGATTGGGAGTAGATTCACTGAAATCTTGGAAATTTTACACATTCAATGATAGATGATATATAGAGAGGACATTCTTGCATTAACATTTAACAATTTTTAGAGGGAAATTGAGAATTTTGAAGCTCTAGCAGTGTGTGTTTGAGTAGAACAAATTTACAAAATTTAGAAGTGTCTGGAATTGCAAGATGAGTCAGCCAGAATCAAGCCGAGCTTCATCCAGTGGGGATGTTGTGGAACAAGGTGGCGAGGATAAAGGGAAGCCTAATTTCTCAGAAGAATTTGTCAAATTGCTCCCAGGATCAAATCAAAATAGAAAGGTAAGTGATGAAGTCTTCCTTGACCATATGGTAGATTGTAGGGATCGTGATAATCCTTCATGTTCTAGCTACATGTTATTTACCTAATTCTATAATAACTGTTTCAAAGCTATCCCTATCTGCAATGCAGGGGTTTTAGGCATGGCTAAGTTAATTGTTCCTGATGTCTTCCTAGATGTCAACCTCATAATTGAGTTAGCTAGAATTTATGAACCCATATCAAAAACCATCAAAAAAGGTGACCAATCAACCTTAGTGACTTTGAACAGAGGATCTTTCATGAAAGCCTTTGATTTATATTCTTCATCCTCCACAGAGATAGACCTAAAGAAAGAGAAAGAGAAGTATGGAAGTCAAGTAGGGCTAGGGAAATCCCAGATGTTCAGGCATTTCCCTAGGACTGGAAAATATATTGCCCCTCTCCCAACACATATGAATTCTCCCTATGAGTATAAAGCCCTCAATTTCTATATGAAGTATCTAGCCTATGGGTTATGTAGAGTTTTAGGGATGGATGGAGATGCAGAGATGATGCCAGTAGATATCCTAATGATTATCTTGGACATTGAGAACTCACATGCAAATACATATTATGGTTACATTCAATATGTAATCAACATAATTCATGAAGGCTTAGTGATGATTAAACAAGACAAGAAGCTAGTAAGGTTCATGCATTATTCCCTCTTAATGCATTTAATTTTATACTTCAATGTTAATAGTTTGGATGGGCATATGTTAAGGCCTAGTATAATGTTTGAGGCACAACCCAATTGATTGCAGTATTGATTGAGGTTGTGGAATTATACTCCAAATGAAAGTGACTTCTGTGCTTTCCAAAATTGGATAGTTTTGCCAATTTTGAATTTCTTGGGAACCAATGTCACAAGGCTACCAATTAGGGTGTTAAGGCTTCTTAGGCCCCAACAATATGTTGATAAATGGAAAGCAGGTCATAATTGGGGTGACCTTTACTTGGGTGATAATTTTACACTAATTAGAGTATATGGATGCCCATAGCCCCCACACATACTCCCAAAGTATGTGCCTCCAAGAATTTCCCAATTAGAATTCATTTGGTAGTTGATTTGGATAGACAAAGAGCACCTGGAACCCCATAGAAAAGGGATTTTTACTCCACAACAGTTCAGGGTAGGTAACTTCCTGATTGGTAAAAGGGCATTGCCTCATCTCAGCTAATGGTTGAATCATTTTAAGATGATTTTTGGTGTTTATAGATATGTGGATCCTAAAATTTTTATTAGGACTACCAGGATGACACTAATCCCAAACATTGGTACAATTAGGGAGCATGAGGAGTGTGATGAGGAGGATGTGATAAGAAATTTAATGGATGAAGATGAGATTGGTATGAAACTTACCAAATTTTATGACCTTTTGAAGTTGGAGACTCAACTCAGAAAGGCTAAAATTGTCTTTGGAGGATTTTTCCCTGACCTCCCATACTTGAAAAGAATTGATAGAATGACTGAAATTCATGGCACCCTATCTAGCCAATTAGAGGGTCAAATTGAAGATAAATTGGAAGTGATAAAGGATTACTCTTCTTTTGACTATGAAGAATACACTAATGAATCACAAGAAGGTGATAGTCCACCCCAAGTCAATGAAACCCCCATCATTGACATAGGTCAGGATGCACTTGAGGAAGAAGATTTTTTTGAGCCTCCAAAGAAGAAATAGAGACTTGAGGTGGGTGGGCCCTCAAAAGAAAAGAAATAGAGGAAAGGGACATATAGGGTTGCATCTTTAGTGCCTGATGATAGAGCCTACTATCACCATATGAGGAAAATAATTAGAGAGGGAAAGAAAGAGGCCTCATAGGAAGAGGTGGAATTGCCCTTGTTGCTTGGCAAGGATGAAAGAGAAATTTATCTGGATGAATTCCTGAGTGATGATCAATTCATAAAAAGTGAGGAGTTTAAGAATTTTCTCATATGGAAGAAACAATAGGAGATTGCTAGAGCATTACCTGAGGGCACTGGTCCTGATGATGAGGTTTTGAAGGCCTTAGCTACATATGACCCTGAATCAGAGAATATATATGTTGAAGAGGCTAGGAAGTTATTCAAATCTAGTGGGATGCTCTTAGTGCTTGGATGGGACTTGAAATCAGCTTTTATTATAGATCAGATTAGAAAGCAACCTAAGGGAAATCTATACTATGAAGTCCATATTGGTGACATGATCAGAGGAAGTGGGTATGACCCCAAGTCTCAAGCTTTAGCAATGTGGTCACTTGCACTGAGAAATCAAATACCTTCCCTAGTTAGCATAGAGGAGAAAATGGAAGGGAACAAGATCATCTGGACTGTCCAAAACAAAAGTGATCTTGAGGTGTCAAAAGCGGTGACACATTTTTCTCATCTAAATGAGGCTAAACCTACCCAATTGTCAAACATATATGGTAAGTTATTTTATGAGGTTAGTGGTCTGGAAAATGATAGAGACAAAGGGCTCATGAAAATCAAGGTCTTAGAAGATGAACTTGAGGAATTGAAGGCTAAGCTTGAAGAGGCTTCTAAGGAAGCTCCCCCTCCAATTTTACAAATTGAGGCTGTAGAACAACCAATGGCGGAGGTTTCTGATCAGGCAGGAGATGAATCAAAGAAGAAAAAGCTAGATATAGCCTTAAAGGCTCTCTCTGACATTGTACAACATAGATATGAAGTGATCAAAGGGAAAATGGACTCAGTCCATAACTCATGCACTATGTTGTAGAAGACCAATGAAAATGTAAAGGATGTTGTGGCTACTTTGGAGCCACTTTTTAACATATGGTCAAGTAGCAGTGCCCTGTTTGAAAAATTTGAGGTATTGCAACCACATCGGTCAGATATCCCAGAGATACTTGCTAAGGTGGGAGAGAAAATAGAGCTGATTAGTACTACTTGGAGTTTCTTCAAGGGTAAGGTTAATCAGATAAAGGTCAAGATGGACATGTTTGGCTTAGGGTACAACAAGTATCTTCCATTGATTTATGGGGATGATGGCAACATCATAAGCATTGAAGAAGGGAAATCAGGTTTGAGTCAGTTGGTAATAAAGAAGGAGGCCTTTCTTAGTAATGATGGCTACTTGGACATTGACAAATGCAACAAGATTCTAGATGATTTGATCAAAATTGAAAATGAGTGTATCAATTTTGTTGTTGATACCAAAGCCATCACTAACTCCAAGTGGGACAAATAGGTCAAACTGTTGTAGAGCTTGAAGGAGTACACTTGGCCTTCAGAAGAAGATGTTGCAGCTTGGGATAAGAGCACCAAACTAAAAAAGAAGAAGCCAATTGCCATATAGTTGGAAGTAGAAGAAGAGGAGTGTATCACACATGGCACCTAATTCTTAATTACAGGGAGTGTAACTATAAGCTAGAGAATGATGTAGGTTAGCCTGAAATGGTGGTCATCATTCACATAACAACTTTATGTAGTTACTCATAATATCTTTAGACAAAGGTACCACCTGCGATGATTCACTATGATGAGAATCAGCTGTTTGTTTCTTTTCATGATGTAATGTACTTTTTTATTTACTGTAAGTCACTATCCTAGCTATCTGAAGCTTGTTGCATCCTTTCTTTGAGGATTCCAAGATAGCCAGTGATATAAATAGCAAGTTTTCCTTTTTTGTAAGGGTGGTGAATGTCAATTGTAAAGAGAGTTCTGATACTTGTACTTTTGTCTTATAAATTTCTATCAAAAATGTACTTATGCAGTAAAATATCAACAAAAAATACTAGAACTCCTTTTCTTATTTTGACTATCTTCATGTATGAATGCTGAATTCTTTATGTATTAAATTTGTAAGGCATCTTTACTGCATTTTTTACAAGGTAGATAGTGGGGTTGAACTTAAGTTCCTTTCAAGGGAAGGGCAAATCTTAATGGAGATCTCTAGGAATTCATAGTTGATATAGGAATTTGATGACAAAACAAGAAAATAAGAAGATAATATGTAAGGCATCTCATTTGGGTTTTGAGGTATTTGATTTGAAGGATTTTTTGTAGAAGTATGTTTCTTGACTCTAATGCCCTAGGATTTGGCACTGGTTTTATGCTTGATTTGCATTCTTCACCATCAATAATTTAAGATAACCAATTCATTTTAAGTTTTGTGTTGTATGATCTAAATGTATATTATTTGTGTTGAGGACATGGATAATAGTTATAGTGCTTTGAAGAAGTAATTTTGAAAGGTAAACCCACCTGAGCTTGAAGCTTGAAGTGAAGAAGGTTTTATTCCTTAATATGTTAGTGTTTGATTTTTTTAGATGTATCTATTGGGAGCATTAGAGTTATAAATCATAGGTTTTTGATTCCCATTTTCCATCTACAAGTTTAAGCACTAACAAAATAGGCGTCTCTGTTGGGGACAATATTGCACAATGGGCTTGTTACGTCTTTGTTAGTCATCTATTGTTTTGTTTGTAGAAAAGTTTATAAATTTTATCCCCACTTGTTCATGGGTGGAGACTCTGAAATCTATGTTTACCAGTTGCTGGTATAGTGATAAGAATTTGTATATATCTTTCATTAAAACACCATGAGTCTAAAAAGGTTCACTAGTTCATATTATAAAGATTAGTTGGAAAGTAGTATGGGTGATGAACTTCACACACCTAGGAGAAAACAATGGTCTAGGAGAGGTATTTTTAATCCCAATTCTCGCAGACCTTCATGGGATCGAGTTCCCATAGCTATTCCTAAAGATGCCTCTTCCTCTTCTGATAATCCTAAACCTATTAGGAAAACAAAACCTAATGCAGTCAATCCTTCTCAAGAAGATGAAGTCACAGATATAGGATTTTTCCCTGCAAGAGAAAGTCTAGATCCACCAAGAGAAACTTATGTTGCGAAGACTGCCTCTTATGATTCAGAAAAGTTGTGAGAAGTAATAGCCTTAAGAAAGAAGGAGCATGAGCAATTGTTAGAAATTTCTAATAGAATAAAGGTATGAGAACAAAAGATCTATGAGTTACTCATGGAGAGACAAGATCTCATGAGAAAAACAAAGAGTAATGAGCTCCAGGCTAAAAGTCTAAATCAAGAATTTAGGGGTCTAGATAGTGAATTGTTTGGTGATATGGGAGCTTTGAGACAACAAGTTGAGAGTAGTGAGTCTAATCCTAAGAAAGGCATGAGTTTGAAGGAGAAGGCCCTATTCTGAGATAGTTGCATCCATAAAAAATTAAGAGAAATGAAGATTTTAGAAATACTACAAGGGATGCATTTGACAAAGGAAAACAAAAGGTGGTTGGCATAAGCATAAATGAACCTAAAAGCAATACTGTTATTCCTAATGTTGTGTCCCAAGCCAATTTAGAATTGGAAAAGGATAGGAAAGCTAAGGAGGATCTAGCTATCCAGCTAGAGAAAATTGAATTGGAGGCTGCTGCAAATGAAATGAAATGAAAGATTTCTTTCCTGCATGCCAACATGAATACAACTGCTAGTAGCTTAGTCCCTGTTACTATAGGGATGGTACCACTAAATCAACCATGTGGTACAATGCCTAATCCCCATGCTTTGGCCCCCAAACAAGATGCACATGGACTAGTTCTAAATGCCAATCCAACAATCCTACTGATTGGTGGTCCCATGGGAAATAAACAAATTCATCTTATTCTGCAGCTTACTAAACAATAATAGTAAACTGACAGTGCATTTTACTGATTACCAGTTAATTGTTCATAGTGATTACTAACCAAATCAAATATGCAATATGTAAAGTATGACAATCAAAAAATCACCACAATAAACACATAACACAAGAGATTTAACATGGAAACCCTGCAAAGGGAAAGACCACCTGGGACCGGTAACCCAAAATTGTTCACTCTTCTAAAGTGAGCTTGGTGAAGAGCCAACCCTGTTAAAGGTTACAAAACACACTGTAAGGTATGACATTGTTAGATGATTTAACACTAACTGTTATCATTTAACCATCATTCACTATGGGGTTGACAGGATAACAGATGTACATTCTATGAATGACATTACAAGACTTTCAAGTCTACTCAGTTAAAAGATTTATCTAATTAAATGGTTAAACTATAACAGCAGGTGATCTGATTACAATACAACTTCTATTGTAGATGTTCAGATCTATTATTAGTCTCATAAAATCCTCTGATCAATATTTCTATTCAATTCATCAACATTTAGTAACTTACCGTCCCTCGGTAAAAACTCTCTGACGCTCGATTAACTCTGTAGTTTAGTTCTCCTTTAACCATTTTGATCAGGCATGCATGAAGCAATGTTCATGCAATATCTCTATAGTTATCTTCCTCCGGCATTCATTTCATAATGAAACCCTAGTCTCTTAAATAGACAAGTAAACCATTTTCTTTTCATCCATCATATTTTGCCCCTTAATCTCCTTCATTGATTTTACCACTTAAACCTTCCTCAGTTGATGTGTCAATAACATGTTTCAATTTTTTCCTTTAGATCTTCTCCAAATTTTGTTAGCTATTGATCTTCGTAACAAACTTTATCTTTTCACTCTGATTACGAGGTACTTTCCAGCTCATCAACTTATGTTGGCTAAACTAATCATTTAGTTCTTTTGTCCATACTCGGTTAACAAAGAGATGCATCGGTGAACACAAGCTTAGTTTATATTGTGCTTGGTATACACTGCACTACTCAGTGTATACTAGAATGCTTCACTAACTGACCACACTCCTTTGTAACATTTTGCTTCTAACTCCATAATAGATTAATGTAACATAATCAAGTCAACAATACGAAGTCATAGAATCATCAATAAGTTACCAAGAGTATTCCTTATCCTCATCTATCATATCCATCTTCCTTAATGTAGCTATCTCAGTTCTTGATCTTTCTCTTCTCTTCGACAAATGTGCTAGATATTGCAACTACCATGATAAGTGTTGTCAAAATTAGTTGACATCAATGACAATATAAAATTGATTCAATTATCTTACATAACACTTTAGTGTTTGGTGATTTCTAATCACTTGTAATTCTTCAATCATGTTCTCAATCAGTTGTAGTTCATCAATCTCTCCCTTTGGCATGTATGGAAACTCAAGAAATATGAAGTATACCATACACATACCAAACATGTATTCTACAACTCTGTAAACAAATGTTGTAAGCTCTCCCTAGCTTAATATGTTTAATCACTACGTTACATAACAGCATTGCAAATGTAGACTATCTTCTATAGATATGATCTTTAGCAGCTCTCAGATTCCTTCTTTTATTCTAAATAACTGATCTTGAACACTCTTCCTTTATCTTCTCAGATTGTCTCTCCCTTAGATAGATGTTCCAGTATTCTCCTTGGTTATCATATTTTTTATCTCTCTCTTTGACAACAATGCCAAAGAAAAAAATAAACATACAACTCTTGTAGTAGCCATGTAACTCTCTATTGTCTAGTTCCTGTACTTTGCATGCTCCAAATGTATCTTTGTATACTGATATGAAAATCTCTGTATTCCAACTCTTTAAATATTCCACAACCTTAGACATAATCCAAAGTGTGAACTATGCTACATCAACATGAATGATCATCTAATAAGATTAGGTTGATGCAACCTCCAGATCACGTTAGTGACCGGTAGACAGGGGACAGACCCCAAGTCTATTCCTCAATTATTCAAATGTATCTTTCGGTAGAGGCTTTGTAAATATGTCTACAAGTTGCTCTTTAGATGTAACAAATTTTAGCTTCACTTTCTTATCCTGTACTTGTTCTCTTAAGTAGTGATACTTGATAGATATGTACTTTATTTTTTAATACATCACTAGATTCTTTGAAATGTTTATAGCACTAGTGTTATCACAATATATAATCACCGGCTTAGTGATTACCTCATTCATACCTTCTAACACTTGCTTAATATATGCAATATTTGAATAGTTTGTAGCAGCAACAACATACTCTACTTTGGCTATAGACTGGGAAATACAAGACTGCTTCTTACTTGTCCAGGTAACAAGTCTTTCACTAAAGAAAAATGCTCCTCCAGTTGTGCTTTTTCTATCATCCACATTTCCAACCCAATCAGCGTTGGTGTAGACTTTTAGTTCAAATTTTCCATCCTTAGGATACCATAATCCTTAATCCTCTATTTTCTTTAGGTATCTTAAGATTCTCTTCATAGCAACCATGTGTGACTCCCTAGAATTTGCAAAAAATCTTGCAACAATCCCTACAACATGTCCAATATCTAGTCTACTATGCACTACATACATTAATTTACCAATCATAGATCAGTACAGTTTCTGGTTTACCTTTGTAGTTTCATCTTCCATAGTCAATTGTCAACCTGTGACCATTGGTGTTCCAACTGGTTTAACATCTTCCATGCCAAATGTTCTCAGTACTTCTTTGATATACTTGGATTGTGTGATAAATATTCCATCATTCTGCTGAATAACCTGTAGTCCTAGAAATAACTTAATCTCTCCAAACAAAGACATTTCAAATTCTTTTCTCATCTCATCAACAAATGATTTACATATGTGATATTTTCCTCCAAAGATAATATCATCCACAAATATTTCAGCAATCAGGATAGTATCATTTGATTCTCCTTTCATATATAGATTGTTGTTCTCACTAGTTATAACAAATCCAATACTTAACAAATAAGTATGCATCCTTTCATACCAGGATCTCGGTGCTTTCTTTAAACCATATAAAGCTTTATGTAATCTACATAACATGTCTTTCTTGTCTGGATCTACAAACCCTTCTAGTTGTTCTATGTAGACTTCTTCTTCAAGTATCCCATTCAGAAATGCAGACTTGAAGTCCATTTGATAAACTTTAAACTTCTTATGTGCTACATAGGCCAATAACATTCGAACTCCTTCTAGTCTAGAAATAGGTGCAAAGGTCTCAACATAATCAATTCCTTCCTCCTGTGCATATCCCTTGCAAACTATTCTAGCTTTATTCCTTGTAACCTCCCCATTTTCATTCAGCTTATTTCTAAAGATCCACTTAGTACCGATTACATTCTTATCCGTAGGTCTAGGTACTAAGGTCCATGTCTTGTTTTTCTCTATCTATTCAATCTCTTTAGTCATTGCATTAACCCATTCATCATTCTCCAATGAAAATTTTACATTCTTCATTTCATATTCACAAACTAAGCATGTACCTTGTCTTGAATTACTTATCCTTTGCATGCCACCTTTCTTGTCACCAATGATTTGGTTCTTAGGATGATGTCTCCTGACAAATTTTACTAGTACCCAATCTCTTCTTTCTTGTTCAGGTTCAATTTCTTGCTCAATAGCCTCTTCCTACTCGTCAGTGTTTCTTTCCTGTTCCTCGACGTTGTTTTCCTGAGGCCCAATTGACACATTTTGTGGCTTCGGTTGATACTTTGGATGTTCAATGTAAGTGAATCTACCGTAATCTTCCAGTTCCTTGATGCTTTCTTTTGCATTCTTATCATCAAACTCATAAACCCTGACATTAGTACTTTCAATCATTTTATTAGTAACTCTGTTTAGACACTTATATGCTTTGATGTTAGTGGAATATCCAAGAAATATCCCTTCATCACCTTTTGAGTCAAACTTCCCATTTCTTTCATCTTTCAGAATAAAGCATTTACTTCTAAAAATTATAAAATAACTTACAAAGGGTTTGTGACCAAACCATAACTCATAGGGTATTTTGTTAGTGTCCTTTAGTTGTACTTAGTTTAGCACATAGATAGCTGTGCTAACTGCTTCTCTCCAGTATGTCTAAGCTACATTCTTTTGTATCATGAGTGTCCTTGCACAATCTACAATCGATCTATTTCTCCTTTCAGCAATGCTATTTTGCTGAGGTGTTCTTGGTGTAGAAACCTATCTTTTAATACCATGCTCATTACAATAGTTAGTACATTCATCAGAAATAAATTCACCACCTCTGTCAGATCTTAAGCATTTCAGTTCCTTACCAGTTTCTTTCTCTAATTTTCCTTTATACCATTTAAACGTCTTAAATGCTTCTAATTTTTCTTTTAAGAACATCATAGTCATCAATCTAGTATAATCATCAACAAACAAAATGAAGTATCTGTCCCCATAATAGCTCGGTGTTCTCATGGTACCACATAGGTCAATGTGAACTAGCTCCAAAATTTTATTTGTTGAGTAATCTTTTCTCTTAAAACTAGATCTTGTCATCTTACCTTTTTGACATTGATGACACATTATATGATCCGGCTTTGTTAGGCTAGGTAGGCCTCTAACCTTTTTCTTTTTACTTATTTTGATCATGTTGTCAAAGTTTACATGGCATAACCTTTTATGCCACAACCATGCATCCTCATCTTTCATCATTAAACAAGAAGACTTATCATTATCAAGATAAAACAAGTTACCTTTCGTTTGTGCTCCTATTCCAACAAGTTTTCCTCTTTCATCAAATATCTTCACTGTCTTTCTCTCAAAAGCTACACGGTGGCCTGAATTGTTAAGTTGTGCCACACTTAGCAAATTATAATTTAGTCCTTCTACCCAATAAGCATTATCACATTGAATTTTATCATTTACCAGTAAGGATCCCTTTCCTCTAACCATACAAGGTGTATCATTGCCCATTTTTACAAATCCTCCATTATATTGCTCAAGATGATCAAATTTCTCTTCATCACCAGTCATGTGATGAGTACAACCACTATCTATGATCCCTGTATCATTTTTATTAACTTTAAAAATCAGTGTTGTTTCTACATACCTTTCTTCTTCCTTAGAATCATCCTTTATTGTAACAAACACCACTTCCACATCATCATCTATGTCGGTCTCAGTATCATTCTCTTCAAAAATGTAACACACCTTCTTGCCTTTATCATTGTTATCCCAGTTGTCTCTATTGTAGTGTCCGTAACTTCTATTGCCTCTTCTCCCATAACTTCCTTCACCAGATCGATCCTTTTTTATATCATCTTCTTCCTTGTTTGGACATCTAGCAACAATATGACCAACTTCTTTGTAGTTAAAACATTCTAAAGGTAATTTACCTCTATATCTACCTTTTCTTTTAGGTAGCCTTCTGGCCATAAGAGCTTCAAGCTCATCAAGCTCATCATCATTATTACTGTCATTATCATCATTATTGCTTCTACTACTAGATTTACCAATCTTTAGAGAAGTCATGAAAGAAGACTCAATAGACAGTACAACACTATTATCAAAGTTATCAAGTTCAAAGGTTGTAAGCTTACCTATCAGACTATCAAGAGTGAGAGTACTACCAGATGTAGACCTCATTTCATGTATTGCAAATATTTTGATAGCATAAACATACAATAGGGTTCTCAAAATTTTGCTTACCACTGTTTCTTTAGAAATGACACCACCAGATCCTCTGATAGCATTAACTACTTCCTTTATTCGGTTGGTGTACTGCACTATATTCTCTCCTTTCATTTTCATACCATCAAATCTTCCTCTTAAACTTTCAGCTCTGGCTCTTCTAACATTTGCATCACCACTGTAAACTAGAATAAGTTTATCCCACATGTCCTTTGAGGTAGTATAATCCTTGACATCTTCAAATTTGGCATCTGTAAGAGCAACAACAATCTTCATCATGCTAACATTGTGCTAATGTCTATCTCTTAACTGGTCAATAGTCAAAGGTCCTGTAGGTGGTGCTAAGTAGCCATTCTCCAATAGAGTGAGGGCAGAATTCCCAATTCTAGATATATGTAGATTCATTTGGCTTTGCCATATTGTGAAGTTATCCTTGTTCAGCTTTGGCACTTCCCTCTTATACATTTTGTGATCTTTATGCTGAAGTCCTTAAAAATCTGTTCCAAAAAACCAATTCTCTGATACCAATTGTTATAATAACTGAGACGGGGGTGAATCAGTTATCCACAATCCCAAATACAAAATGTAAAACTTCTAAACAAATTCAGCTTATTCTGCAACTCGGTAAACAATAACACTAAACTGTCTGTGCATTTTACTGATTACCAGTTAATTGTTCATAGTGATTACTAACCAAATCAGATATGCAATATGTAAAGTATGACAATCAAACAATCACCACAATAAACACGTAACACAAGAGATTTAACGTGGAAACCCTGCAAAGGGAAAAACCACTTGGGACCAGTAACCCAAAATTGTTCACTCTTCTGAAGTGAGCTCGGTGAAGAGCCAACCCTATTAAAGGTTACAAAACAAATTGTAAGGTGTGACCTTGTTAGAGGATTTAACACTAATTGTTATCATCCAACCAGCATTTACTATGGGGTTGACATGATAAAAAATGTGCATTCTATGAATGACATTACAAGACTTTCAAGTCTACTCAGTTAAGAGATTTATCTGATTACAATGGTTAAACTGTAATAGCAAGTGATCTGATTACAATGCAACTTCTATTGCAGATGTTTAGATCTATTATTAAGCTCATAAAATCCTCTGATCAATATTTCTATTCAATTTATCAACATTCAGTAACTTACAGTCCCTCTTTAAAAACTCTCTGATGCTCGATTAACTCTATAGTTCGGTTCTCCTTTAACCAGTTTGATCAGGCATGTATGAAGCAATGTTCACGTGATATCTCTGTAGTTATCTTCCTCTGGTATTCATTTCATAATGAAACCCTAGTCTCTTAAATAGACAAGTAAACTGTTTTCTTTTCATCCATCAAATTTTTTCACTTAATCTCCTTTGTTGATTTTTCTGCTTAAACCTTCCTCGGGTGATGTGTCAGTAACACATTTCAATTTTGTCCTTTAGATATTTTCTAAATTTTGTTAGCCGTTGATCTTCATAACAAACTTTATCTTTTCACTCTGATTATGAGGTGCTTTTCAGCTCATCAACTTGTGTCATCTAAACTGATCATTTAGTTCTTTTGTCCATACTCGATTAACAAAGAGATGCATTGGTGAACACAAGCTCAGTTTATACTATGCTTGGTATACACTAAACTTCTCGGTATACACTACACTTCTTGGTGTATATTGGATTGCTTCATTAATCGACCACACTACTTTGTAACATTTTGCTTCTAACTCCATAATAGATTAATGTAACATAATCAAGTCAACAATATGAAGTCATAGAATCATCAATAAGTTACCAAGAGTATTCCTTATCCTCATATGTCATTTCCATCTTCCTTAATGTAGATATCTTAGTTCTTCATCTTTCTCTTCTCTTCTACAGATTTGTTAGATATTGCAACCATGATAAGTGCTGTTAAAACTAGTTGACATCAATGAGAACATAAAACTGATTCAATTATCTTACATAACACTTCAGTATTTGGTGATCTCTAATCACTTGTAGTTCTTCAATCATGTTCTCAATCAGTTGTAGTTCATCAAACTAGTTCACCTGGATAGATAAAAACCATTGTTCTTTGATGGTATCCCTGGTCATTATAATGCTATCCCAAATGAGGTAAGAGATAAGATCCATAAATTTACTGGAAACAATGTTGTCACATGTGAAGATCATCTAAAGCTTTTTACAGATAGAATAAATGACTATGAAATTGAACATGAAGATGTTATAATGAAACTTTTTGTTCGGTCATTAATTGAAGATGCTAGGGATTGGTATAGAGGTCTGCCTAAAAATAGTATTACATCGTGGGATGAATTTGTTAAGAGATTTAAGGAGCACTATGAAAAACATGTTAACTCAAGTTATATGCTCAATGAATTCAATAATATAAAAAAGAATCCAAATGAGAGCATGTCTGAATTCAATGGTAGCTTTCAAAAGGCAATGTACAAATTGTTTCAAGTCTTGAGACTAGATGATGCAGTTTGATTGACCATATATTTTAATGCATTGAATGGAAAGATGTCATATCTTTTGAGAGACAAAAGCCCTCATACTCTAAGAGATGCTTTCAAATTGGCTATAAATATAGAGAGTAATAAGAAAGAATCTGGTCAAATGTATAAAAGGGATGAAGGCAAATTGTGGAAAGAAACTAAACTACATGTTGTGAGACCAACCAAAGAGGATGACAAGGTTGACAAGTTGGCAAGTATTGTCAAGGATATCTCAACTAAGATTGAAAAGGGTGGGAGAAATTATTAGGACACTAGGCCACCTTATCAAAGGTAGGAAAGGTTCCCTAGGCTACATGATCAGCCTTACAAGACTAATTGGAAAGATGGGAAACCTATCTTTGATACCCATGAAAATAAAAAAGGAAGGGATACCCCTGATCCTCTAAAGAAAAGTGCAGCACATAACGTAGAATGCATTCCATGGTGTGTGGCTTGTAATATGCCTCATTCACCTTATTAGTGTGTTGTAGCCTAGGCTTTGGAAGAGGAAGCTAACAATTCACATGTAGGAGATCATGACGGATTTGAAAAGCCCGCAGTTAATATGTTTACCACTGAAAAGGTGGAAGAACTTTCATCTTCAAAGGATGAAGATATTTTTTTTGATGTTGATCATAAAAGGAGGATTCTCCCTAATTATGAGCAACAGATTTTTACTAAATCTGATCATGATGATTTTGATAATGATATTTGCAAGACAAATGTGATCAGACCAGATTTGGATAAAACTCACTAGAGAAATCCCAGTGAGGAAGAGATCAGAACTTTAGCCATGGCTGCTATTTCTCAGGCCAGATCCTCATACAATTTGAGAAATAGAAGAGTGGATGTTGATCAAGGGGTACCTAGGTCAATATTTATCAAAGATGATCCTCAGAGTAAGTTGTCTCCTAAACCAAATGTTTTCAAAACCAAAGGTGGTAACAATAAAAAAGAGGAGCCTATTATTGAAAGTAAAAGGAATGAAGAATTTTCCATAAAAAAGGAAAAACAGAGGATTGGTAGAGAAAATGATATATCTAATCTTTCTGCTGACCCCCTGACTTTTGACATGAGACATGCCTTGTCTCAAATGAAGTTCTCTATTCCCCTATTGGAAGTGTTAAGATCAAAGAGAATAAGGCATCTTCCTTAGCTCTAATAAATGAACAAGGTGATGATCCTGTTGTACCAAAGAAAGGAAAGCTAGTGGATAGACCTGAAATAGCTAAAGACATTTCTCACTTTTGTGTTGGAAATATTGTGACACAAGAACCATCTTCCATTGACCCTTTCTATGTTACACTAATTGTTAATAATCTCTTGTTAAAGAATTGTATGATAGGCTTTGGTGTTGCAGCTACTATGATGCCCTACCATATCATGAAGGAATTAGGATTGCAAGTTGATACATCCAATGGAAAATGTTATGCTATGGATAATAGAGCAGTTCCTATGGTAGGAACCTTGGTGGGGATAGAGGTGAAAAAAATTTCTTTCCCTGAGGCCACATATAAGATGGATGTGGTTGTAGTTGATACCAAGCCTCATTATGGTATGCTTCTATCAAGACAATGGGAGGAATGTTGCAGTTAGATTTGTCATATGCCACTATCGCTATAAATGGAACTGGGGTAAAGTTTTATAGGGAGCCTCACTCCTCATTTATGGTTGAAATGGTTGCACCAGAGGAATTAAATTTTTGTGTTGATATTGACATGGAGAATTTCATGGTGGAAGAGATTGTGCCACAATTGAAAAATATTGATCCCATAGTTGATGAGTTGCTATTGTAGCGGGATGGACTATGGAAAATGTACTTTGATGGAGGATGTTCGAAAGGAGGATCAGGAGCTGGTGTTCTACTTATATCCCCAATAGGTACTACCTTTAAATACTCATTTCTATTGACTTTCTAGTGTACCAATAATACTGCCAAGTATGAGGCTTTGATATTGGAATTAGATGTTGCTATAAAACATGGTATAAAATGTTTAAAAGTCCATGGTGATTCCCAATTGATCATAGTCCAGATCAGATCTAAGTATGCTTCCAAAGATGAAGAGTTAAAATTGTATAAACATGTTGTTTGGGATATATTAGAATTATTTGATGCTTTCAATATTCTTTTGGTAGAAAGGTCAAATAATATTATGGCAGATTTCCTTGCCAATGTCGCATTAAAGAATAATGATGTTACTCTGACTAGTGTATCAATGTTATAGATCAAGAGTAGGCCTGTAGTGCTTGATAATGTTTATAATTAGCAAGCCTTTGAAGATGATCATGATATCCTTAAATTTATTCAAATTTTAGATCAGTATGATGGGCAATAGATTGATTTTATTGCCTCACAACAAGTTATTAATGGGAAGGAGTGTATCATTGGAAATCATATTGTTCAGTTAGCCTCCAATCATATTCCTAAAGGGTTGGTAGAGCTAGAGGGAATGTTTAAAATAAATGATGGTTACATGTCATAGAAGTCCAACACTAAGATTTAGGATTTAGAGGAAATAAACTTAGGTTTAGAAACATCTCCTCAAGTGGTGTACATTGGAAAAAAGTTGAGTAGGGAGGTAAGGATTAACTTGATAAGGTTTCTCAAAAGATATAAACATGTATTTTCTTGGTCTTATGATGACCTCAAAGCCTATAGGGAAGACTTGTTTCAGCATGAAATCCCTTTAAAGGAAGACACCAAACCTTTTAGACAGAAATGAATGCCTATTAATCCCCTACTAGCCACTAAAATTCAAATAGAGTTGACCAAGTTAAGGGATGATGGCATCATTGAGCCTATAAGACATTCTTCTTGGGTTTCTAACCTAGTGCCAGTCAGGAAAAAGAATGGTGACATAAGGCTTTGTGTTGATTTTAGGAACCTAAATGTTGCTTCACTAAAGGACAATTATGGATTACCAAATATGGAAGCTATGCTACAAAGAGTGACTGGTTGTGAATTGTTGTCTATGATGGATGATTTTTTAGGGTACAACCAGGTGTTAGTCAAAGAATCTAAACAATTCAAGACAACATTTACCAGTCCCTAGGGAACCTATGTTTATGTTTGTATTCCTTTTGGTTTGAAAAATGTTGGAGCAACCTTTCAGAGGGAAATAGATGTTTCTTTCAAAGACTTAATCAATGTTCTCATGGTTGTATATTAGGATGATTTGACTACCTATTCCAAGAAATTTTATGACCATTGTAATCATTTAGAAAATGTTCTAGTCAAGGCCTTAGAGTTTGGAATTTCACCGAATCCTAAGAAATGTTAGTTTATTGTTACTGAAGGGAAGTTTCTAGGACATATAGTGTCAAAAGAGGGAGTCAAGATTGACCTCGAGAGAGTTGAAGCAATAAAAAAGGTCCCTCCTCCAAAGAATCTTAAAGGTTTACAGTCCTTTTTAGGACAAATCAATTTTGTCAGGAGATTTATTGCTAATTTTGCAGAGTTGGTCAAACCCATAGTCAAGCTTCTAAAGAAAGATGTAAAGTTTGATTGGAATCATGAAGCTCAAAAGGCTTTTGAGAAGGTTAAATAAAAAATCCAAGAGGCCCTTGTCCTGATATCTCTTGATTATTCTAGGCCTTTTTCCTTGTTTTCTTTTGCTTCTTTTCATACCATTGCAACAATTTTATTACCGAAAGATGAGGAAGGATTTGAGCATCCCATTGCTTTCTTTAGTAAATCATTACAATCAACTGAGTTAAACTATGATTCGATGGAAAAGAAGGCTTATGCATTGGTTAAGGAAGTCGAGGCTTTTAGACCTTATTTGGTTTGTGCAAAAGTCAATACATGTGTCCCCCATGTTGTAGTAAAGGGCATTTTGGTTCAGAGTGAGGTCACAAGAAAAAGGTGTTAATGGATCAATAGAATCCAGGAATTTGACTTGGAGCTCCATATTACTAAACTTGTGAGGGGTCTGGGACTTGCAAAATTAATGATAGAAGAGAATATGGACCTTGTTCAAGTAAATAATGTTTCCATTGGTGGAGGAACAATTACTAGCATTGAGATGCAACCTTGGTATCCTAATATTGTTCATTTTCTTAAGAATTCTAGCTACCCAAAGGATTTGAATGATAATTAGAAAAGAAGCCTTAAATTACAGGCCCAAAGATATGCATTATTGCAAGGTGACTTGTACTAGAGAGACAATGATGGGATTTTTCTCTTATGTTTGGACAAGGGGAAATCTGAAAAAAGTTTTAAAAGATATGCACTCTAGACTATGTGGAGGGCATCATTCAGCCAGGGAAACAACTCATAAAATTGTAAGGGCTGGTTGCTATTGGCCTATCCTATTTAAGGATACTCATTCATTTGTTCGAAGGTGTGAACCATGCCAGAGGTTTTCAAATGAATTAAAATTATTGGGAGCATTGTTGTTAAACCCTATGGTTGTAGAAGCTCCTTTTTCCATGTGGGGTATTGACTTTATTGGAGAATTTGCTTAGAAATCTAGTGGAGGGCATAGTTGGATATTGGTTGCTACTGATTATTTTACTAAGTGGATTGAAGCAACCCCAACTAAGAAGGCTACAATCAAAGTGGTAACTGAATTCTTGATGAGTAATATAATTACTATATTTGGTGTCCCTGTCAAATTAGTAATGGACAATGCCATGTGCTTTAGATCACAAGAATTCACTGATTTTTGTTTAGAAATGGGTATAATTATGTCATACTCATCCTCATATCACCCACATGCCAATGGGAAAGTAGAATCAAGCAATAAAAGCATTCTGTTGATTTTGAAGAAAACATTGGAGAAGAATAAAAGGAGTTGGCATGTGAAATTGAAGTTAGCATTATGGGCAGATAGAATTATAGAGAAAAGAGCTACAGGGAGGTCTCCTTTTGAGTTAGTATATGGTATCAAATCTAGGCTCCCTATGAATAATTTTCTACCCATATACCAATTTATACAAGAGGAAGAATTGGAAGTTGGTGATCTTTTACAAGGCATAATGATACAGTTGGTTGAACTGGATGACACAAGAAGAGAAAGTCAGAAAGAAAATGTGAAACTGCAACAAAGAATGAAATATATTTTTGACAAAAGGGAAAGTATTAGAAAGTTCCATCCTGGTGATCTAATCCTTCGATGGAATTCTAGGGATGAGGATAAAGGCAAGCATAAAAAATTTGAGTCCTTGTGGTTAGGTCCTTATGTTATCCATTAGATTCATGGAAAGGATTCATACTTTTTAAGCAATATGGATGGTGAAGAACAAGAATTTCCAGTGCATGGACAATTTCTGAAATATTTCTTCAATTAAGTTCTAATATGTTCCATGCACAGTAGCTCTGTAAAATATGTATAGGTGTGTTTGTTTTAGTTGTGTGTTTGTTTCTTGCTATAGGCTAGTGTTTTGCGGTCTGCCACCCAGAGATTCTTGGTTACTTGCTATGAACTTGCATTCAAGCATCCTTAGATAGAGCCATTGTTGGAGTAATTTTAGGTTTTTCTGAGAAAATGTCATTTCTAGTCCTTGTCTCACTTTTTTGTGTCTCTACAAGCATCTTCATCCATTTGGGGTTTGAGCTTCAAAGTCCACCATGCAAAAAATCCTTATGTATCCTTGCCCTAGGTCATTTTTTCCTCCATAGGGGTTTTGTTCCTAACAAAAAATGTCTTAAGTGTGCCCTAGATCCTTATGTTTTTGTGTTACTTTTTGAGCCACTTAAGTTTTCATGTTTTCACGTGGTCTTTTGTCTTTCCTAGTGTTCACTGAATCTTGGGATATAATTGTTAAGTCATTTTTCATTCAGAGAACAAGCAACATAGTTTGGATCTCTTTCATGTTCTCTTCAGTCACCTAATCTCCAGTTGCATTTGGTGGTTAGTTTTTCATTTTGGAAAGTCAACGACAATGTTGTCTCCTATTCTCATGATCCCTGGTGGTTTTCTTCAAACATCTAGCGACCCAACGCAATAGTCTTCTCCTATTCACCTGATTAAATGGTTAAGTTCTACAACATTCAGTGATCAAGAGCGGTCCGTTGATGTGTTTCCTGATCAATGGTTATCTTCATTTCTCATGATTAACTGTGTAGTTAGTGATGTATTCAGTGATTCGGTGGAGTGGTTATCTCTTATTCTCTTGATTTTGGTGGTTAGTTAGAAAGCATCCGATGATCAAGTGAATGGTGTGTTTGCTTAATCTCTAGGTCCCAATGGTTAAGAGTAAAATGTCTAGAGATTTAGCGAAAAGTCTTCAAAAGGATAAGGTTTCTTCAGTCACATGATCTCTAGATATAAGTTGACAGTTAAGATTAAATTTATTCATTGACCTAGTGAATGTAGTGTTCACTAAATCTCATGGCAAAATAGTTAAGCCTTAAAACATCTAGAGATTCAATGATAGCCATGGATAGTAATGAAGATCAACTATCGGTGTTTAATCTCATGATTGAACCAGAGTTAAGAGATGTATCTAGCAATTGAGAGATTAAATATGTTCACTGAATCTCATGATAGAACTGGGGTTAGTAAAAGTATTCAGAGAATACAAGAAGACAATGGTCATTCAATCTCATGATTTATCAAGAGTTAAATGAGACATTTGGAGATTAAGAGATGCAGTTGTCGTTGAATCTTAGATAAGGGTTGTGGTCAAGTTAAAGTTTTTGAGTTTGAAGAAATCTTTTAGTCACCAGATTGCCTAATGAATGGTGAGTTAAGTAAAGGGTAACGAGATTGAGTGAAGTCTTTAGTCACTTATTCTTGAGAGCTAACCATAGTTAATCTGATTTCCTCAAGATTTAGAGAATACCTTTGGTCGTGTGTTGTCCAGATAAAGGTTGAGTTACGATAAAGATTTGATGGTTGGCTGATGAACATTGATGCAAGCTAGGATCAGATGGTGGTCGCTTAATCCCATGCTGAAACCATGATTTAAGGAAAGATTCAAAGATCACAAGATAGGCTTTGTTACTTGATCTCCAGACTTAACCCTGGATGAAGAAAATTATTTTGAGATCGAGGGACTCCTTCTTTTTCTTGATCTTTGAATAAGGTATGGTTAAGTTCTCATTACTAAAAAAGTGAAATGAGCTATTGTTACATGGAAAAGTACCCTGCTAAGATGGAATAAATAAAAAAGCTGGCCAATCAGATCTTTTGTGAGGGTTTTTGTTAATAATTAAGGGTTTTAAAGCTTAAGCATTGTGATCATTTCTTTTTTCTTTATTTTTGATTTTTTTAATAAGACTTGTCAACATCTCACATTATGGCCAGCCTTGATTTGAATCTAGTGTTATAAAGAATTGAATACCGAAGTAACTAGTAGTAGATTGGCTACAATCTTGGTAATTCTACGCATTCAATGATAGATGATATATAGACATGACATTCTTGCATTAACATTTAACAATTTTTAGAAGGCAATTAAGAATTTTAAAGCTCTAGTAGTGTGTGTTTGAGCAGAACAAATTTGTAGAATTTAGAAGTGTCTTGAATTGCAAGATGAGTTAGCCAGAATCAAGCCAAGCTTCATCTAGTGGGGATGTTGTGGAAAAAGGTGGCAAGGATAAAGGGAAGCCTAATTTCTCAGAAGAATTTGTCAAATTTCTCCCAGGATCAAATCAAAATAGAAAGGTTAGTGATGAAGTCTTCCTTGACCATATGGTAGATTGTAGGGAACCTGATACTCCTTCATGTTCTGGCTACATGTCATTTACCTACTTCTATAATAACCATTTCAAAGCTATCCCTATCTATAATGCATGGGTTTTAGGCATGGCTAAGTTAATTGTTCCTAATGCCTTCCTAGATGTCGACCTCATAATTGAGTTAGCTAGGCTTTATGACCCCAAAGAGAAAATTGTAACAAAAGATGACCAATCAACTTTAGTGACTCTGGATAGGGGATCTTTCGTAAAATCCTTTGATTTATATTCTTCATCCTTCAGAGAGATAGACCTAAAGAAAGAGAAAGAGAAGTATGCAAGTCAAGTAGGACTTGTGAAATCCCATATGGTCAGACATTTCCCTAAGATTGGAAAATATATTGCCCCTCTCCCAGCACATATGAATTCTCCCTATGAGTATAAAGCCCTCAATTTCTATATGAAGTATCTAGCCTATGGGTTATGTAGAGTTTTAGGGATGGATGGAGATGTAGCGATGATGCCAACAGATATCCTGATGATTATCTTGGACATCTAGAACTCACATGCAAATATAAATTATGATTACATTCAGTATGTAATTGACATAATTCATGAAGGCTTAGTGATGATTAAACATGACAAGAAGCCCGTAAGGTTCATACATTATTCCCTCTTAATGTATTTGATTTTATACTTCAATGTTAACAGTTTGGATGGGCATATTTTAAGGCCTAGGATAATGTTTGAGGCACAACCCAATCTATTGCAGTATTGGTTGAGGTTGTGGAATTATACTTGAAATGAAAGTGACTTTTGTGCTTTCCAAAATTGGATAGTTTTGCCAATTTTGAATTTGTTGGGAACCAACATCACAAGGCTACCAATTAGGGTGTTAAGGATTCTTAGGCCCCAAGAATATGTTGATAACTAGAAAGGTCATAATTCGAGTGAATTTTACTTGGGCAAGAATTTTACACTAATCAGAGTATATGGATGCCCACACATACTCCTGAAGTATGTGCCTCAATGAATTGCCCAATTAGAATTCATTGTTAGAATAATTGAGAGTGGGGTGAATTAGTTATCCACAGTCCCAATCACAAAATGTATATCCAAAAACAATTTACTAAAACTTATGCAGCTCGATAAACTAAAATAGTATTATGTCTGTGCTTTTACCGATTACTAGTTAAAACATATAATGATTACCGATCAAATCCAATATGAAACATGTAAAGTATGATAACAAACAATCATCACATAACACAAGAGATTTAATGTGGAAGCCTTGTGAAGGGAAAAACCACCTGGGACCGGCAACCCAAAAATTGTTCACTCTTCTGAAGTGAGGTCAGCGAAGACCCAACCCTATTAAAGGTTACAAACACACTATGAGGTGTGACCTTGTTAGAGGATTTTAGACCAACTGTATCGTCCAACCAAAATTCACTATGGGGTTGAAAGGATAACAAATGTACACTCTATGAATGACATTACAAGTCTTTCTAGTCCACTCTGTTAAGAGATTTCTCTTTTTACAATCATTAAAATGTAACAACAGTTGATTTGATTCTAATACAACTTCAATTGTAGATTATCAGATCTATGTTAAGCTCATTCAAATCCTCTGATCAATATATCAATTCTATTTCAATCAATATTTAGTACCTTACTGTCACTTAGTAATAGCTTTCTGACACTCGATAACCTTTGCAGTTCGGTTCCTCTTAACCAGTCTAATCAAGCATGCATGAAGCTTTGTTCACATATCATTGCATTCTCCTTCTTACAACATGATTTCATCATGAAATCCTAGTCTCTTAAATAGATGAGTAAACTATTTTAATTCTATCCATCAGATTTTGCTGCTTAATCTCCATTACTGATTTTGCCACTTAAACCTTCCTTGGCTGATGTGTCAGTAACACATTTTGTTTCAATCCCTTAGATCTTCTTTGAATTATGTTAGCCATCGATCTTTGTAACAAACATTATCTACTATCTCATAATCATAACACTTTACAAATCATCAACTTCTATCAGCTAAACTAATCATTTAGATCTTTTCTCCTACTCGGTTAACAAAGAAATGCATTGGTGAACATAGGCTCATTTATACTATGATTGGTATACACTACACTACGTCTGTGTATACTAAAATGGTTCACTAACCAACAACACTACTTTGTACATTTTTCTCTATCCTTCATCATAGATGAATGCAACATAATCAAGTCAATAACATAAGGTCATAGACTCATCCACAAGTTACCCAATGTGTTCCTTATTTTTATCTATCATATCCATCTTCCTCATGTAGATATATCTGTTCTTCAACTCTTTTCTTCTTCTTTCTACAGATGTTTGAGTATAGTAACTTACAAAATAAGTACTGTCAAAACTAGTTGACATCAATGAGAACATATTACTGATTTAATCATCTTACATATCTAATCAAAAACTTAGTGATCTTAAATCACAAATCTTCAAGTTATATAATGTTTTCAAATCGGTTGTAGTTCGTCAATCTCTCCCTCTAGCATTGATGGCAACACAAGCAATATGAAATATGCCATACACATACCAAACATGTATTCTAAAACTTTGTCAACAAATGTTGTAGCTTGGTACAAGCTCTCCCTAGCTTAATATGTTTAATCACTACGTTACAAAAAGCATTTGCATGTGTAGACTACCTTTTGCAAATATGATCTTTTCAGCTTGCTAATTTTCTCTATCCTTAGTAACTGATCTTCAATAGTCTCCCTTTTTTGTATCTCTCTCACTTTGTCTTTGGCTCCATATTCTTCATAATTCTTCATATTGATCTCTCTCCCTTTGACAACAATGCCAAAGAACAATACAAACATACAACTCTGTAGTAGCCATGTAACTCTTTGGTGTTCAGTGTATTCTATGTATCTTGGTATACTGTTATGCAAATCGGTTCTAGTACACCAGCCTTTCACAACTCTAGATAGAAATCCAAAGTGTGAACTCTGCTGCATCAACATGTATGATCTTCTGATAAGATTAGGTTGATGCAACCTCCAGATTACCTTAGTGACCGATAGACAGGGGATTGACCCCAAGTCTAGTCCTCAAGTATTCATATGTATCCTTCGGTAGAGGCTTTGTAAATATGTCTACAAATTGTTCTTTTGATGTAACAAATTCTAGCTTAACTTGCTTCTCCTTTACTTGTTCCCTTAAGTAGTGATACTTAATAGATATATGCTTTGTTTTAGAATGCATCACTAGGTTCTTTGAAATATTAATAACACTAGTGTTATCACAATATATAATCACCAGCTCAGTGATTACCTCATTCATACCTTCTAACACTTGCTTGATATATGCAATATTTGAACAGTTAGTAGTAGTAGCAACATACTATGCTTCAGCTGTAGACTAAGAAATGCAAGTCTATTTCTTACTTGTTCATGTAACAAGTCTTTCACCAAAGAAGAATGCTCCTCTGGTGGTACATTTTCTATCATCCACATTTCTAGCCCAATCAGCATCGGTGTATGCCTTCAATTCAAACTCTCCTTTCTTAGGATACCATAGGCCATAATCTTCAATTTTCTTTAGGTATATTAAGATTCTCTTTGTAGCAACCATTTGTGACTCTCTAGGGTTTACAAAAAATCTAGCAACTATTTCAACAACATGTGCTATATCAGGTCTACTGTGAACTACATACATTAACTTACCAATCATGGATCGCTACAGTGTCTGATTTACCTCAATAGTTCCATCTTCTCTAGTCAGTTTACATCTAGTAGCCATCAGTGTTCCCACAGGTTTAGTATCTTCCATGCCAAATGTCTTTAAGACTTTCCTTATGTATTTAGATTGTATAATGAATATACCATCATTCTACTGAATCACTTGTAAGCCTAGAAAGAACTTAATCTCTCCAAATATAGACATTTCAAATTCACTTTTCATTTCATCAGCAAATGACTTATAGATTTGATCTTGTCCTCCAAATATTATGTGATCCACAAATATCTCAGCAATCAAGATAGTATCATCATAATTACCTTTCATGTACGGATTACTGTTCTCACTAGTTCTAACAAATCCAATACTTAGCAAATAGTTATGTAGCATTTCATACCAGGCTCTCAGTGTTGGCTTCAAACCATACAAAGCTTTATGTAATCTACATACCATATCTTTGTTTTCTGGATCAATGAACCCTTCAAGCTATTCTATGTAGACTTCTTCTTCAAGTATTCCATTCAGAAATGTAGACTTAATGTCCATTTGATAAACTTTAAATTTCTTATGTGCTGCATATGCCAGTAACATACAAACTCCTTCTAGTCTAGCAACAGGTGCAAATGTCTCACCATAGTCAATTCCTTCCTCCTATGCATACCCCTTGCAAACTAGTCTGGCTTTATTCCTTGTAACCTCTCCATTTTTATTCAGCTTGTTTCTAAAGATCCACTTAGTGCCGATAACATTCTTGTCCTTAGGTCTGGCTACCAAGCTCCAAGTTTTGTTCTTCTCTATCTGTTCTATTTCCTCTTTCATTGCATTAAACCATTCATCATTTTCTAATGCAACTTTTACATTCTTCTGTTCATATTCACAAACTAGACATGTACCTTGTCTTGCTTTACTTCTTGTTTTCATGCTAGCTTGTCTATCTCCATTGATTTGTATCTCAGGATGATATCTTTTGACAAATCTTGCTAGTATCTAATTTATTCTTTCTTGTTCATCTTGTGTAGGTTCATTTTCTTGTTCGGTAGGTGCTTCCGTCTCGTTGATATTTCCTTCTTGTCTGTCAGTATTGTTTTCCTGTTGACCAGTTGTCACTGTCTGCTATGTCGATAGGTACTCTAGTTATTCAATGTAACTGAATCTATCATAGTCTTCCGGTTCCTTTGTGCTTTCCTCTACATTCTTATCATCAAACTCATCAACTCGAACATTATTACTTTCAATAATTTTATTTGTTACTTTTTTAAGACACTTGAATGCTTTACTTTTAGTGGAATATCCTAGAAATATCCCTTCATCACCTTTTGAGTCAAACTTCCCATTTCTCTCATCTTTCAGAATAAAGTATTTACTTCCAAAAACTCTGAAATAACTTACAGTGGGTTTGTGACCAAACCATAACTCATAGGGTGTCTTATTAGTGTCCTTCTTTAGTTGTACTCAGTTCAAAACATAAACAACTATGCTAACTACTTCTCTCTAGTATATCTGAGCAACATTCTTCTGTAACATTAGTGCTCTTGCATAGTCAACTATTGACCTATTCCTCCTTTCAGCTATTCCATTTTTTTGCGGTGTCTTCAGTGAAAAGACTTGTCTTTTAATACCATGCTCATTACAAAAGTTAGTAAATTCATCAAAAATAAATTCACCACCTCGGTCAGATCTTAAGCATTTCAATCCTTTACTAGTCTCTTTCTCAACTTTTTCTTTATACCACTTAAACATCTAAATGCCTCTAATTTTTCCTTCAAGAACATGACTATCATTAATCTAGTATAATCATCAACAAAAAGAATAAAGTATCGGTCTCCATAATAACTTTGAGTTCTCATAGGACCACATAGGTCGGTATGCACTAACTCAAGTAATTTCTTTGTTGAATAATCTTTTCTTTTGAAACTAGATTTAGTCATTTTACCTTTATGACATTCATGACACATAACATGATCAGTCTTAGATAAGTTAGGTAGACCTCTAACCTTTTTCTTTTTAGCGATCTTAATCATGTTATCAAAATTCACATGACATAACCTTTTATGCCACAACCATGCATCTTCATTTTTCATCATTAAACAAGAAGACTGATCATTATCAGGATAAAACAAATTACCTCTTGACTGTGTTCCAGTTCCAATAAGTCTTCCTCCATCATTAAATATCTTCACTTTCTTGCTCTCAAAAGAAACTCGGTGGCTTGAATTGTTTAGCTATGCCACACTTAGCAAATTATAGTTTAGACCTTTTACCCAATAAGAATTATCACATCTAATTTTATCATTTACCATCAGGGATCCTTTTCCTCTCACCATACAAGGTGCTTTATTACCCATTCCAATAGATCCTCCATTGTATTCTTCAAGATTATCAAACTTCTCTTCATCACCAGTCATGTGATGTGTACAACCACTATCTATAATCCATGTATCATTCTTATTAACCTTAGAGATAAGTACTATCTCTACATACCTTTCATCTTCTTTCAATTCATCCTTCATTGCAACAAATACTACCTCCACATCTTCATTAGTGTTGGTATCAGTGACATATTATTCTACAATGTAGCACACCTTGCCTTTGTCATTATTGTCTCGGTTGTCTTTGTTGTAGTGTCGGTAACTTCTGTTGCCTCTTCTTCCATAGCTTCCTTCACTAGATCGGTCTTTGTTTCTGTCATCATCTTTCCTATGTGGACATCTAGTAGCAATATGACCAACCTCTTTACAATTAAAGCATGCTAAAGGTAATTTACCTCTATATCTTCCTTTACCTTTAGGTAACCTTCTAGCCATAAGAGCTTCAAGTTCATCAAGATCATCATCAATATTTCTATCACTATCATAATTCTTATTTCTGCTACTAGACTTACCAATCTTTAGAGAAGACATAAAATCAAATTCAATAGATGGTACAACACTATTATCAAAGTTATTTAGTTCAAAGGTTGTAATCTTACCAATTAGGTTATCAAGAGTAAGGTTGTTACCAGATGCAGACTAGGTTTCATGAATTGCAGATATTCTGATTGCATAAGCTAACAATAAGGTTTTGAGAACTTTTCTTACCACTATTTCTTCATCAATAACACCATTAGATGCTCTAATAGCATGTAATACCTCTTTCAGTCTATTTGTGTACTGCATAATATTTTCACCTTCCTTCATCTTCATTTCATCGAATCTACCCCTTAAGCTTTTAGCTTTGGCTCTTTTGACATTCACATCACCACTATAAATTTGAACAAGTTTATCCCACATATCTTTAGCCGTAGTGCAATTCTTAATATCTTCAAATTCGGCATTGGTACAGGCAGCAACAATCTCCATCATCGTAACATTATGTTCATACCTATCTCTTAGTTGATCAAGGGTCAAGGGACCATTGGGTGGTGCAATGTAGCCATTCTCCATTAGTGTAAGGGCATAATTCTCAATTCTAGATATATGCAGCTTCATTTGGCTTTTCCATATTGTGAAGTTATCCTTGTTTAGCTTTGGCACTTCCCTCTTATACATTTTGAGATCTTTGTGTTGAAGTCCTTAAAACTTTGTTCTAAGAAACCAACACTCTGATACCAATTGTTAGAATAACTGAGAGGGGGGTGAATAAGTTAACCACAATCCCAATCCCAAAATGTATATCCAAAAACAATTTACTAAAACTTCTATAGCTCGGTAAACTAAAATAGTATTTTGTTTGTGCTTTTACCAATTACTAGTTAAAACATATAATGATTACTGATCAAATCCAATATGCAACATGTAAAGTATGACAACAAACAATCATCACAATCAGCACATAACATAAGAGATTTAACATGGAAACCCTGTGAAGGGAAAAACCACCTAGGACCGGCAACCCAAAAATTGTTCACTCTTCTGAAGTGTTGTCGGTGAAGTCCCAACCCTGTTAAAGATTACAAACACACTATGAGGTGTGACCTTGTTAGAGGATTTTAGACCAACCATTATCTTCCAACCAACATTCACTATGGGGTTGACAAGATAACAAATGTACACTCTATGAATGACATTACAAGACTTTCTAGTCCACTTTATTAAGAGATTTCTTTGTTTACAATGGTTAAAATGTAGTAGCAATTGATCTGATTCTAATACAACTTCAATTGCAGATTATCAAATCTATGTTAAGCTCATTCAAATCCTCTAATCAATATATCAATTCTCTTTCAATCAATATTCAGTACCTTACTGTCACTCAGTAATAGCTTTCTGACACTTGGTAATCTTTGCAGTTCGGTTCTTCTTAACTAGTCTGATCAGACATGCATGAAGCTTTGTTCATGTGATATCACTGCATTCTCCTTCTTTTGGTATGATTTCATCATGAAAACCTAGTATCTTAAATAGATGAGTAAACCATTTTAATTATGTCCATCAGATTTTGCCACTTAATCTCCATGGCTAATTGATGCAGGAGCATCCTGGGTGTAAGAGCAATCTTCACCCAAAAAATATTTCTGTTTTTATATTCAATAAGGGCTATTTTGTGCAGAGCTTCTATTTATGGAAAGTTACTATTTTTGGTAATTTTCGTATGTGCTCAGAATGATCTGATTTCTTTCTTGGAGGTTCATTTTGGTCATACAAGTTTGCCAGTAAAGTTTCATTGCCAGATCAAGTGTATATTGGAAGATATTGAAGATTTTCGGTATTGGCAGCAGGGGACAGAAACTTTCAACTCAGTTTTGAAGGCTTTAGAGGCCCCGGATGAGGTCGAATTTTGGGCTGAATGAAGCTTTTTTAATTCAAGCGTTGTAGAGCTCCTCACGCCCTTTCTGAAATGGGGTTACAATAGTCAATCGGGTCAACTGGTGATGACTTATGGTCTTCGGAAGTTGGGTCACTTGAAATGGCGGAAAATAATTTTTCTTCAAAATTTCTGTTCGAGTTTCAAAATTTATTTTGAGCCGACTATGATGTAATGAAATGTAAAATAAAAATAATTCTAAGTTTGGTCGGCCTTATTGGCTAAAATTCTGGAACCTTCCCAGGCGGTGGAAAATTGCCTATATAAGGAAGGCTGTATTATTGTCTTAGGCAGTTCAGAATAGTTCTGGGCAGTAGATCTGGGTAATAGCTCAAGGCTTTGTCCTATAGAATATTGTAAGGGAATGCCCATGTGGCTTTGCATATTGTAATTCTGAAAGTTTGTAATTCCACATTTGTGGAGATAATAAGAAGCCAATTTTCTGTTCTTGCATATTGTTGTTGTTTCTCTATATTTGTTATGTGTTTGTGGTATTAAGGGGAGCACCCTTCATCAAGTGGTATCAGAGCATGAGTTCTTGAGTGTGTAAACAGATCACCGACTGTGAGGCAGTTTGCACCAGGACCGTGGTTAGGGTTTCGGCGCGCATCGCGAAAATACCTCCACGAAGGGAACGTGGTGGAAGAGCTGGTGTTGTGACACCTGAGGTTAGAGAGCTGCAAAGACAAGTGCGAGCATTGCAAGAAGACATTCGCAGATGAATGAATCTTAATGTCAGAGATGAAAGCGAGGATGAAGCTGAAGAAGAATATCAAGAAGGAGAAGTTGAAATTGTGAACCAGGAGGAAGAAAGACTTTTTCGGGCCATTTCTAAGATTGGGAAAAGACCTAAGATTGAGGTTCCTACATTTTTTAGAAATCTTAACCCAGAAGAATTGATTGACTGGATCAACGAATGTGAGGAATATTTTGAGTATGAAGATGTTGAGGATCCTGATAGGGTCAAATTTGCGAAAGCTAGACTGAAAGGTCATGCGAAGATATGGTGGCAAGAGATTCAGTTGGAGCGAAATAGAAGGCGAAAGGAGAAAATCACGAGATGGAATCGGATGGTGGATAAATTGAAATGACAGTTCATTCCTATTGATTATGAGCTTGACCTACTGAAGAAAATGCAGAGTTTGAAGCAAGCAGGAAGATCTGTTCAGGAGTATACAGAGGAGTTCTATCGACTTCTCATCAGAACAGGCCATGCAGAAGCTGATAAGGAGAAAGTTGCCCGATACCTTAATGGGTTAAGGCCAAGCATTCAGGAGGAGCTGAATCTGGTTCGAATGAATAGTATTGAAGAGGCATACCAGTTTTCCCTAAAAGTAGAGGAAAAGCTGAACAAGAAGTTTGAGAGAAAATAAAACGGAAGAGGTCGCGGTGGACGATCTGGTGGCCGAAATGAGGATCCGAAAAAGAAAGATGAGGCCAGTAGTAGTCAGAATCAACGAGGAAATAATTCCAATCGCTTCTAGGATAAGAATAATAGAGATCAGAGAGGAAGAGGAAGAGGACAAGGATCTGGAAGAGGTGGTTTCCGTGGAACATGTTTTCACTATGGAGAAGAAGGTCATAGGGCATTTGAATGTCCTCAGCGCCAAGGCAGAACAGACAGGAGAAATGAAGGCTAGGCTAGAGTTGCACATGTAGATGAAGATGCCAGATCATCAAATTCTGAAGATGCTGAAAGAGGAGAAACGTTGATTAACAGAAGAGTCCTGTTGAGTGGTGAGAATGAACCTGAACAAAGGAGGAGCCTGTTTCGCACCAGGTGCAAGTGCGAAGGTAAATGTTGTGATGTGATTATTGATAGTGGAAGCACTGACAATTTGGTGTTAGAAGAGATGGTGACAAAGTTGAAGCTCAAGAGACAGAAACACCCACATCCATATCGGATTGCCTGGGTGCAGGATGACCACAAGGTCATGGTCAGTGAACAGTGCCTGGTAAAGTTTAAGGTTGGTGGATACCAAGATGAGGTATTGTGTGATTTCATATCTATGGATGCATGTCATATGTTGTTGGGTAGACCATGACAGTTTGACAGATGTGCTGTACATGATGGTCGTGCGAATACCTATTCCCTGACAAAGGATGGAGTGCGAAATAAGCTAAAACCATTGAAGGAGACTGAAGAAAAGGTATGTGGTAATGCAAGGATAACTTTTGTTGATGGAAGAAATTTTCTAGATGGTATGAGGCATGAGCATGTATGTTTTGCTTTAATTCCAAAAGCTGGTAAAGAGGAAGTAGAAGATGTTCCTGTAGAAGTTGCAGATTTGTTGAATAAGTTTCAGGATATTGTATCCGATAACATGGCTGATGGATTACCACCAGTCAGGAAGATCAGTCATCAGATGGACTTGATCCCAGGAGCGAGTTTGCCGAATAAGGCAGCACACAGAATGACACATGCAGAAAGTGAGGAGTTGAACAGACAAGTACATGAATTGTTACAGAAAGGATTGATCTATGAGAGTCTGAGTCCCTGTGCTGTACTAGCGGTATTAACACCAAAGAAGAATGGAGAATGGAGGATGTGTATAGATTCTAGGGCAATAAACAAGATCACAATCAAGTACAGGTTTCCATTGCCACGAATGGATGATATTATGGACTGTTTGAGTGGAGCTGTGTATTTCTCAAAGATAGATCTGAAAAGTGGATATCATCAGATTCGGATCAGAGAAGGAGATGAATGGAAGACTGCCTTCAAGACAAAGGAAGGACTATATGAGTGTTAGTCATGCCTTTTGGGCTAACCAATGCACCGAGCACTTTCATGCAGCTCATGAACGAGGTTCTGAAATAATTTCTGGGTAAGTTTGTCATTGTTTACCTAGATAATATTTTGACCTTTAGTAAGACATTGGATGAGCATATGATGCATATTCATATGGTGTTTGAGAAGTTGAGAGATGAGAAATTGTTGATTAATTTGAAGAAGTGCAGTTTTGTGAAGAAAGAGTTAGTGTATTTGGGATTTGTAGTTTCAGCAGAAGATCTAAAAATGGACCCAGAGAAGGTACAGGCTATCCTTGAATGGCCTACTCCAAGGAGTGCTACTGAGGCATTAAAGAAGTGGAGAAATTATCTGCTTCCTAAGGAGTTTGTTTTGTACACTGATCATCAAGCTTTGCAATATTTGAATAGTCAAGGAAAGTTGAATCAGAGGCATTTGAAATGGGTTGAGTTTTTGCAGAGTTATACATTTGTTTTGAAACATAAGAGTGGAAAGTCTAATAGGGTTGCAGATGCTCTTAGCAGAAGGCAACTATTGCTGACAGAAATGCAGATTGAAGTCGTTGGGTTCAAGGAACTCAAGAATTTGTATCCAGAGGATCCTGATTTTGGTGAAGCTTGGAAAGCTTGTGCAGAACCTGTTACTCTAGACAGGATGAAATGGTTGGATTTCATCATCCAGGATGATATGCTATTCAGAGGGAGTCAGTTGTGCATTCCATGAAGTTCTATGATGGAGAATCTCATCAAGGAGAAGCATAGTGGAGGATTGGCTGGACATTTTGGTCGTGATAAAACCGTTGGTTTGGTTTGTGAGAATTATTATTGGCCGCAGTTGCAGCAAGATGTGAAGAAGTTTGTACAGAGTTGCAGAGTATGTGAGATGGCAAAAGGAGTGAAGTAGAATACAGGGTTGTATCAGCCATTACCTATACCAGAGAAGCCTTGGGAGGATATCAGTATGGACTTTGTTCTTGGTTTACCGAGGACACAGCGGGGACATGATTCAATTTTTGTAGTAGTTGACCGATTTTCAAAGATGGCACATTTCATTCCCTGCAGGAAGACTAATGATGTTGTTCATGTAGCAGAATTGTTTTTCAGAGAAGTAGTGAGACTTCATGGTTTGCCAAAGACCATAGTTTCAGATCGGGACACTAAGTTTGTTGGATATTTCTGGCGTACGTTCTGGAAGAAGTTGAAGATAGATTTGAAGTTCAGTTCATCACATCATCCACAGACTGATGGACAGACAGAGGTGGTGAATAGGAGTTTGGGAAATTTGCTGAGATGTTTGGTTGGAGATAAGCCAACAGGATGGGATTTGATTTTACCACAGGCAGAATTTGCATACAATAATTCTGTCAACAGGAGCACTGGTAAATCACCATTCCAGATTGTATATGGAAGTAGTCCAAGAAATGCATCTGAATTGAGGAAGATAGATAAAGGAGAAATAAGTAGTGCTGAAGATGAAGATTTTACAGAACACTTGAAGAACATCCATAAAGAGGTGAGGAAGCATATTACCAAGATGAACGCACAGTATAAGGCTAAGGCAGATGAGAAAAGGAGGTATAAGGAATTTTAGGTTGGTGATGAAGTCATGGTTCATTTGCGGAAGGAGCGGTTTCCAGTTGGTACATATAACAAGCTGAAAATGAAGAAGTTTGGGCCATGTAAGATACTGAAGAAATATGATTCAGGAAACGCATATGAGGTAGAATTGCCTACTGAGCTAAATATTTCACCAGTGTTTAACATTTCAGATCTGACAGAGTATCATGAAGGAGGTGTTGAAGATGAGATCACAGCAGCACAGTGGAGTATTCCAGCAACTAGTTCAGACACTAAGGAGATCAAAGATATACTGGACAGTCGTGTTGGCAGAAGCACAAGGAACAGGACATATGAAGAATATCTGGTCAAGTGGAAAGGACGACCTGTTGAAGATTCATCATGGCTGACAAAGGAGGAGGTTAGCCGTCTTGGCTTTCCTCTGCACACCTGAGTCGTGACAGGGTCACTTCTCAAATTACCCTGGGTGTCTGATGCAGGAGCATCCTGGGTGTAAGAGCAATCTTGCATCACCCAAAAAATATTTCTGTTTTTATATTCAATAAGGGCTATTTTGTGCAGAGCTGCTATTTATGGAAAGTTACTATTTTTGGTAATTTTCATATGTGCTCAAAATGATCTGATTTCTTTCTTGGAGGTTCATTTTGGTCATACAAGTCTGCCAGTAAAGTTTCATTGCCAGATCAGGTGTATATTGGAAGATATTGAAGATTTTCGGTATTGGCAGCAGGGGACAGAAACTTTGAACTCAGTTTTGAAGGCTTTAGAGGCCCCGGATGAGGTCAAATTTTGGGCTGAATGAAGCTTGCTTGATTCAAAGGTTGTAGAGCTCCTCGCGCCCTTTCCGAAATGGGGTTACAATAGTCAATCGGGTCAACTGGTGATGACTTATGGTCTTCGGAAGTTGGGTCACTTGAAATGGCGGAAAATGATTTTTCTTCAAAATTTTTGTTCGGGTTTCAAAATTTATTTTGAGCCGACTATGATGTAATGAAATGTAAAATAAAAATAATTCTAAGTTTGGTCGCCCTTATTGGCTAAAATTCTGGAACCTTCTCAGGCAGTGGAAAATTGCCTATATAAGGAAGGCTGTATTATTGTCTTAGGCAGTTCAGAATAGTTCTGGGCAGTAGATCTGGGTAATAGCTCGAGGCTTTGTCCTACAGAATATTGTAAGGGAATGCCCATGTGGCTTTGCATATTGTAATTCTGAAAGTTTGTAATTCCACATTTGTAGAGATAATAAGAAGCCAATTTTTTGTTCTTGTATATTGTTGTTGTTTCTCTATATCTGTTATGTGTTTGTGGTATTAAGGGGAGCACCCTTCATCAAGTGGTATCAGAGCAGGAGTTCTTGAGTGTGTAAACAGATCGCCGACTGTGAGGCAGTTTGCACCAGGACCGTAGTTAGGGTTTCGGCCCGCATCACGAAAATGCCTCCACGAAGGGAACGTGGTGGAAGAGCTGGTGTTGTGACACCTGAGGTTAGAGAGTTGCAGAGACAAGTGCGAGCATTGCAAGAAGAGATTCGCAAACGAATGAATCTTAATGTCAGAGATGAAAGCGAGGATGAAGCCGAAGAAGAATATCAAGAAGGAGAAGTCGAAATTGTGAACCAGGAGGAAGAAAGATTTTTTCGGGCCATTTCTAAGATTGGGAAAAGACCTAAGATTGAGGTTCCTACATTTTCTGGAAATCTTAACCCAGAAGAATTGATCGACTGGATCAACGAATGTGAGGAATATTTTGAGTATGAAGATGTTGAGGATCCTGATAGGGTCAAATTTGCGAAAGCCAGACTGAAAGGTCATGCGAAGATATGGTGGCAAGAGATTCAGTTGGAGCGAAATAGAAGGGGAAAGGAGAAAATCACGAGATGGGATCAGATGGTGGATAAATTGAAGCGATAGTTCATTCCTGTTGATTATGAGCTTGACCTACTGAAGAAAATGCAGAGTTTGAAGCAAGCAGGAAGACCTGTTCAGGAGTATACAGATGAGTTCTATCGACTTCTCATCAGAACAGGTCATGCAGAAGCTGATAAGGAGAAAGTTGCCCGATACCTTAATGGGTTAAGGCCAAGCATTCAGGAGGAGCTGAATCTGGTTCGAATGAATAGTATTGAAGAGGCATACCAGTTTGCCCTAAAAGTAGAGGAAAAGCTGAACAAGAAGTTTGAGAGAAAATAAAACGGAAGAGGTCGCGGTGGACGATCTGGTGGCCGAAATGAGGATCCGAAAAAGAAGGATGAGGCCAGTAGTAGTCAAAATCAGCGAGGAAATAATTCCAATCGCTTCCAGGATCAGAATAATAGAGATCAGAGAGGAAGAGGAAGAGGACAAGGATCTGGAAGAGGTGGCTTCCGTGGAACATGTTTTCACTGTGGAGAAGAAGGTCATAGGGCATTTGAATGTCCTCAGCGCCAAGGCAGAACAGATAGGAGAAATGAAGGCCAGGCTAGAGTTGCACATGTAGATGAAGATGCCAGATCATCAAATTCTGAAGATGCTGAAAGAGGAGAAACGTTGATTAACAGAAGAGTCCTATTGAGTGGTGAGAATGAACCTGAACAAAGGCGGAGCCTGTTTCGCACCAGGTGCAAGTGCGAAGGTAAATGTTGTGATGTGATTATTGATAGTGGAAACACTGACAATTTGGTGTCAGAAGAGATGGTGACAAAGTTGAAGCTCAAGAGACAGAAACACCCACATCCATATCAGATTGCATGGGTGCAGAATGACCACAAGGTCATGGTCAGTGAACAGTGCCTGGTAAAGTTTAAGGTTGGCGGATACCAAGATGAGGTATTGTGTGATATCATATCTATGGATGCATGTCATATGTTGTTGGGTAGACCATGGCAGTTTGAAAGATGTGGTGTACATGATGGTCGTGCGAATACCTATTCCCTGACAAAGGATGGAGTGCGACATAAGCTAAAACCATTGAAGGAGACTGAAGAAAAGGTATGTGGTAATGCAAGGATAACTTTTGTTGATGGAAGAAATTTCCTAGATGGTATGAGGCATGAGCATGTATGTTTTATTTTAATTCCAAAAGCTGGTAAAGAGGAAGTAGAAGATGTTCCTGTAGAAGTTGCAGATTTGTTGAATGAGTTTAAGGATATTGTATCCGATAACGTGCCTAATGGATTACCACTAGTCAGGAAGATCAGTCATCAGATGGACTTGATCCCAGGAGCAAGTTTGCCGAATAAGGCAGCACACAGAATGACACCTGCAGAAAGTGAGGAGTTGAACAGACAAGTACATGAATTGTTACAGAAAGGATTGATCCATGAGAGTCTGAGTCCCTATACTGTACCAGCGGTATTAGCACCAAAGAAGAATGGAGAATGGAGGATGTGTACAGATTCTAGGGCAATAAACAAGATCACAATCAAGTACAGGTTTCCATTGCCATGAATGGATGATATTATGGACTGTTTGAGTGGAGCTGTGTATTTCTCAAAGATAGATCTGAAAAGTGGATATCATCAGATTCGGATCAGAGAAGGAGATGAATGGAAGACTACCTTCAAGACAAAGGAAGGACTGTTTGAGTGGTTAGTCATGCCTTTTGGACTAACCAATGCACCGAGCACTTTCATGCGGCTCATGAACGAGGTTCTGAAATAATTTCTGGGTAAGTTTGTCATTGTTTACCTAGATGATATTTTGATCTTTAGTAAGACATTGGATGAGCATATGATGCATACTCGTATGGTGTTTGAGAAGTTGAGAGATGAGAAATTGTTGATTAATTTGAAGAAGTGCAGTTTTGTGAAGAAAGAGTTAGTGTATTTGGGATTTGTAGTTTCAGCAGAAGGTCTAAAAATGGACCCAGAGAAGGTACAGGCTATCCTTGAATGGTCTACTCCAAGGAGTGCTACTGAGGCATTAAAGAAGTGGAGACATTATCTACTTCCTAAGGAGTTTGTTTTGTACACTGATCATCAAGCTTTGCAATATTTGAATAGTCAAGGAAAGTTGAATCAGAGGCATTTGAAATGGGTTGAGTTTTTGCAGAGTTATACATTTATTTTGAAACATAGGAGTGGAAAGTCTAATAGGGTTGCAGATGCTCTTAGCAGAAGGCAACTATTGCTGACAGAAATGCAGATTGAAGTGGTTGGGTTCAAGGAACTCAAGAATTTGTATCCAGATGTACCTGATTTTGGTGAAGCTTGGAAAGCTTGTGCAGAACCTGTTACTCTAGACAGGACGAAATGGTTGGATTTCATCATCCAGGATGATATGCTATTCAGAGGGAGTCAGTAGTGCATTCCACGAAGTTCTATGAGGGAGAATCTCATCAAGGAGAAGCATAGTGGAGGATTGGCTGGACATTTTGGTCGTGATAAAACCGTTGGTTTGGTTTGTGAGAATTATTATTGGTCGCAGTTACAGCAAGATGTGAAGAAGTTTCTACAGAGTTGCAGAGTATGTCAGATGGCGAAAGGAGTGAAGCAGAATACAGGGTTGTATCAGCCATTACCTATACCAGAGAAGCCTTGGGAGGATATCAGTATGGACTTTGTTCTTGGTTTACCGAAGACACAGCGGGGACATGATTCAATTTTTATAGTAGTTGACCGATTTTCAAAGATGGCACATTTCATTCCCTGCAGGAAGACTAATGATGCTGTTCATGTAGCAGAATTATTTTTCAGAGAAGTAGTGAGACTTCATGGTTTGCCAAAGACCATAGTTTCAGATCGGGACACTAAGTTTGTTGGATATTTCTGGCGTACGTTCTGGAAGAAGGTGAAGATAGATTTGAAGTTCAGTTCATCACATCATCCACAGACTGATGGACAGACAGAGGTGGTGAATAGGAGTTTGGGAAATTTGCTGAGATGTTTGGTTGGAGATAAGCCAACAGGATGGGATTTGATTTTACCACAGGCAGAATTTACATACAATAATTCTATCAACAGGAGCACTGGTAAATCACCATTCCAGATTGTATATGGAAGTAGTCCAAGAAATGCATCTGAATTGAGGAAGATAGATAAAGGAGAAATAAGTAGTGCTGAAGCTGAAGATTTTGCAAAACACTTGAAGAACATCCATGAAGAGGTGAGGAAGCATATTACCAAGATGAACGCACAGTATAAGGCTAAGGCAGATGAGAAAAAGAGGTAAAAGGAATTTCAGGTTGGTGATGAAGTCATGGTTCATTTGTGGAAGGAGCGGTTTCCAGTTGGTACATATAACAAGCTGAAAATGAAGAAGTTTGGGCCATGTAAGATACTGAAGAAACATGATTCAGGAAACGCATATGAGGTAGAATTGCCTACTGAGCTAAATATTTGACCAGTGTTTAACATTTCAGATCTGACAGAGTATCATGAAGGAGGTGTTGAAGATGAGATCACAGCAGCACAGTGGAGTATTCCAGCAACTAGTTCAGACACTAAGGAGATCAAAGATATACTGGACAGTCGTGTTGGCAGAAGCACAAGGAACAGGACATATGAAGAATATCTGGTCAAGTGGAAAGGACGACCTATTGAAGATTCATCATGGCTGACAAAGGAGGAGGTTAGTCGTCTTGGCTTTCCTCTGCACACCTGAGTCGTGACAGGGTCACTTCTCAAATTACCCTGGGTGTCTGATGCAGGAGCATCCTGGGTGTAAGAGCAATTTTGCATCACAAAAAAAATATTTCTATTTTTATATTCAATAAGGGCTATTTTGTGTAGAGCTGCTATTTATGGAAAGTTACTATTTTTGGTAATTTTCGTATGTGCTCAGAATGATCTGATTTCTTTCTTGGAGGTTCATTTTGGTCATACAAGTCTGCCAGTAAAGTTTCATTGCCAGATCAAGTGTATATTGGAAGATATTGAAGATTTTTGGTATTGGCAGCAGGGGACAGAAACTTTGAACTCAGTTTTGAAGGCTTTAGAAGCCCCGGATGAGGTCGAATTTTGGGCTGAATGAAGCTTTCTTGATTTAGGCGTTGTAGAGCTCCTCGCGCCCTTTTCGAAATGGGATTACAAAGGTCAATCGGGTCAACTGGTGATGACTTATGGTCTTCGAAAGTTGGGTCACTTGAAATGGCGGAAAATAATTTTTCTTCAAAATTTCTGTTCGGGTTTCAAAATTTATTTTGAGCCGACTATGATGTAATGAAATGTAAAATAAAAATAATTCTAAGTTTGGTCGGCCTTATTGGCTAAAATTTTGGAACCTTCCCAGGCGGTGGAAAATTCCCTATATAAGGAAGGCTATATTATTGTCTTAGGCAGTTCAGAATAGTTCTGGGCAGTAGATCTGGGTAATAGCTCGAGGCTTTGTCCTACAGAATATTGTAAGGGAATGCCCATGTGGCTTTGCATATTGTAATTCTGAAAGTTTGTAATTCCACATTTGTGGAGATAATAAGAAGCCAATTTTTTGTTCTTGCATATTGTTGTTGTTTATCTATATCTATTATGTGTTTGTGGTATTAAGGGGAGCACCCTTCATCAAGTGGTATCAGAGCAGGAGTTCTTGAGTGTGTAAAGAGATCACCGACTGTGAGGCAGTTTGCACCAGGACCATGGTTAGGGTTTTGGCGCGCATCGCGAAAATGCCTTCATGAAGGGAACGTGGTGGAAGAGCAGGTGTTGTGACACCTGAGGTTAGAGAGCTGCAGAGACAAGTGCGAGCATTGCAAGAAGAGATTCACAGACGAATGAATCTTAATGTCAGAGATGAAAATGAGGATGAAGCCGAAGAAGAATATCAAGAAGGAGAAGTTGAAATTGTGAACCAGGAGGAAGAAAGACTTTTTCGGGCTATTTCTAAGATTGGGAAAAGACCTAAGATTGAGGTTCCTACATTTTCTGGAAATCTTAACCCAGAAGAATTGATCGACTGGATCAACGAATGTGAGGAATATTTTGAGTATGAAGATGTTGAGGATCCTGATAGGGTCAAATTTGCGAAAGCCAGACTGAAAGGTCATGCGAAGATATGGTGGCAAGAGATTCAGTTGGAGTGAAATAGAATGGGAAAGGAGAAAATCATGAGATGGGATCGGATGGTGGATAAATTGAAACGACAGTTCATTCTTGTTGATTATGAGCTTGACCTACTAAAGAAAATGTAGAGTTTGAAGCAAGTAGGAAGATCTGTTCAGGAGTATACAGAAGAGTTCTATCGACTTCTCATCAGAACAGGCCATGCAGAAGCTGATAAGGAGAAAGTTGCCCGATACCTTAATGGGTTAAGGCCAAGCATTCAGGAGGAGCTGAATCTGGTTCGAATGAATAGTATTGAAGAGGCATACCAGTTTGCCCTAAAAGTAGAGGAAAAGCTGAACAAGAAGTTTGAGAGAAAATAAAACAAAAGAGGTCGCGGTGGACGATCTGGTGGCCGAAATGAGGATCCGAAAAAGAAGGATGAGGCCAGTAGTAGTCAGAATCAGCGAGGAAATAATTCCAATCGATTCCAGGATCAGAATAATAGAGATCAGAGAGGAAGAGGAAGAGGACAAGGATCTGGAAGAGGTGGCTTTCGTGGAACATGTTTTCACTGTGGAGAAGAAGGTCATAGGGCATTTGAATGTCCTCAGCGCCAAGGCAGAACAGACAGGAGAAATGAAGGCCAGGCTAGAGTTGCACATGTAGATGAAGATGCCAGATCATCAAATTTTGAAGATGCTGAAAAAGGAGAAACGTTGATTAACAGAAGAGTCCTGTTGAGTGGTGAGAATGAACCTGAACAAAGGAGGAGCCTGTTTCGCACCAGGTGCAAGTGCGAAGGTAAATGTTGTGATGTGATTATTGATAGTGGAAGCACTGACAATTTGGTGTCAGAAGAGATGGTGACAAAGTTGAAGCTCAAGAGACAGAAACACCCACATCCATTTCGGATTGCTTGGGTGCAGGATGACCACAAGGTCATGGTCAGTGAACAGTGCCTGGTAAATTTTAAGGTTGGCGGATACCAAGATGAGGTATTGTGTGATATCATATCTATGGATGCATGTCATATGTTGTTGGGTAGACCATGGCAGTTTGAAAGATGTGCTGTACATGATGGTCGTGCGAATACCTATTCCCTGACAAAGGATGGAGTGCGACATAAGCTAAAACCATTGAAGGAGACTGAAGAAAAGGTATGTGGTAATGTAAGGATAACTTTTGTTGATGAAAGAAATTTCTTAGATGGTATGAGGCATGAGCATGTATGTTTTGCTTTAATTCCAAAAGCTGGTAAAGAGGAAGTAGAAGATGTTCCTGTAGAAGTTGCAGATTTGTTGAATGAGTTTCAGGATATTGTATCCGATAACGTGCCTGATGGATTACCACCAGTCAGGAAGATCAGTCATCAGATGGACTTGATCCCATCAGTGAGTTTGCCGAATAAGGTAGCACACAGATTATAAAAGGAGGTATAAGGAATTTCAGGTTGGTGATGAAGTCATGGTTCATTTGTGGAAGGAGCGGTTTCCAGTTGGTACATATAACAAGCTGAAAATGAAGAAGTTTGGGCCATGTAAGATACTGAAGAAACATGATTCAGGAAATGCATATGAGGTAGAATTGCCTACTGAGCTAAATATTTCACCAGTGTTTAACATTTCAGATCTGACAGAGTATCATGAAGGAGGTGTTGAAGATGAGATCACAGCAGCACAGTGGAGTATTCCAGCAACTAGTTCAAACACTAAGGAGATCAAAGATATACTGGACAGTCGTGTTGGCAGAAGCACAAGGAACAGGACATATGAAGAATATCTGGTCAAGTGGAAAGGACGACCTGTTGAAGATTCATCATGGCTGACAAAGGAGGAGGTTAGCCGTCTTGGCTTTCCTCTGCACACCTGAGTCGTGATAGAGTCACTTCTCAAATTACACTGGGTGTCTGATGCAGGAGCATCCTGGGTGTAAGAGCAATCTTGCATCACCCAAAAAATATTTCTGTTTTTATATTCAATAAGGGCTATTTTGTGCAGAGCTGCTATTTATGGAAAGTTACTATTTTTGGTAATTTTTGTATGTGCTCAGAATGATCTGATTTCTTTCTTGGAGGTTCATTTTGGTCATACAAGTCTGCCAGTAAAGTTTCATTGCCAGATCAGGTGTATATTGGAAGATATTGAAGATTTTCGGTATTGGCAGCAGGGGACAGAAACTTTGAACTCAGTTTTGAAGGCTTTAGAGGCCCCGGATGAGGTCGAATTTTGGGCTGAATGAAGCTTGCTTGATTCAAAGGTTGTAGAGCTCCTCGCGCCCTTTCCGAAATGGGGTTACAATAGTCAATCGGGTCAATTGGTGATGACTTATGGTCTTCGGAAGTTGGGTCACTTGAAATGGCGAAAAATGATTTTTCTTCAAAATTTCTGTTCGGGTTTCAAAATTTATTTTGAGCCGACTATGATGTAATGAAATGTAAAATAAAAATAATTCTAAGTTTGGTCGACCTTATTGGCTAAAATTCTGGAACCTTCCCAGGCGGTGGAAAATTGCCTATATAAGGAAGGCTGTATTATTGTTTTAGGCAGTTCAGAATAGTTCTGGGTAGTTGATCTAGGTAATAGCTCGAGGCTTTGTCCTACAGAATATTGTAAGGGAATGCCCATGTGGCTTTGCATATTGTAATTCTGAAAGTTTGTAATTCCACATTTGTGGAGATAATAAGAAGCCAATTTTCTGTTCTTGCATATTGTTGTTGTTTCTCTATATCTGTTATGTGTTTGTGGTATTAAGGGGAGCACCCTTCATCACTAATTTTTCCACTTAAACCTTCCTCGGCTGATGTGTCAGTAACACATTTTGTTTCAATCCCTTAAATCTTCTTCAAATTATGTTAGCCATCGATCTTTGTAACAAACATTATCTACTATCTTGGAATCATAACACTTTACAGCTCATCAACTTCTATCAACTAAATTAATCATTTGGTTCTTTTCTCCGGCTCGGTTAACAAAGAAATGAGTTAGTGAACATAGGCTCAATTTATACTGTGATCAGTATACACTACATTGCATCGGTGTATACTGAAATGGTTCACTAACCAACAACACTGCTTTGTGCATTTTTCTCTATCCTTCATCATAAATGAATGCAACATAATCAAGTCAATAACATAAGGTCATAGACTCATCCACAAGTTACCCAATGTGTTCCTTATTCTTATCTGTCATATCCATCTTCCTCATGTAGATATATCTGTTCTTCAAATCTTTTCTTCTTCTTTCTACAAATGTTTGAGTATAGTAACTTATAGGATAAGTACTGTCAAAACTAGTTGACATCAATGAAAACATATTACTGATTTAATCATGTTACATATCTAATCACCAACTCAGTGATCTTAAATCACAAATCTTCAAGTTATATAACATATTCAAATCAGTTGTAGTTCATCATTCATTTGGCAGTTGATTTGGACAGACAAAGAGAACCTAGCACCCCACAGAAAAGGGACTTTTACTCCATGACAATTGAGGGTAGGTAACTTCTTGAATGGTAAAAGGGCATTTCCTCGGCTTATCTCATGATTGAATCATTTTAAGATGATTTTTGGTGTTTATATATATGTGGATCCTAAAAAAATTATTAAGATTTCCAGAATGACACTAATCTCGAACATTGGTACAATTAGGGAGCATGAGGGGTGTGATGAGGAGGATGTGATAAGAAATTTAGTGAATGAAGATGAGATTGGTAGGAGACTTACCAAATTTTATGACCTTTTGAAGTTGGAGACTCAAGTCAGAAAGGCTAAAATTTCCTTTGGAGGTTTTTCTCATGACCTCCCATACTTGAAAAGAATTGATAGAATGATTGAAATGCACGACACCCTATCTAGCCAATTACAAGGTCAAATTGAAGAGAAATTGGAAGTGAAAAAGGACTACTCTTCTTCTAACTATGAAGAATTTACCAATGAATCACAAGAAGGTGATAGTCCATCCTAGGTCAATGAAACTGCCATCATTGATATAAGTCAGGATGCACTTGAGGAAGAAGATGTCTCTGAGCCTCCACAAAAGAAATAGAGACTTGAGGTGGGTGGGCCCTCAAAAGAAACAAAGGAAAGGAACATATAGGGTTGCAAATTTAGTGCCTAGTGATAGAGCCTACTATCACCATATGAGGAAAACAATCAGAGAAGGAAAGAAAGTGGACTCATAGGAAGAGGTGGAATTGCCCTTGCTTCTTAGAAAGGATGAAAGAGAAATTCATCAGGATGAATTCCTCAGTGATGATCAATTCATCAAAAGTGAGGAGTTTAAGAATTTCCTCATATGGAAGAAACAATAGGAGATAGCTAGAGCATTACTTGAGGGAACTAGTCCTGATGATGAGGTTTTGAAGGCCTTAGCTGCATACGACCCTGAATCAAAGAATATATCTATTGAAGAGGCTAGGGAGTTAGTCAAATCTAGTGGGATGCTCTTAGTGCCTGGATGGGAGCTAACATTAGCTTTTATTATAGATCAAATTAGAAAGCAACTTGAGGGTAGTCTATCCTATGAAGCCCATATTGGTGACATGATCAGAGGAAGTGGGTATGACCCCAAGTCTCAAGCTTTAGCAATGTGGTCACTTGCACCGAGAACTCAAAAACCTTCCCTATTCAGCATAGAGGAGAAAATGGAGGGGACCAAGATCATCTGAACTGTCCAAAACACCAGTGATCTTGAGGTGTCAAAAGCAGTGACACATTTTGCTCATCTAAATGAGGCTAAAACTGCCAATTGTCAAATAGGTATGGTAAGTTATTTGGTGAGGTTAGTGGTCTAGAAAAGGACAAAGACAAAGGGCTAATGAAAATCAAGGTCCTAGAAGATGAACTTGAGGAATTGAAGGCTAAGCTTGAAGAGGCTTCTAAGGCAGACCCCGCTCCAATTTTACAAATTGAGGCTACAGAACAACTAATGGTAGAGGTTTTTGAAAAGGAAGTAGATGAATTAGAGAAGAACAAGCTAGATATAGCCTTAAAGGCCCTCTTTGACATTGTACAACATAGATATGAAGTGATCAAAGGGAAAATGGACTCAGTCCATAACTCATGCACTATGTTGTAGAAGACTAATGAAAATGTAAAGGATGTTGTGGCTACTTTGGAGCCACTTTTTAACATATGGTCAAGTAGGAGTGCCCTATTTGAAAAACTTGAGGCATTGCAACCACATCAGTCAGATATCCTAGAGATAGTTGATGAGGTGGGAGAGAAAATAGAGATGATTAGTACTGCTTGGAGTTTCTTCAAGGGTAAGTTTAATAAGATAAAGGCCAAGATGGACATGTTTGGCCCAGGATACAACAAGTATCTACCACCGATTTATGGGGATGATGACAACATCATAAGCATTGGAGAATGAAAATCAGGTTTGAGTCAGTTGGCAATAAAGAAGGAGGCCTTTCTTAGTAATGATGCCTCCTTAGAAATTGATAGATGCAACAAGATTCTGAATGATTTGATCAAAATGAAAATGAGTGTATCAAATTTGTTGCTAATACCAAAGCCATCACTGAATCCAAGTTGGAAAAATAGGTCAAACTATTGCATAGCTTGAAGGAGTACACTTGGCCTTTAGAAGAAGATGTTGTAGCTTGGGATAAGAGCACCAAACCGAAAAAGAAGAAGCCAACTACCATTGAGTTGGAAGTAGAAGAAGAGGAGTGAATTAAACATGGCACCTGAACCTTAAATACAGGGAGTGTAACTATAATGTCAAGAATGATGTAGGTTAGCTTGAAATTGTAGTCATCATTCACATAACAACTTTATGCAATTACTCAGAATATCTTCAGACAAAGGTGTCACCTGTGATGATTCACTATGATGAGAATAAAGTATTTGTTTCTTTTCATGATGTAATGTACTTTTGTCTTTAGTGCAAGTCACTATCCTGGGTATCTGAAGCTTTTTTCATCCTTTCTCTGAGGGTTCCAAGATATACAGTGATATAAATAGCAAGTTTTCCTTTTTTGTAAGTGTGGTGAATGTCAGTTGTAAAGAGAGTTCTAATACTTGTACTTTTGTCTTAGAAATTTTTGTTAAAAATGTACTGATGCAGTAAAATATCAATAAAATATACTGGAACTCCTTTTCTTATTTTGACTCTCTTCATGTATGAATGTTGAATTCTTTATGTATTAAATTTGTAAGGCATCTTTTCTGCATTGTTTACAAGGTAGATAGTGGGGTTGAACTTAAGTTCCTTTCAAGGGAAGGGTAAATCTTAATGGAGATCTCTAGGAATTCATAGTTGATATAGGAATTTGATGACAAAAAAAGTAAATGAGAAGATGATGTGTAAGGCATCTGATCTTGGTTTTGGGGTATTTGATTTGAAGGGTTTTTTGTGATGTATGTTTCTTGACTCTGATGCCCTAGGATTTGGCACTGGTTTTATGCTTGATTTACATTCTTCACCATCAAAAATTTAAGATAACCAGTTCATTTTAATCTTTGTTTTGTATGATCTAAATGTATATTATTTTTGTCGAGGACATGGATAATTGTTATAGTTCTTTGAAGAAGCAATTTTGAAAGGTAAACCCACCTGAGCTTGAAGCTCGAAGTGAAGGTTTTAATCCTTAATACCTTAGTGTTTGGTTTTGTTAGATGCATCTGTTGGGAGTATTAGAGTTATATATCAGAGGTTTCTAATTCTCATTTTCCATCTACAAGTTTAAGCACTAACAAGCCCTTCCATAACTTGATAGTCATAATGACAATAATACCCAGAATCCCTACATAAAGAAACCTATCCCTCCTAGGGTTTCTAAAACATGAAAACCCTAAAGTAGAACTCAAATCTCTCTCTCAAGTTCCATGATAAAGTAACTCAATAAATAATGCACTTTTAAAATAAAACTCGAACTGAACTTTTAACTTTAATTATAATTTCAATTTCACTTAAACCAAATGTGCAACTTAAATTGCATACAATTGTTTAATTAAACAATAAATACTTTAGCACAATTAAACTATGCAAACTAATAAATTAAATATTAAATAAATCAACTATTCCCTTTAATTTATAATATGATTTAATAATTAATTATACCCTTTAATCCAAATTTAAATATTTTAATTTAATCATTTAATTAACAAAGGTATTTAATTTTACGTTTAATAATTAAATATATGCTATATCAAATATTACCACATTCAAATGAGCATAGATAAGGGCATATCCTCATAATAGCAGCAACACTTCTATATGCAGATAATAATAAAGAAATAAAAATGGATATGATGATACTTCTGTGTGTGTGTGTGTGTGTGTGTGTGTGTGTGTGTAGAATGCGTAAAAGATATGCTCAAATAGTATACAACACAGGCCTTACTTGAATTGCTGAATAACATTTGAGCATATATCCTAAGATGGGAGAATCAAATTATATTAGTTTAAGAAGCTGATGTTAATCCAACTAAAAGTAGATTCATAATCTTTAAATACTAAGTGAACTTCATAGGATATGTTAAATATAATTGGAGGTTCTCCTTTTTACTTATATGATACATTGGAATGTCAGGTTTAAGTTATGAAAAGTCTAGCTTATTTATGCATTAATTCTTACAGTACAACAGATATCTTAGAGACAAAATAAAAGAAGGTTATAGTATTTTTGTTGTCTTTACATAAACGCTTTTTTAATAATAACCCTTGATTAGTTGGAGTGGTAGATTTTTGCTGTGTTTTTCAGGAGGACACATTCAAGAAGCTACCTTTAGCACCAGATCATATATCTCCAGCATGGATGTATACAAATTCACATACTTAATGATGTAACGATAAAATGTATCATTTAAAAGCAGCAATGGAAGAGTTGTATTTTTATTTACTCGATATTATCGAGTAGTGGGTATGCCCACTGAAAGGAGGTAATTTGAATAGATATAAGACTCATCTTGTATAAAAAGTGGGGATGCCCACGAGGAATATGTAATAATAAAATCTTGACTATGGTTGAGTCATGGGTATGCCCACGTAAAACTGTATAACTATAGGACCTCGGGTCCCAGGCTAGGCTGGAGGTTTTCTCCACCCTGCTCTTTCCTACCAGCACCCGTAGTGAGAGAGGTCACATGTATTAAAAATTTTAATATAATAATAAAATTTTACAGGGCTTCAGCCTTTTACTGATAAAAATAAAATAAAAAATATTACCACATTCATAAAATATAAATATTCAAACCTCAAAATTATTCCTAACATAATTAATTAAATCAAATAATTCACATAAGAAAATCCACTTAACTCCCAAAAATAAAAAAATGACTAACTCTATAAAAATAAACACCAAGAAAAGGGCTCACAAATTCATGTCACTTTGATGAATTCAAATGGGTAGAAATAGATACTTGCCCAATATTTAGGACAATCAATGGCTAGGGTTAGGATTTGGATTTGTATGTTATCTCCCCTCTCTTACAATTGAGATTTTGCGATAGGGCACGCTCATCCTGACAATTTAGGGAAGTCGATGCCTAGTACCTACAAACCCGTATAAAAGACAAGCATGTACTTACATGTATAAATATAAACAAGCAATGGTGAGGATAATCCGATTGTGTGGATCTCGTGAGCAAGTAACTATGACTATGTCCTTCAACCACATCAGGTACATCAAACAGAAATATAAAACAAACACATCAACCATACACATGCAAGTATGGGGTTAGTAAAAACCATAAGCATCAATGGTATCCTAACATATAATCCATCATCCTGAAATAACCATAACATATAGAAAATTATACTATGAGAGGGGCATTACAAAGACACACTCCCTTCCAATCATGAACAATCCAAATTTAGACAACAAACATAACTAATTCTGCATTTATCCTTTTCTATATTTAAGATATGGCTCACACATTCAAATTGAAGAAAGAATAAGAAACCACTATCCCAAGATTTTCACCTATCCCAACAATTGCAAAACCTATCATTCTGGCCTTTTCCCTTTATTATATCAGGTAAAATATGACAGTTAAAAGGTTTGGAGGAAAGGGAATGATTTTATGGAAAGGGAATGATTTTTAGATTAAAAAATCTACAACATTCCCTTCTTAGATTCTTCTTGTCACCACTTCTTTCTTTAATATATTTTCAAATAGTTTTGACCAACCAAAAACAATATTCCTATAGCTTAAATGGTGCCACATGGTAGCCTATAATTTTCTCCATATGGTAATCACCCACTAGTCATAACTCATACAATTATGCTTTCAACAACTCATCATGGGTCCATTCAACATTTCCTTCAAGAATTTCTTGGACACATGTTAAATCCATGAAAAATCTCAAGTTAATTGAGTGACCCACATAAAGTGTCACTGGGTTGTAACTTACCCAACCTGAGATATCAATTCATTTCATCACAAGATCACAACCATTTTCCTTAACTACAATTTTGGCCTGCGAGGATGCAAGGCCAATTTATTAACCTCATGGTTACACGGTGAAGAAAACCCATCAAGTGAGTCCATCATTCATTAGAGTGCCACATGTAACATCATTTCTTACTTCTAGGAAAAAATTGGGCCCCACATAATAAGTTGTGAGGCCACAAAATGGAAACACCATAGCATCTTATTCTTCTCTACAAGCTCACAAAATTTAAACATTTCCCCCACTAACCACTGCAAGGATATAAAAAAATTTTATAGTCATCACAAACATCCACTTGTGGGATTACAATTTCAAGTAACGATCTTAAAAAAACACCATGAGGATGTGATAGGAAAATTTTGTGTACCTTTAACATCTTCAATTATTGATACATGGCCCACTGTCACTTCCCCATGGGCTAAAGCTCTTATCTTTCTAATCAAGTTGCGAGGATGCGACAACACTTTTATCACCACCCATAGACTATCACACAATCTCACAACCACTAGTTGTCATTTGTCCTAACTATCTCAAGGACATGACAAAGCAACACTTAAACTATTAGTGTCCAGCCATAAGCTCACAACTTCCCCAACAAACCATTTAACAACAACTTGAAGAACATGTAAAGAATAAAGGGAAAGTTACCGTTAATGGGGAAAAAAATAAAGTGTTAGGTTAGGAAATAAGAGATATATGAAAATAAGATAAGAACATGAAATAATTGCCAAAATATTTCAGTATTAAACTAGTTGAATATCCTAACCACAAACACACCAAGAAAATAAAATTTGATAGGTTGAGAAATAGACATAATGCGGGAATATATGTACAGGAAAATGAATAATAATTTTTTGAAAAATTGAAAATCCCTTAGACTAAAATACCTTCACACAGGCAGGAAATCCATATAAATGGTAGGAATTTTTGGGTTCCAACACAACCAATAGAGTGAAATATTAGTAAACATCTTTGCCTCACTAATAGATATCTCTTTTAGGTAGCATGTTTCCTAAGAGTTATGAAAAATCCCTTTTTTATAAAAAACAAGCATGTAGGACATGAAAATAGACCATTGAACCTACACAAAATTTTACCCTTTCCAACATAATGAACGAAAAAGGATATGCATACATCATTTCTAAATAATTAAGCCTAAATTGAACACTCTAATTTCATGTATCATCCATCATTATTCAATTAATGATGTACGAGAAACCTATCCTCAATAGAATCCTGAGCTATGCATTACACATTTAGAAGCAATTTCTAAAGATAAATTGATCTTCTTGATAGTAAAATTCATGCAATTAATAAAGAAGATTGTAGAAGATAATACATGTCTAGATTTTCATTAATTCTTTCATGTATACAATATTTTCTTCATTTAAACAAAACTCCATTTATATTCCTTCTTTCAGACATCCAATTCTTAGCTAGAACTTTAATCACTTGGCATACAAATGTGTTTATATCTTATATAAAAATGTATAAATGTGATATTACTAAGATCTTCTTTATAATATAATTATCCCTCTTAATTTTTTATGAGCTAATGCAATTATGGAAAAGGTTCTATTTTAATTGGGTATGTTTCTTATTTTTGGGTTGATCCTCTAGATCACCCAAATATTTCACCCCCACTAGAAAATATCATAGTCACTCCACCATTTGAAACTTTGGGTGGCCACTATGTTGACAAGATGATCTTTCCATTTCTTGTCTGTCATTTTCCTCACCTCTATAATGAATTTTTCATAGCTAGCATCCAATGTTATAATCATGTCTTGGAACAAATTGAAACTTTTGGCATTCTTGTTCTTCTTCTCCTTCATGTGTTCCATGATTTTTGGCACCATTTGGTGCTATTCAAGCTTCCAGTCATAAAAAATTGTAATTTTTCCATCCTGCTCAACAATACTAAGAGTTTTCGAATGCTTGAATGTGTGAAAGGAAGTAATCTTACTTTTCAATTTTTTTTCTTCACCAAAAATGTATCTAAGCTCTTCAATAACTAGACTTGTCATTTTTTTAGTTTCCATTATCTTCAGAGGAGCACCCAAATCCCTCTAAGTCACCTTATGCATGATAATTACAATAATGTAGATTTTCTTCCATCATTTCACTAATAATTCAAATTTAGGTCTACTCTCTTAAAATTTATCAAGATTTTTCAACAGGGACTCATATCATTTGTACATCTTGTCCATTGTACCAATTACAAGTTCAATCTTGGGAGATAGTATTTTTTCAAATGTATTGAGAATTTATTGTTTTATTTGTTGTAGATCCTCTTCATTAGTAGCCTTTAACTTCTTGATCTCCTCTTCATATTTGTTCTTTTCCTCATCCCGTTCTTTATTGTCTTTAGTGCTATCAATTGGTTCTAGTGCAACATCCTAAAGACTTATTGCACCCTTGGTGACCTTGTTGTTGCTAGAAAAATGGTAGTTTGTCATGACATGGCTTAACCACCTCATGTGTCTTCTATATGTATATTGGTTGTATCTAGAATTAACAGGTTGATCTTTTGGCGAAATGACAACCGCTAGTTGTAACAAGTGGTATTAGAGCTTGGTCATAGGTTCAAACTATGTGCTTTCACTTGGGGGGATTTTTACAATGGTGAGAAATACTAATTGCGCTCTTGGTCTCCTTGGAATTTTGAGTGTAGTAGTGATTCATGACATGGTTTAACTTCCTCCACTATCTTCTATATGTCTAGTGGTTGTATAAAAAATTAACAAGTCGGTCTTTTTGTACAAAGATAACTTCTAGTTGTAATAATTCGTTTAGCCTTTCTTTCAACTTGGAATTTCAATATATATTTTGTAGATAATAGTGTTCAATTCAAGCTCCCTTCCTTCAAGCTCAACTACCCATTTTTCCATGTGTTCCACTTCATCTCTAGTAAACATAATATGGTGTAAAGTACATGTACTCACCTACAATGAGGAGGTATCTTTCATGGTCTTCAAGATAATATTACCCTTTTTCTCCTTTACCACATCAACCATGGTTTAACAATTTTTGTTTTTTGGTACTTTTAAAGTTCACTCATGCTATAAGGACCTCAGTTTTAGGGTAAAATTTTGATACTAACATAGGGTCCTCTTATTTCCTAACTTGATCCAACAAAAACATTTTCTTCAATGTCCTCTTCATTAGTGTCCCCTTCTCCCTCTATTTTTTCATATGGTACCAAAGCTATTAGTTCATCACTTTTTTTATTTTTTGGTGATGGAGAGTTTGGTGAAGACTTTGTATCTTGTATATCTCGAATAATAACCCCATGGAGTTTCCTTGGAAGAGTTTGGGCCTTTTCTAGTTCAATGCTAGTTGATTTTCCATAAATATTTTCATAATTATTTAAACAAAATTTAATTATTTAAACACAATTCTATATGTCCATTCATTGTATCAAGAATTAACAGGTTGATATTTTGGTACAATGATAACTACTAGTTTTAATAATTCCTTCAATCTTATTTTCAACTTGGCATTTCAATATACATTTTGTTGATAACAGTGTCTAGTTCAACCTCCCTTCCTTCAAGATCAACTACCCATTGTTCCATGTGTTTCACTTCATCTCGAATAAGCATAACATGGTATAAAGTAGATGTAACCACCTCCGATAGGGAGACATCTTTGTTGGTCTTCAAGATAGTAGCACCCTTTGTCTCCTTTACCACATCAACCACAACTTAACAATTTTTGTTTTATGGTACTTTTAAGGTTCACCCATGCTATAAGAACCTCATTTTTAGGGTTATACCTTACACCACTGACTCATTCAGAATCAAATTATGATACTAACAGAGGTTCCTCTTATTTCCAAACTTGATCCAACAAAAACATTGCTTCAATCTCATTCCTGGGACAATTAATAATTTAGTCTTCATAACCATCTTTCTTACTTTTCCAGGGGTAATATTTGTCTCATCAAATGTTATTTCTTTAAAAGTTTGATTTATGACTTCATCATGTTTGGATTTATCTACACACATGAGGTTCATTTGTTTTCTTTCTTCAAACTCATTTGTCTTCATTTTTCAGCCTTAGAGACATGGGCTCTCTCTCATTCACATGGTCCATGGGCTTTGCATCTTCCTAAATCTGGGCTTCATAGTCATGTAAAGATTCTTGATATGTTGGTGGGATATGATGTGGTTTCTCCACTCCTTCACTATCCTTTAAGTCTCTAAGAGAATTTACAACTTCATTAGTGTCCCCTTCTCCCTCTATTTCTTCATCTGGTACCAAAGGTATTGGTTCATCTCTTTTGTTCTTTTTTGGTGAGGGAGAGTTGGGTGAAGACTCTGTATCTAGTATTTCCTTAATAATAAACCCGTGGGGTTTCCCTAGTATATTTTGGGCCTTCTCTACTTCATTTCTAGTTGATTTACCATAAATATTTTTAAAATTATTTAAATATAATTAAATTATTATCAACTCATTGATTTCCTCATCAAAAAACCTAGGGAGACCTTAATTTTCCCTAGCCTCCTCTATTTTAGCTAGGATGTTCTATTTCTTATTCCTTTGCACAATCTCATCGAATGATATACAATTTATAACCATATCCTCTATTATTAGTACTTGATGTGAGACATTTTTTATGAAATAATTAATGTGTCAAATTGAACATATTCTTTCCTCTCCATATCCTAGACGATATTTATCCTCTAGACATCCTTGTAATTTACCTACAAAATTGGATCCAATGGTGAAGCCTACAAATTTGGTGACATAGGGAAAGAATGTCTCATTCTCTCTCTTATCTATAAGTTCCCTCTCCAACCATAACATTTTCCAAATAAATTCTAAAAATACAACTCTGTCTGGTACAAATTCAAATAATAGCTGAGGAGTGTGAAGATACCCATATACTCTGATAATAGTATGCTTCCCCAAGTAGAACCAATTAGAAAATTTATGAGTACATGAACCTTCTCTAGATTAATGGAAAGTGGCCTCAATACCCTTCTCATAGCCAATGATACTCTTTCACATGGATGATTTAAACTTAAAGTCTTGAAAGTTACAACAACAAAGGAATCAAAAAAATATTGTAACTATAATCCTTGCTATTCCTATCCCACAAATAACACTGCCTCTGTACCAACAATCTATTCCTTGGTTATTTTTTATCCCTAATTTTAGGCTTTGAATAAAACCTATTCTATGATGTTAGAGAATCAAATAACATAGTAAATGATAGTGACAAAAGATACAAGCCTTCTTCTATTACCGTGCAACCAATTGAGTGTGAATTAATCTTTCTATTTCAAAAAAAATCAAACTCTAAATTCACCTTAGGGTTTTTAATTCTCATGGCCACGAATATCAAGGCATTGGAAATTTATATTTACAATCTTTCCCTAATATCTAACATATCAAAAAATATGTCCTTTGAAGAAATACAAGGAACTCCTCTATAGGGAAAGGTTCACCACCTATGATTGGCATAGGTCTATTGTTCTTACCTCTTTTCCTATAATGGACCACCTCATCCTTTTTGAATGTTTTCTTCAACCTCCAATAATCAATTTGAAACCATTCCTTTTCAATTTTAGTCAGAGCTTGTTTGTTCAACATGAAGAAATCAACAATTTTAGACATCGAGACTACCAATAGGGGTTTTCAATTACTCGTCATAATGGTCCAAGTGTCAGGGTTGTACTTATCTACTAGCACTTTAATTAACTTGAAATCCACAAAAACATTAGGCACAACTTGCTTCACCAAGTCTAAGTTGCAAGGTTTGACACAAGGACCTTATGATCTTTGTTTATATAAAAATACCAGAATAGGTCTTTGTCTATGATAAGAATACTGGCATCCCTACACCCTTCAAGCCTATCATTGAACACATTTTTCCCTCTAGTGCCTTCCTAACTAGACAAGACATCTAACATGTATTTTTACATGGGTCTCTTTGTAGGGTCAGACATCCTGACACTCTTCACAAAACCCTCTACTACCTCTTTCTTCTTAGGAATTTTGAAATTCTTAAATACTCAACTAAACTTTTCTCAAAGATTTTTGGAGTACTTACTTGTGACCTTCACTGAAAAATTGGACCTATTCTTCCTCATTGTAGAGCTCACACCATGCAATCCTTTAGTTCTGAATGAAAATTTGGAGCCAAAATTCTCTATTTAATGCCACCTTTCACAAGTCCTTTCTCCTTTAATTAAATCATATAATTCATACTTCCAACCTTTTAAAATCCCAAGCTAAGATCAAATTACTTTTGTTGTATTGGAGTAACTGATGAACAACTTGATTTTAGTCTTGTGAAATGGTGATAAAACCCGTCGTTATGTCACGTAACTCTTTTTATTTAGCTTTATGCCTTATGCGAGTTAGTGACATATGACCTTGCCTTCATCATTAAATCACATCTATCCTTCTTACTTACTATTTCAATCCAACGATCTAGTGATACATATCATCATTTCACAGGTTTTTTATTACTTTGGGATATGGGTTCGTGAAACAAAAATATCCATAGTTTTATGTTCTTATTGCTACTTTGCATACCATTTGTTATAGTTAACCATAGTTCCTTGTGAAATGGCGATTGTGATAACATTCATTTTATGTGAGCACTTTAAATTAGTGCCTAATTTTGTGCCCACTTGGTCAAGAGGCACCAATTTAGATGCCAAAAATAGAACCATCCCATGTAATAGCACCGATATTTTAAAATATTGGATTAAGAATATATTAAAACAGTGGGTTGAAGCAAAAATAGAGCAGAAAAGGGAGCTAATCACATGGATTTGTTGTAGTGACTAAATTAGGCATTAAATTAGGTGTTAAATTAGGTACTAAATTAGGCATTAAATTAGACACTAAATGGTCAAATAATGCCAAAAATAGCACCATGTCAATAAATAGCACCAACTTTTAAAAAAATTGGAGAAAAATACATTGAAATAGTGGGTGGAATGCAAAAAGTAAGCAATAAAGATAGCTACTCACATGGATTTATTGTAGTGTTTGTTGGCTCGTGCTCAAGAGCCCATCAATAATACTTATTTTTCACTATTCTATAGGTTCAGTAAACAAAATTACTTCTCCAAATATAATAGACTTCCAGACCATGAAATTTGAGAAACCAAAAACACCTCTAGAACACAATGTTTGACATCAATGACAATAGACAACCAAACATATATTTCTAATATTATATGTGTGAGTAAATGCATAACAATCATATTATTTAGCACCTTTCACTATAATGACTAGTTTAATTTGAGGTTGAGGGGTATCTTGACAAAGATGGACAACAAACTTATGCTTTTCACCACCCAAAATATTGACAATATTAAGTTGATTACTTTTTTGGTTATTCAAGGTTTTATCTCTAGAAGGGAAAGCATCAAGGAAATATGATAATGATATTATCATCTACTTCCAAGATATCCTTATGAATGGAATAATTTTTAGAATAGGCATTAGGGATTTCCATCAATGCTTCATCTCTAAAAGGGATGGTATTTAATTAAGGTAAGGTGATATCAAGAAAGGTATTTATAATATCTTCATCTTGCTCCAAAATATCCTCATGGGATGGGTACATCTTAGAAAAAGGGTCAACATCAAACATTAATGTGACATCTCTAGAGGGAAGATCCTAAAAGAACTAGAAGGAATTTCAATGAAAATATCATTTCCTTGTACCAAGGTTCTTTTATGGGAGAGATAATAATAAAAATCATTGGCTAATGTCTCATTCCAAAGAGGGATATTATTAAGAGTACAAAAACAACAAACTTTAGTAGATAGATAATCATGATTCACTAAAGCTTCATTCCCAAAGGGAAATTCATTGAAATGAGTAGAAGGTAAAGTATCAAGCTGAGAATCAATTCTAACAAATCTATTCTAATGGGGGAGGAACATATTAAGAGTTAACATCAATCTTCAACACCTCTCCCTAAAAAGAGAGTCATTGAGGGAAGGGTTACAAACATCTTCTTGCACCAATATGTTTGTGTGAATAGGAGGGTCCGTAGGAGGGGGATAAAGTGTTTTAATGGAGGATAATTCACTATCATGTTGAATAAATATATGCATTTTTATCATCCTAAAAAGTTAGCACCCATAATTAGATTCTCTAGGACCTATAAGACCTTGTTTTGGTTATTTCGAGGTTTGAATGTCCGTTATTGTTGATCGTACAACAACTTGCATTTTCTTCCCCTTCTTCTTTTACCTTCCCTAATATCCCTATGAAATTTGAGATAATTTTTTGTAGGACAAGTTTCCTAGCTAACTTGTCCCTAGGACAAGTCACCTTATTAACTTGTCCATTAGGTTTTGGGCACCAATTTTTCCCAAGGTTTTCCTCCGAGATTTAGATTTGTGGTCGCCTTGATAAAATTTGAATAAAAAATAGAGATATTTTAGTATAAAAGGATATTCTCTCCTCTCATTTTCCATAACATGGAATCATAAGTAAGTGAAAACTATCATCAAGGAATCAAGAATTCAAGTTGTGCAATTGACAGTTTGAATTAAAAGTTTAAAAGAAATCATCCAATCCAAGACCTCCAAGTCTCCATTACTTCAATATCCATCATTAAATCAAAGAGAATCTTCTCCAATTGATGCAAATTTCTCTCCCATGATAGCCAAGTAGAGGAATTCTCAATCAAGGAAGATCTATACAACCATCTCTCTTCATGTGGTTATCAAGCATATCTACATTATAGATATAGGAGTGGAAATCATAGATCCATGTATTTGTGAAGATATCCTTCATTATGCATCTCATTCAAAGGTAAAATCTTTGGATTCCAAGAAAAATCAAGCATCTTCATGGATTTGAGTGATTACTACATCCGTTCATGAGGGTTTCATACAATGTGAATCATAAATTTACCTTTTCACATTACTTTCCTTTATGTAATTTCTATCATATTTCAAGGTTGATTCCTTAAAAAGGATTTTACCAAGGCAAACCCCTTTCAACAATTTTTTTCTCCATTTTTCTATGTGTAAGAATAGGTTGATGAGTTGTGATTTAAGATCTAACTAGTATAGGTGAAACCACAAGATACAACAAAGTTTCATCATCCTTTGCTAGGAACAAGTTGGCTAGTTGACTTGTCCCCCAAAAGTTGACTTGTTACCAAAAAATTGACTTTTCTATACCATTTTTCAATGAAATTTTTAGGATAGAAATATTTAGGTCCCTTCCTTCCAGATCTGAAGTTACAACAAAATTCCAAGATTTTAATGATAGTCAAATTTAGATTCAAAGTCCTACCTTCTCAATCTTATTTCTAGGTACAGTAATTCTCCCTTATTTTCCTTTGCACTCACTTTATTAGATTAGATATTGTATACACCTAAAAATGGCTTCATTAATTAATTAAATATTTATTGTTTAATTACTATTGACTTGATAAATTAATTAAATATTTATTATTTAATTAATAATTATTCCTCTATTTATTAAATAAATTATTCAATTTATTTAGTAAATTCACTATAGTTTATTCTTCTATCCTAAGTCTTCTAATTAGTCTTATTAAAGTGATTTAAGTAAATACACAATCACCTAAGTATGACTAAGTTTCCTAGTTCATCTCACCTACCTAGTCACCTGACACATCACTTTGGCTAAAATAAATAATTATTATTAATTATTTATTGATAATTATCCTCACCCACACATGTCCTATTCTTAAGGGCTATGTGGCCTCATAGGACTTGGTCTCATGACCACATGTCCTCTCTTAAACCAAGTCAAGAGACAATCCCTATTCCTAAGGGGCTTCTCAAGCCACCTCTAAGGGTCGAAGGTGACTCATAGGACACTTGTTCAAAGAGTCCTCATGAGGAAAAGGTCTTTCCCTCTTTCTCTCTTTGGTCTTTGTGAGACACTTGACATGTGTCTTTCCCTTCCACCTTCTTCTCCTCATGTAAATGTGAGAGGAACATCATCCCTATTCTTCCTCTCACATTCCAACTACATCCCCCTTTCTCTCAACTCCTTCAACCAAGTCAATCCTAGCCCTAGGATCTTCCACCTTTCATTCTCAATTGTAGGATTGTGCCACCTAGGCCTAGATCCTCCAAAACTCTATAAAAGGAGCCTCATTTTCCATTTGAGAGCTAATAGGTATTTTTGATATAGTCAATCAAGTAATCAAGCATTCAAGCATTCTAAGAGAAATCAAGCATCCATACTATCACCATTTCATTTGCATTCCATCCATTAGTTTTCATAAGCTATTGTACACTCATTTTATTCAATCTCCACACTTTGGTAGCATCTTAGGAGAAGGCTTCATTTGGAAATCTGAGAGCTCAACATCTTCAAGAAATCAAAGCTAGGAGGACAATGGAGACAAGTTGTATGGTAGGTGAAGGTAATTAAATTAGTTTCATCATTTCTTAGTTACTTTGTATTCTTCATTGTGTTTGCATGTAGATAGATTCATTGACTTTAATAGTTAATTTATCATTTCTAGTTGTTAGACATCTAATTTGCATATAGATATATCTTTTATAATTTATCATATCACATTCACCCCCTTAGGAATCCAAAACCCCCTTGGTTATAGATATTGCATTAGCACCCTTCCCCATTTTGGTTGTGCAAATCATTTTTTTCTTAATGGTGCATTTGTATTCCAATGTATATCATAATATCTTGGCGAGTGATATAAATTTTAGCATTTCTCACCATATCTTATTATACATCTTGGTGAACGTAATGTATTACCTTTTCATTCCAATTTTGGTAGTTAGATCCTCTTTGCATGATCTCCTTTATATATCTGTATGCATCTATATCTATAGGTTTGAGTCTTTCTATCTAGATCGACATTATATGTGTTTGCTTCAATTTGTTAGTTAAATGTTATTTTCATAAAATAATCTCTTTTTTTAGATTGGATATTTCTTTCAAATCCTATAAATTGCATTACATTCCTCTTTCCTCTCGTCTCATTATTCATGAGTGTTACCACTTTGAGTCCTACTAATAGAATTCCATTTAGGAGAAGCAATAGACTAATGGATTCTTTTGATCCTAAGTCCTCTCTCTTTACTAGGAATCTTGATTAGACCAACATGCATATTAGTGACATTGATCCTATCATGGAGAATAACTCTTCACATTATTCTTATGATGAGGATGAGGCTTTAAGAATCCCTCCTATGCAAGTCCAAAAAATTTCCAATGACTTTGAAAATTTTAAACAATGGCTAGGATAGGAAAACTCCAATCTGGATGTCATTTCCCTTGTAGAAGGTTTAAAGAAGCTAATTCATAATGATGAATACCAAATTAAAATATTGCACAGTATCTCTCATCTCATTGACACCAATGTCAACCCTATTATACATTTTTCTCAAGATTTAGGTTTTATTCCATCTACTACTAGTGTTGAGACCTCTATGCCTATTTCTACATTTATTCCTAGAATTTAGACTTATGCTCTACTTATCATAACAACTTCATTTCAAATCTCCATCCTAAACATGTGAACATTACTAATCATTTTTATCCTTCTATTCTTTCAAGTGTTCCTTATGTTTCATTACCTTCATCCATGCCCACTTACAATAGTTTCCCCTTTTCATATTTAACCATTTCTTAAATTTATAACAATTTTCCAAATATTTCCAACATATCTCCTCCTACTATCCTTTCTACCAAATTGAATATTAATAGCTTCGCTCAAACTATGTCTTCCCTACAACAAAAAATTCCTTCAACGACTCAATCCAAGCTCAAAATCCCTACTTGTGATATTACTAGTCCTCTGTATATGGGTATCATATGTGTTGTTATCCCACAATACATGGAGATTCCTCATCTTTAGTCTTATAATGGTAAAGGTGATCCTTTGACTCATGTAAAAACCTTTCAAATATTGTGTAGTTATTTTTCTCATGACCACATGTTTATGGAAGATTTATTTACTCAAACTTTTCAAGACAAAGCCTTGCAATGGTATTGTTCTTTGCCTCCCTATTTTGTTGATTCCTTCCAAAATCTTGCTAATTATTTCATTAAATAATTTCAAAATAACATTGGTCCTAAAACTTCTTTGACTTATTTAATGCATTTTAAAAAAGGTTTTAGAGAAAAATTGACTGATTTCATTGGTAGACTTAAGAATTTGCATTCTCAAATTTCTTATCTTGTTCTTGATATTTTTTTTATGAATAGAGGCCTTTTCTATTAATATTAATATTAAAGTACAGTATTCACAAAAAAAGAGTCACAGGAAAAAGTCACCCCGCGCAAGTCACACAACAACTAGACTAGAAGCATACAACTATTCATTAAAAAAAACATATAGAAAGAAAAACCCTCAAGCTGCAAGGGCATTAGTAGAAGAGGGAGGAGGATCTCTATCATCAGGATTGTCCCAAACATTGGGCCCCAAGGTTTGGTCAGGAACCGGCCAACCATCTTCTCGGTCTTCTTTCTCTAGTTCTCCTTCCTCCCACCTGGGTGAGATAGCAAGCGCCAAGCGAGGGACTTTATCCAGAGTGGCAGGAGGCCACACAGGAACATTGGCTGAGGGCCGAGTAGCAGCATGAGTAGTAGAAATAAATAGGGGAGGCTAGCTAACTCCCACATCCCTCTGAGGAAGAGGAGAGGTAGAGTGGTGACGCCATTAGCGTGGAGTCTTGGAGTGCCTGCAGAGGAACTTCGACTATGATAGCGGCTCTTGGGGATCATACGGTTAGCCAAGAGAGAGTCCAAAGGTATCCAAGCAACAACACAAGGGGCATTTACCTAGTGCTGGAGAAACTCCTGTAAGTGGGTGACCTCTAAGGCCACCTTATCTGTTTGCATTTGAATTTGCATCATGACATTGTTACAAAGATATGCCTTAGAATAAAGAGAGATATGAATATCTAGAGAACTATGAGAAAAGAGAACAACATTTCATTCTTTCCATAAAGTGAACAAGATCTCCATCTTGAAAGCATGCCAAATTTGGGTGTATTGGAAGGCATTCTGGGAGGATCACCAAGAAGTGCCATATGCTAAGAAAAAGGCTTAGGCCTAAAGGGAGCAAAGAGGTCATGAATCCAAATCCAATAATTTTGGGCACGGTGACAGAACCAAAAAATGTGCATGAGAGTCTCAGAATGACTACAAAAAGGGCATTTAGGATCGGGAACACCTAAATGTCAGAGTTGAGCTCCCAAAGGAAAGCCCTAGTAAAGGAAACACCAGGAAAAATGAGCAATCTTAGGCTCAGTAATAGAATCCCAAACAATGCAAAATTGCTAGCTCCAACTCTTTTGGGAAGAGGAAAGATTCCATCTTTGGTTGAGAGAATCAATCATGGGCAAATGGGGCACAAGCCAAGAATAACCAAGTTTGGGCTTGTAATTGGTGAAAGGCATAGCAGGATATCTTTTCCAGTCCTTCCACCAAGGTTTAATTGACTGAATTCCCAACTTGTATAGGAGGTGAGGTAGAATGGCCAAAACCAGCAAGTCAAAAGTCTAACAATCTGGGCAGATGAGCCAGAATTGCACCTAGAGGTCATCCCAAGAATGAAGACTCATAGTGGCTCTTGAGAGAAGATATTTCAGCATTTTAATGCCACATTTATGGAAATGAAGAGCACTAAAACCTGGGATTCTGGCAAGTAGAATCCCTTGTTAAGAAAATGAGGGGGACCAACAAATGTTCTACTGGCTGAGAGAAAGACCATCATAGAAAGCATTCCCAGCCCAGCAAAGCCAGGGCTTGATAGACTCCCAGGATCTCCAAATACTTTTGGTGACAAAATTGCCCTAGATCTGAACAAGTTCCTTCATAACAAGGAGGGTTTGAAATCCAATCCCCTTCCAGATGGGATTGTGGAGAGGGTACCCTAAAGAAATGTAGTGTTGAAGCAAAATTTTCCAGGCCTCATTGTGTGTGAGACATCGCACAACCCATTTTGCACAAAGGGAAAGCCCTTGTTTCTGGGTTTTGAGTAAACCAAGCCCACCTGAGACTTTGGGAAGGCAGCAGAAATCCCAGGCAACTCTATGAACAATAGTACACATGCATGGCTACTAAGATCTTGGAGAAGATTTGAAACTTCCCTGCGAGAGAGAGTGGCTTAGTGATCCAATACATAAGCTATTTTTCAATTTTTGCAAGAATTGCATTCCATAGATTAGTAGGATGAGCTTGCAAAGCAAAGGGAATGCCCAAAAAGTGGAAGATTTCCCCATTCTGAATACTGGACCAAATGAATTGAGAGAACCAAGGTGGCTCAAGAAGAGTTGATTATCTATAGAAAAGGGTTTTAAGCCATTGAACGGCTGAACCAAAGGCCAGACAAAAAATATCTAAACACTGCAAGGCTACCTTGATATTATCTTCATCCTCTACTAGAGTGAGGAAAGAATCATCCACAAAATGGCCATTGACTAGTTGTTGAGAAGAATCTGGTAAAGAGATGCCCTGAACATGACCCATATAAATGGAATGAGCAAGAAAGTAGCCAAAAACCTCAGTTGCCAGAACATATAAGGTAGGAGCCAGAGGGAATCCTTGCTAAATAGACTGAAAGAGCCCAAAAGTAGAAGACTATTAGCCATTAATAGTGATGCAGGTAGAGACATCACTAAAGAGCATCTACACAAATTGAAGAAATTTGGGCCCAAAGCCAAGAGCGTGAAGCATAGCAAGAATAAAAGGCCATTCAATGCAATCGTAAGCTTTAGAAAAATCAATTTTAAGAAAGAGGCCTTTCTGATGAGACTTACGAGCCCATTCCATTCCCTCCCAAACTATAATGATATTGTCAAGAATAAATCGAGACTTGATAAAGCCATTTTTCTTGAGCCGAACAATCTACGAAAGAATGTGTCAAACTTTGAGGGCCCATGCCTTGGAAATGATCTTGTAGGAGACATTGAGAAAGGTAATAGGCCACCAGTTGAAAATGTCCTCTGGATTCCTAGCTTTAGGAATGAACTTTATATTTCCTTGATTAATGATACTCCCTAGAGTATGGGAATGAAAAGCTTCAAGGTAGACTTGGTGAAGATCAGGACCAATGGCATCCCAAATGGCTTTGTAAAACTTACAAGGGAAGCCATCACATCTTGGGGCTTTATTGTCAGCCATAGAAAACACTGCTTCATGAAGATCCTACAAGAAAAGTAGTTGATCACAAAGGACTCACTAAGAAGGGGAGACACACTGTGGAATAGCAATGATGCAGTCAGCAAGAGCTTCCTCACTGGAAGGAGAAGATCCCTGAGTAGCAAAGACCTATTCATAGTGGTGAAAAAAGGCTTGCAAAACATTAGGAAGCTCCATGAGGAGACTGTGACCTTCTCTGATTTTGGTTATGCCCACATTGGTATGATGAGGATGAAGAGAAACAAAAAATTCTTTAGGAGTGTGGTCCCCAAATTTTAACCAGTGAAGACAAGCTTTGATTCGAGCCCCTCTAGCAGCATAGTTGTCTACAACTTACTTCTGATGATGTAAATTTGCCAGGTTAAGTTGCAGGTCTTGATTGAAAGGATTATGGTCTAAGGCCTTGATGGAAACACACAAGACTTTGGTGTTGACAAAAAAGGATCTACGATGATGCTTGGCTAGTTACCTTCCATAAATGTGCAAAAAATGCATCGTATGCCTGATGGCATCATTCCACCATTGAATCCAGCCTGGTGAATGAGATGGCTGAGGCTCAAGGTTCCAAACCCAATGAATTTGGGCCATCATGGAGGGGTGGTGAAGGATAAAAGTATTAAAGAATAATTGTGTGGTGGGAGGTCGTGCCTTAGCTATCTTCCAAACAATATTAAATTGGATGGGAAAATGATATGACATGGTCACATAAAAAAGAGGAGTAACTAGTAAGGCTTTCTTTTCAAAAAAAGAGAAGAAAGATTGAGCTGAGATCATAGCATGATCAAGACTTTTATGAATTCTATCAGATGAAGCTCTAAAATTGGACCAAGTGTTCCATACCCCATCAGAACGGTGGTGGCCAACATTGGGATCAAAAAGCCCTAATTTATTATGAATGTAGTACTAGGCTTCTCTGTCCCTAGCTATCCAGTGAAAAGGAAAAAGGACATCCTTGTTAGATGCCATTTTGATCATATTAAAATTACCATAAACAAGCTAAGTCGTAGGTGATAGAGAATCTACAAGCCAATGCCAAAGGTTAGATCTCTCCACAACATCATTGGGAGCATAAACATTAACTATGCCAAAAGAATGAATCTCAACAATGAAAGTGGCCCAAACAACTCTCTGCATGGGATCTGAACCATGACTGACCAAAAAAGAATGCCAACAAGGAGAGAGGAGAGTAGAAACTCTACCTCAGCTAGCCTCATGCTGAGAACAAAGAGCAAGGCTCTTAGGCCAAATTAACTTTGCAAGCATCATCAAGCATAAAACCAGAAATTTTAACTTCCTCAAGGCATAAGACATCCAGATGACTAATGTGATGACAAAAATCCTTGACAAAAAGTTTTCTAGGTAGGTCTATCAACCCAAAAACATTCCATGAGATGTACTTCATGGAGAAATAGTGTCATCCATTCCGTCACCTTCCCCAAGGGAAGCAAAACTATTAGATAAATAAGCTGGGGCAAAGGCTGACCCAAAAAAATCCATGGATATATTATGTTGTTTTTCCTTCATGCCTTCAAACCCATTCTCAGCATGCCCAGGAGGGCTGTGAGAATGATGAAAAGGAGAAAAAGAGACAATCTCTATAGCTGCCTAAGGTGCACGGGCTAAAGGAAAGACAGTGTGGGAGTCAAAAAATTCCTTCCCTTGCGAAGTAGGATTTGAAATTAGAGTGACTTTTTCATTAGGAACCTCAATAGCTGGAGGTGATGGTTGGGATGATGAAGCCAAAGTAGAATCCTTCGCTTTCTTGTTGCAATGACTGACTGTAACCCATTTATCTTTCTTAACCTCCTCTTTTTTTCCAGCATCAGTCGGTTGAGAGCCAGAATCATTAGGAGGAGACTTGGTACAAGGCATTACCAAAGGGAAGTCCTTAATCTTGTGCTCCAAAAATTGACAATGATAGTAGGTGTTGGGAAGGTTGAGAAAGAGCACCTTTTGAGTGAAGGTGATCTCACCAACATGAATCTCAACAAACTCTTTGAGGTCCCTAGAAAGGTCAACCTCAATAAAGAGCCACTTTTGAGGTCGAGGATTGAGGAAAAGGTCATGCTCACTACATATAACCCTACCTAGCATTTGTGCTATGGCATGCATGAATGGACAATAGGGTAGGGGAAGACCATGAAACTCGATGCACAAAGGAACTTTTAGATTCTTGTCATCAGAGATGAAAAAGTCTTGAGACCAGCATTGGAAAATTAAAAGAGAGGTCCTAAGGTTCTAGGGACCTTTAGCAAAAATGGCATCCACATGAGAATGATTGGAAAAAAAAAACAAAAAGAAGCCTTTGGTGAAGCTCTGAATGCCATCCAGGCAAATTCCATGAGGGGTACAAGATTCACAACCCAGTCCCTGATAACATGTTCAGGAGGGTTGCGACCTAGAAAATAGCCAATAAGGGTATGTGTTTCAAGCCAAGTACATGCATCATCAAACTCATGAATGGGAAAAATAATATCAGGCTAAGACATACCCCATGAAACACTTTGGGAACAAATTTGTGAGGGAGTTTTCTTGGCGGTACCATTGCTATTTGAAACCACACCAACACTAGCATCAACTGGTGGGTGAGTAGTGGCCGGAGCCATAAATACTAAGTTATTTCCCATAATAACTACAGAATGAAAAAAGGACAAGCTGATGCAGATAAGTGACACAAAGAAAAACCCTAGCTGAGTGCAGAGCAAGCATGACCCTTCTTAAAATACATTTTGTTGCATAAAATAATTAAAAACCTTTTCTCTTGATATTGATGTTCAACAAATTTTCATTTTTAATTTACAAAAAAATTAGAGATAAGATTCTGCTTTCTAAATTTTCTTCTTTAACTCAATTATGTGTAGTGGTGCATACTTATCCACTTCAATTGAGTTAGTTTGATAACACTACTCCAATGACTCTAACTGATAAGAGTGATTTTGCATATAACAATTTCAACAAATTTTAAAAACCAAAAAACTTCATTAAAATCAACAATTCCTCCAACAATGTTGATGAACAAGTGGTAGTAGCATCCTACGATAGTTGGAAATCCTGCATGTTGGTGTGTTGTGTTGGAGTGTTTTTCCTCTATGTTGCTCGGTTATAGTGTTGGCTGATGGGCTCGGTCATTGAAGAGGTTTGGTCATTGAAGGAACTTGGCAAAACTTCTGGTGCTCGGCAGAACCTATGCTCAATGATGCTTAAGGTGCTCGGTTGATGTGCTTTCTTGGTGATGCCTAGCTTGATCAGTTGTTTTTACTGATGCTTAGTAGTCTGGCTTACTGACTAGAGTTCTTGTAGATTTGGTGGGCTGACTTGATATATTTAATGTTGATATACTATGTTACATTATTCTATGTGGATCTAGAGGCCGACATGGAGAATTAATGTTTTGTAAGGATATTTGAGAGATGAATTGTATTACATTTAATAATTGTTTGTTTTAGGAGCCAACTTGTGGCTGAAGAAATGTATTTAAGGAAGGTTTGGGTAGTTGTTTAAGGGGGGAACTGGAAAAGGAGTCATGAAATGGTGATTGGATCCTACAAGATCTTGAAGATCATATTGTTTTTTTGATATTTGGATTAGCAGAGCTAGTGGTTTGCATGCTTGGAGACAAGGAGATTGCTTGGTGACTTGCGATCTCAAGTTTAGATCTACCTCAGTGTTTCTACTAGTTGTTGATATGCTACAAAGCTCGACTAGATAGTGGATTACAGAATTACTATTGTAATTATTTGTATTTGGCCCTAACTCAAAAGGCCTTACAGCTGGGCATGTTGAATGAAAATATTATTTGAGTATCTTCTTTATTGTGTTTCCGCTAGATTTTGTTGTTAGTTTATGATTTGTACTATCCTTTCTTGGATTCTCCACCCTGCACCGCGTCAGGTGGTATCAGAGCTTAAAGTTCTTGAGTGTGTGGATAGATCACCAAAGTTGAGGTAGTTTGCACTAGGACCTTGGGTTGGTGATTGTTTGCCTTCGGTTTACGAAGATCTTTGGAGATTCCTCTCAGAAGATTGGACCCTAGGGTGATTGCAAATCTCTATGATGCTATAGAGTCAAATATTTTTGAAAAAGTCAGATCGGATGTTATATCTGAGATGGAATTGATGAAGAATGACATGATCACTGAGATCATGAGGGATATCACTGGTATGCTGAGGAATCTTGGTATTGATGATGGCTATGAGGGATCTGCTAAAGACTTTGAGGCTGTTGGATCTAGTGGAGATGATAGAACCAATCGGAGAGACAAATCTGGTGAAGATAGAACTAGTCGGTTGCAGAGATATGGAGCTCGGTTAAGTACTAGTTATCAAATGGAAGTTTCTAACTTCTCTAGTACTTTGAGACTTGAGAACTTGATTGATTGGATTGGTGATTTAGAAGGCTTCTTTCAGCTTGAAGAAATTGAAGATCCTCTTAGAGTGAGGTTGACACAGACTAAGTTGAAAGGACATGCTGGTCTTTGGTGGAAAGAATTACAAAGAGATAGAGAATATGAAGGTGAAATGAAGATCAATTGGTGGAGGTTGATGGTGGCTAACTTGAAAGCTAAGTTCATACCTGATGACTATGAACTTGAGTTATTTAAGAAGTTGCAGAATTTAAAGAAGAAAGAATTGACTATTGAAGACTATAATGAGTTCTATAAGTTGACTATTTAGTCTGGACACAGAGAACTTGGTAAGGAAAAGGTAGCTTAGTATGTGAATGGTTTGAGATTCTATATTCAGGATGAGATTGGTATGGTGAAGATTGATTCAGTTGAGGATGCTTATCAGTATGCCCTGAAGGCAGAAGATAAGTTGAAAAGAAGACAACATGGTAATTTTTGAGGGAAGGAGAAACATGATCACTCGGTGAAGGATAAACCAACTGTTGAAGATGAACCAAATCCAATTGAGCCGAGGAAGAGAATGGGTAATGTTGATTTTAAAGGCACTTATTTTCGTTATGGTCAAGAAGGGAATTGATCATTTGAATGTTCCTAGAAGGCTAGTGATCAAAGAATTGTTGTGGTGAATGAGATTGAAGACTCGGAAAATGAACCTAAACAGGGAGGGGAGCATTTGATAGGTTGACGAGTATTATTTGGTAAGTGTGTACTAGAACCTTGTCAAAGGACCAAATTTTTTAGAACTTGGTGCAAGCTAGGAGGTAAACTTTGTAATGTGATTGTGGATAGTGGTAGTACTGATAACCGTATAGTTGAGGAGATGGTTTAGAAACTTGGTTTGAAAAGAGTGAGACATCCTTGTCCTTATAGAATTGGTTTGTTTCAAGATGTTCATGCCTTGGAAGTAAGGGAGAAATGTATTTTTTATTTTCAGATTGGCCAGTGTAAGGATCAAGTGTTGTTTGATATTGTGGACATGAGTAGTTGTCACATATTGCTTGGTAGACCTTGGCAGTATGATTGCAGGGCTATGCATGATTTTGTCAAGAATGTGTTTACTATTGAGAAGAGTGACATGAAGTTTTACCTGATGCCTTTGCTGGATGCAACACTTGGTATGAGGAACCTGAGATTTGGGAGCCAAGTTGAGTTGACAAATCTTGAGAGGGTTGGAGATCAGTATGGACAATAGACCTGTGGATTGTCGAGGAAGGACTTGAAAAGGCAGAGAATGAAGAAGTAGAAGAGTATGAAACTTGAAGAATTGGAGGACATGTATGTGAAGAACCAATTTGGGGTTTATGTGTTGAATCCTAAAATATGTTCTTCTAGCAATTGAGAACATATTTCCACACATGGGGTGTCTGATGTAGGAGCATCCTAGGCTAGTTGGCAATTCTACATGTTGGTGGGTTTTGTTGGAGTATTTTTCCCTTGTGTTTCTTGGTTACAGTGTTGGTCAAGGGGCTCGGTCACTGAAGGAACTTGGTAAAACTTTTGGTGCTCAACATAATCTATTTTGGTGATGCTTGTGGTTCTCGATTAACATGCCTTCTCGGTGATACCTATCTTGCTTGGTTGTTTTTACTAATGCTCAGTAGTCTGGCTTACTGATTGGAGTTCTTGTATATTTGGTGGGCTGACTTCATGTATTTAATGTTGGTAGCTTATGTTACATTCTCCTATGTGGATCTAGAGGCCGACATGGAGAATTAATTATTTGTAAGGCTATTTGAGAGCCGAGTTGTATTGCATTTAATAATTGTTTGTTTTAGGAGTTGACTTGGGCTTAGAAGTTAATTATTTCTTCCAACCAACTTGTGGCTGAAGAAGTGTATTTAAGGAAGGTTTGGGTAGTATTTTAAGGGGTGAGCTGGAAAAGGAGTCATGAAATGGTGATTGGATCCTATGAGATCTTGCAGATCAGATTGTTTGTCTGATATTTAGAATAGTAGAGCTAGTGGTTTGCATGCTTGGAGACAAGGAGATTTCTTGGTGGCTTGCGAGCTCAAGTTTAGATCTACCTTAGTATTTATACTAGTTGCTGATATGTTGCAGAGTTAGACTAGGTAGAGGATTTCAGAATTATAATTGTAATTGTTTGTATTTGACCCTAACCCGAAAGGCCTTACAGTCGGACATGTTGAATGAAAATATTATTTGAGTATCTTCTTTGTTGTTTTTTCGCTGGATTTAATTGTTAGTGTATAGTTTGGACTATCCATTCTTGGATTCTCCACCCTACACTATGTCACATCCAAAGGTGTGGCTCCTTTTTCATCTATCTTTAGAACTGCTCTTAATTTTCCTCATTTTTCTTAATCTTTTCATAATGTGATGTTTAATTTGATTAATGCTGACATGTTAAAATTTCCTCCTGTTAAACCCATTGACACATCCAAATTGCTACCCAAAAACTTCAACCACAAAGCTTTTTGTCAATACCATCATCAACCTAGCCATGAAACTAAATTTTTTTTTGACTTGAAAACTATTATTTAAGACCTTATTGATACTAATTCTATATCTTTTGAATATGTCAATGATCAAGGAAAAAATATGTAGCACCTCCTAATCAAAATTTGCAAATCTATACCAACCCTTTTCTATCTCATTCAACCAATACCATTGAGTCTACCCAACCTTCATCTTCCTCTTCCACTTAGTTTATAGACTATGATGATAAATTTAATGAAGCCAATCATATTGCCAAATTTATTGATCAAGTTGAACCTAACATTGATATAGAAAATTTCAGTACCGTTGACCTTATTGAGATAATTAAATCACCTGATAGTCCTCTCTATATTGTCAGAAAGGTTAATGGCCTTTATTCTTGTGGTGTCCTTATTGATCCTACTTACATGGTCAATGTGATAACTGAATAACATCTCTTTAGTAGACAATTACAACATGATTCTTATGATAAATCTAATGTTATGATCCAAACTTGCAATGGTTTACTTTATCCTTCCCATGTTCCATTTTATTTCCTATTGAAGTTGGTGGTAAAGATGTAGATGTTAATTTCACTATGATTATAAATTTCAATCAATTTCAAGTCAAATTTGGTCTTCATAGGCTTATCTCCATGAAATTTGTGGCCTCTCCTATTCATAAATGTCTAAAATTTTCTCGCAATGGATAAATAATAAATGTTAACCATAGTCTCTACAAACCTTCAGTACCTCAAGAGTCCATTGACATTTTTTTTTGTCCTTCTATTCTTCAACCAACTGAAACCTTTCATGACCATCTCTTTTGATCATATCAAGCCTACAAGATCTAGAAGATCTTTAAACTTAGAAAACCTAAAGATGCTCCATCTCCTTGTCCTCAACATCGACTTCTTCCTACACCTCCTATACCTCCTATATATTCTTTTTTTCCACCTCCTATATATTATAAACATTTTGTGGATTTTATCTCACAAAGTAGTGTAGTTCCTTATGTTCTTCCTCCTAAAGAAGAAAAGGACATGATGTTGATTGATCCAGAACCTCAACCAATTTCTAGCAAAACCAAATGTAACCATCATGGTCTTAGCCATCATTGTAAACATTGTGCTAGATCTCATCAACATGCATCCTAAAATATTTGTTCAAATCAAACACCTACTAATGTTTTGATTTCATTTGATCAACCCATGATTGAACCAAAGAAGGAAGTTAACTTAAAAATATTAATTTGACCAAACATGACAATTATATTCGTATCGTTGATTCTATAACAATTAATTTGGATGAAGAAGATACTCTTGATGAAGATTATTTTTATTGTAATAATGATATTCATGCTAGTGATTCTGGTGACATGTATGATGTTATTGATGTTAATCATGATTTTCTAGCTTTGTTTTCACAAAAAATATCTATCATTCCTAGTGAAAGAGAAGTGACCCATCTTTATAGCATGGTCCTTATTTGGAACTAGTCATTATTGAATCTTCCATGCTTTATGTTTCTCCTATTATAAGTTTCCCACATTCCCTAAATAATATAGACCAAGATGGGGGGATATGCTGGACTAGCTCCTCTTGTGTTGTGGATTTTGTGTGTTTTCGTGTTGTAATTTTCTTCCTCTATGATGTGTTGCTTGTTATGTATAATTTTTATATTTATTTAAATGACCCTTGTTTCTCCCTTGACACAAGGTGATAAAGGAATCAAAATGTCATAAACATTCTTCTATTTGTATCTCACTTATTCTATATGTTGTTACATGGTATGTCATGCATGTACCAATGTTGATAAATAATCCTTTATTTTTATTTATTGGGTGATGAAAAATAGTAGCTACCTACTCTCTTTTGGTCTCTATAATGGTTGCCCAAAAAGAATCCTCTTTTTAACTCTTACATTTTATTCTTCCATTGTGCTTGTAGTTCTACTACCTTTGGGGGATGATGGTTCAACATTTCATTTTGATATAATATCTTATGTATTATCATATGATCATATTGATGCTAGAGCTAGTAGATCCCTTTCATGCTCTCTACTGTAATGTGCTTATTTCCCTTGATGTGCCCTTTCTTGGATACATCTCATAGTGGAAACATTTATTATGGGTGCATGTATGCTCTATTAAATCCATTTCTCCCGTTAAGGCATTTGTAATCGCTTAACATGGGGGCATACACTTTTCTCATTGTTTCACATTTTTCACACACATTCACAATGATTCAATTAAATCTCTCTTGTGGATAACCAAGGAGACAATGATTTCCTTTTGTTTATCCTTTTCATTGGATCTCTTAGTGGGGATAAGACTTTCCTTAAGGATTGATCCTTCTTCTTTTTAATCCCTAAGGAGACAATGATTTCCTTAGGCCTAGTTTATTTTTCTTGATCCCTAAGGAGACAATGCTTTTCTTAGGCCTGATCACTTTTCTTGATCCCTATGGGAACAGTGCTTTCTTTAGGCCTGATGGTTCCTTTTTACAATCCCTTAATGGAGGCACTTCTTTCCTTAAGGCCTAATCCTTTTATATGGATTCTCTCTAGAGCATAACATTGATTTCTATACTATTCAATGCCATCTTTTTGCATATTTTTCCTTTTCTGTGGTCCATAGTAAGATAATCTCTTACTAGGCTAGTGATAAAAAATTTCACTCTCTTTTGAGAGAGGCCTCTCTTATGTTAGTTTTGAATTTGATGAATACTTGAGTCACTTGGGGGATTGATATTTATTTGTCTCCTTTACCTTGATGAGATCATTCTTATGCATTCAATATAATTTACCATGAGCATGATTTTATCTCATACTCTTGCTAAAGTGGGGGATAAATGTATCATCCCAAAAATATATCACCCATAATTAGATGGTCTAGGACCTATTAGACCCCACTTTGGTGATTTTGAGGTCCAAATGTTTGTTATGCTTGATCACAACAACCTACCATTTATTCCCCTCCTTTTTAGATTTCCTGATATCACCATGAAATGTGAGCTCATTTTTCCTAAGACAAGTCACCTAGATAGCTTGTCCCCAGGATAAGTCATCTTTCTGACCTGTACCTCAAATCTTGGGCCCTAAATTTATCCAGGGCTTGATGGAAGGGTTTTCCTCTGAGATTTATATTTTTGGTTGGCCTTGAAAAAATTTGAATCCCAAAATGGAGAGACCTTAGTATAAAAAGACATTCTCTCCTCTCATTTTTCATAACATGAAATAATAAGAAAGTGCAAACTATCATCAAGAAGTAAAACATTAAAGCTGTGTAATTGAGTATTTGGATTCAAGATTTGAAGGAAAACACCCAATCCAAAATCTCTAATTATCCATTTCTTCAAGATACATCAAATCAAGGAAAATATTCTCTAATTAATTTAAGTCTCTCCCATGATGGCCCAATAGAGGAATTCTAAATCAAGCAAGAAGATCCATACAACCATCTCTCTCTTCATGTGGTTCTCAAGCATACATCTAAATTCTAGATCTAGGAGTGAAAAACATAGATCCATGGATTTGTGAGGACATCCTTGATTATAAATCTCATTACAAGGACAAATATTTAGATTCTAAGCACATTTAACCATCTTCATGGATTTGAGTGATTATTACATCCTCTCATGAGGGTTTCATACAAGATGAATGAACAATTTACCCTTTTACATTACTTTCCTTTATGAAATTTCTATCATATTTCAAGGTTGATTCCTAAATAGGGATTTGACCAAGGAAAAATCCTTTCCACAACCCTTTTTCCTATTTTCTTATGTTTAGGAATGGGTTACAGAGCTGTGATTTATGATCTAAGTAGTATAGGTGTAGATGGAGGATATTTGGGAAAGTTTCATCAATTTTTTCCAAGAACAAGTTGGATAGGAGAATTTTACCATATAATTTGAATTTCTCCCAAAAAATTTGACTTGTCCCTGCCATTTTTCAATGAAAATTTTAGGACAGAAAGATTCAGGTCCCTAACTTCTTCATATGAAGTTACAACAGAATCCAACATTCCAACAACAGTCAAATTAAGATTCAAAGTGAACTACCTTCTCCATCTTGTTTCCAGGTGCACTTATTCTCCCTTCTTTTCCTTTTCACTTACTTTATTAGATCATATCTATCTTTTATACTTTATCATATCACATTCATCCCCTTTGAAATCCAAAATCCACTTGGTCATAGATATTGTATTAGCACCCTTCCTCCTTTTCGTTGTGATAATCATATTTTTCTTAAGGGTGGGTATGTATTCCAATGAATATCATAAGATATTGGTGAGTGATCTACATTTTATCATTTCTCATTGTTTTCTATTATACATCATTATAAAACTAATCTAATTGCAAACATGAGAAAAATTTATGAAACAATACATTGTTTTTCTTTTTTCATCAATACAACTAAATGAAAGGAATGACTACTCATTAGATGCAAATAAAGTATATCTAGACATCCAAATCATAATTGAAATGTTATGAGTCAGGTTCACCAAAAATTATAAAATAAAAATGAAAGTAAAGAACAAGGGGGATTTGTCCACCTTTTCGTAATGCACAATTTGAAGGAAAATGACTTAATAAGCCTAAGTAAGACACAAGAAATACATGAGTAAATGATAATTTTCTCATAATAATTAAGATGAGATGGATTTGAGAGGAAATGGTAGGATAATGAAAGATACAAGGATAAATAATCAAGTATGCCAAGTTACAGAAAATATAGTTTGACAAAAAAATAGATAGATAACTGCAACGATGAAGTGAAACCTAGGAGACTTTACTAACCTCCAGTCTAAATTGGAACCTGATGTTGAGGATAAAAAATACCCATAGAATTATATTCCTAGGAATAGATAGCCTGGGGCATTCTACTCCTAGTGATTCCACTGAAAACTCTCACAATTGATCTAGTAGATCCCACACTTTATAAATTAAGTTCGGACAACTTTGCTACCTATTCCTACACATAAAAATGGGGAAAAGGTTGTGGAAAGGAGTTTTCTTATGTCAAACCCCTATTTAGGAATCAACCTTGAAATATAAATAAAACATACTTGAAAGAAAAGATTGTTGATATGAAATATAAGCTAGATTTGAATCATAAATTACCTTATACCCCTATGGTGCAATATTTCTTCTTTTGACACAATCACAAGTGTTAATGCAATGACCTTTGAATCCACACAAAAACATGAAAGGAAATAATGAAAGATAAGGTTTTTCACTATGAATGTTCTATTTTGGCATAGTTCTTGATGAAGGAGAAGAATGATGCTTTGAAGGCTTGAAAATTGGAATATTTGAAGACCTTGATAATGCTTAGATGCAAAATTATAGAAGAGCTCTTAAAATATTGATCAAGAATCTTGAATTATATATTGTGGAAATTGAAAAAAGGAAATATAGGCCACTTATATACCTCTCACAATATTTTAGGATTTAAAATTGATCTAGGAAAACCACGAGATCTAATTTCCCACCACCACACCACAAAGGGGCCCTAATTTGAACTTGAGCCCAATTTTGGGGGAACACAATGCCTTGGGCATTGTCTACCTAGGAACATAATGTCATAGGTGTTATGTAGCAAGGAGAAAGTGCCATAATTTAAATGAGAGGTTGGGGAGATAAGGTAGATGCTAGAATAAGAGGCACAATTGATTTCAAGGTTAGGAAGAAGTACAAAGGCCAAAAATGGTAACATAGAGACCATGTAGGATGATAAATGTTGAGGAGAAGAAATAAGAAAGGAGAATGCCTATAAATAATGTCTCACATCAATATTTGGTGAATTTGAATTAATACAAGAATTATAATATTAATTTAAATGTTTGATTGGCATTAGGAGAGTGTGAAATCCATATGGGAACCCATATCTACTAAAATGAGGCTAAATTGAGCATCTAATTATAGGTGATAACATTTTAGGATGGTATGTAAACAAATTATACTAAGACATAAATAAAGAAATGCTAATACTATGTAACTCTAGAGTTTGCATTGAAAAAGTGACAATAGAAAAATAGATCCTAGATCTATATTTATAATCTGTGGGGAGAAATATTACCAAAAAACATGTTGCCCACTATGGGCTTGAGAAGTAATTGTAGCATCCTCCTGTCCTCCTCAAAATATACTAAAGATGATGTGTCAACCTTTAGAATGAATTATCGCTAGATGAAAATTGGCTGACTAAAAGATTGTGGCTACTAGTCAAAAGATCACCAAATTATGGCTCAGAGGATTCAAAAGGAGAAGAGGATGAGTGCTTTTATAGGTGAAAAATGAATGGAGGGTTTTGATATTGAGAAAGTATTTTCTAATTAAGGAAAATGACACATCAAATTGTTGTGAGGAACACCAAGGAAAACTACAAAGAGAAAGCACGACCATGATAGGACCTTTAGGAAAGAATTATTCTATGCCTCGACATTGTAGACACTCCTAGGAGGAAAAGAAAAAAATTGAAATGATGTGTCATCTCGACATGTCGATATTATTCCAAGAGAGAGAATACTTAGTTTAAAGAGAAGGGTCCCTACCACAAAAGGGACTTCACTGTATAACAAAAATAGAAACAAAACATAAGTTGGAGTAAAATATAAAATATTTAAGGCTCACACAACTTATACTAGTGGAAGGATATAGCAATTGGAAACTCTAGGAGATTTTCCCACAAGGAATTAAACTTTGAAGTTTTGTTATTAATCAAAGTTGTGGATCACACAAGGTGTAGATTGATTAAATTTTTTTTATAGTGGCCCATACAGGGCCCATTCCTCCAATGGTTAAACCAATCCCTACAAAAATATAATAGCCTAATATATCTTGAATATTTTTCCTAAATTAATATCTATTAATATTCCCAAGGAAGACTCCATGTTGTAGTTTAGTAACCCTTTTGTCTATAAGGAAGAGAGACAAGATTCCTTGCTACATAAATTCTCTAAAAAAATCCTCATACATATCATCTAGACACTTAGGGAATCAATGTGATATCTTCCCTATAGAGAAGCCTAATGTGAGGATATGTATTCATTGGCCTTTTTTTCTAAAAACCTTTTCTCTAGGATTCCTATCACTATTAGGGTGCCAACTGAGACCATAGATAGATTTTTTATAATATTCATTGACTCACTTGCCCTTTAGGAAATCTCCTAGAAGGTTTGATCAATCAAACTATCTGCTTCAATTCTCAATATTTGACCTAATATATGTGTGACATTAATGACAATTCTTAATGTAATTAAGTGTAACATGAAACACTTGTTATTAATTATAATAACAAAGTCTTTCTTTTAGTCTATCACAAAAATAATACTTTACTAAAACTATCCATTTAAAAAACACCAAACCTAAATCAAAATATATAAAGACCAAAGCTACACACATTTTAATCTTAGTTGAGATAAAAGAACTACTCCATAACATTTATTAAAAAAATTTTAATTTTTAATCATAATTAATCAAACTAATATATTTTCATATTAACCTAATTAAATATAATACTTTCTTTTAGTTAAAATAGAATGAATGTCACCGATAAAAAAAATAGAATGAATGCCAACAAAATGACCACAACTAAATAGCACAATTATTCAAACAATATACGAAAGATATTTTATTTTCAATATCGCAACAACTATTGATTAAATCATACTAAAAAAATAAATTGTACACAAAAACAATTAAACATATAAAAAAGAAACCATCTACAATTTGCAATATACCTTATGGTTATGGTTGCAGTCCCAAATAAACACGTCAATAAAGGAATACATGTCCATTCATACCACCTCTAGTAATATTAAGGTAAATGTTCAATATGAAGTACTAATAGAGATTAAGTCATAATAGATTATAACTAACATTTTCAATAAAATCCTTTATTATATATAAATCTATGTAATTCATTTTATTTTAGTAAGTTGTTTTATTGTAAATCCTGGTGGTTTTGATGGAAGGAGAGGGAAGAGTGAACAATGATGGTATGTAAATTAGAATGAGAAATGGCTCTAAAATTTGGAGATAGAAGTAGGGAAATGTGGAGGAATTCATAGAAAAGGAAGAGATATGCATAGTGAACCAAGAGAAGAGGAGCACATGCATAGGAAAATTAAAACAAACATCTAAACTGGTAGCAAAAGGTAGGGGTTAGAAGAGATGTAATGTGTTGAAAGTAGAGAAAGATAATTTTTTTTTAAAGATCATAGGAATCAAATTTATAGCAAAAACTACACATATTTATTTGGAGTAGGTTCTAAAGTGTGTGGGAGAAATAAAAAAATTGATGCTTTAATTTGTCATGTAAATATAGATATGTGTAAATAAATTATTCTGATTAAGTAAAAATAGGATTTGAAAGGTCCCGAAACCTTATACAAAAGAATTAAAAGATAGAGCATTTGGAAGACCAAAATAAAACTATGGTGCCCCACCAAAAAAGCCAAAGGATCAAACCAAAGATCCTACCAAAAAGAACAACCCAAGTAGATACAATAAAGGGTGATCAAGATTTACATTTTTTCCCTTCCTGTGTGATCGTAAGTTCATATCAAAAGGAGTGGATGATTTAGATTTCTTTCCCTTTACTGTAGTCCATCCTTCCTCCATCTTACCAATAGCCTTTTGCCAAACCTCAGAAGAGCTAGAGGAACCCACAAAAGGGTAGGGCACATATAAAACCCCAGAAGGGGTAGGAATAGCACCACAACCATTCCCTCGAACCATCATAGGAGAGACATGGGAAAAAGGATGCTCAACTCCAATAACCAAGAAAGCGGTAGAATCAAAGACATCACCAAGAACATCCAAGCCAGAGGAAGCACCATGGGCAGCAGGACCTACAACACTAGAAGACAACACTAAACTAGATCCAGCAGCAACATTCTAGAAGGGACAATAGTAGTTTGAACCAAGGCTGAATTAGAAGCGACAACAATAGCAGTAGAGACATTTGAGGCATCCACAAAAGCATCAGCAAAAGCATGATCAGAATGTGGAGAGCCAACATCTAAACCCCTAATTTTAGAGGCTTTACGAACCATATAATGATGGTCAGTAGCCCCCGCCCACCAAGTAGGTGATTTATTTGGTTTGGCCTTGTCAAAAACACACCGCGTGACAAGATGACCTATCTTGTGGCAATTCCTACATCTAAATGGAATACCCTCATAATCAAGATTCAGAGTCCAAGAGCCCGAAGAAGAAGACAAAGTGATCTTCTCAGGAAGACCCTTGGAGACGTCAACCTCTAGAAGGATACGAGCATAAGTTGTTTTGTAGATATCAGAGGAGTCAGGATCCACCATTTGGAAATCCTGAATAGCCTCACCCATAGATTCCAAAATAGAATCCAACAAAGATAAAGGGGAAGATTCAGAAGTTTGACCCATAAGAGAATTTTATTGAAGGACTCTGTAAGAGGATCAAACCCCATATACCAGGGTTTGGCCATCAGGGGGAAACACTCCTCCCACATGAAACAATTATTACATAGAATAGTTTTCCTATCTTCAACATTATCAAACTTTACAATAAAGAAACCCCTAGCCATAGGGTATATCTGAACAACATCAGTTAAGATGCGTTCCCAATTCTTGGAAATCCAAGCATGCTAATTAGAAATAGAGGGTCAAAAACCCCTAAAGTCTTCCTTATTTTTTAAAATCTCATCTACTGTCTCTGAGTCATGATTGACCCTAATGGGTTTACTCACAGATATAGGTTGCACAAGGGAAGAGGAGGATCCCCTCCGCCCAAAAGAAGTAGGATCCAAGGTGCCCACCTCGAAGGTAGCCACATCAGCGTAGGAAATCGCAAAGCCCCAGACTATTGAAGTCCTAGGCTCAAAAGAATTCCCTGACACTTGAACAGGGATGACACTGACATAAAGAGTTAACAAGACATTGGTAGTAGGAGCACCAGCATATGACCCAACCACAAGAGAAGAAGTGCATTCAAAATTCTGAGTGGGAGTGAGAGCGTGAATAGTCATTGTACCAAAATTCATGTGTAAATAAATTGTTGTAAACTTGATAGAAGTGTAGTAAGGTTTGGTGGTTGTTTTGTTTGGTTTCTAGTAATTTTTTCTGACATTCAAATTGTTCTTTCATTTAAATATAATAAATTTTGTTTCAAAATTTGTTGGTAGCAAATAAAGATAGTCTAATAAGGCTGCCTAAGTTTGAACAGTATCAAATAAATAAAAAATGGTACTTCATTTACATTATGAGTGTCTAAAAATCAATTTCAAAATCAATTAAGAAATTTATGAAGGCTCAATAGATATGATAGGATTCATATATCAAATAGCCAACAAATACTATTATTACAATACTATAACACCAAGTATTCACCACTAATTAAAACATGGTTTATTTTACTGTAGAATTATTTTAAAAAGCAAATCCAAATATATCTCTTAAAATGGTAATGACATGATAGTCTATTAGTGCTCCATAGAATATCTAAAGCATAGTTTAAAGAGTTATTAGAGTGGATTGAATCAATTAGGACAAAATTAAAGAAATAAAAACTATGTTATACATTGTAGTGAATGTAGTGTCATAAATTATACCCTTCAAAATTTCACTCTTTTTTAAGCCCTTGCTTTGGTATACTCTCTCATAGCTCATTTTTAACCTATTTCTGGCCCTATGACAACCAAATTGTCATCATATGCTTATTTGTAGACTAGATCATATGTTCATCCTTCCTTACCCCTTTATTATGCCAAGTACCTTTTTGATTTGTTCTTGTGGTGTTTCTATTATGTGCCTCATTTTTTCTTCTTTAACAATTATCTCTTTTTAAACTTGTTGAAGGAAATTGGATATTCTTCCTTGATGTTTTATGTTTGTAGTGGACATGGTGGCATTGTGGCATCCTTTTACTCTTCATTATCTTTACGTACTATCTAGTATTGTTTTGTTAGCAATTGTTGAACTATTATGTTAATTTATTTAAATCTTTTTATTTCCCATATTTAGATTAGAGTATCTAACTTTTTCTCTTTTTTCTTTAAATCTTTATCTCTAAAGTTTATAATTTATTACTTATTTTAAAAAATAAATAGAAATTTTGAATCATCTCATTTATTGTTCTTATTTTTAGAAATATATCTAACCTAAAAGTTATTCCATGTAGTTGATTTTTTTTGTAATTTTTTCTATAAATCAAACTCACTTCTTTATCACTAGTAGAATGAAACTAGTTTACGCATCTCTAATGATTTATTGGCTATGTATAAAGTTTTTAGAAATTTATTTCTATCTTGATTGGGTTCTTGAATTTTTCCTATTAGCACCTACAAATTTTCTACATTTATACTACACAATGCTATTTCCTTTTGTAGAGGACCCCTATTTTTAGGTTCTGTAATATGGAAAACTACCCTAAAATTTTTTACATTAAAATTTCACAATTTTTGGCTTGCCTTTAAAATCTAGTATGAAAAAAAACTTGAGAGTTCATAGGGAGCATGCAAACCTAGTATTATGGGTATTGAGAAAAATTTTCTGTTGATTTTAAGATTTCAATATTTTCACCTGGCTTTGTAAGAGTGGTGCAGTCATGGATAGGGGGACCTCAAGCAATTTGTCTAATCTATGAAACAAGAGTCACAAAATGGAAATAACAAGAATAAATTGAGAGACAACCAAGATCAGCCTTCGCATTATCAAAAAAAAAAATCAATTAATTTACAACATGCAGTCTTACATTCCAAGTGTACAAGCTTGATTACAAATAAAAATTCTATATGTTAACCTTCAAGAGGTTATCTTATGAACTAGAAATATTGATCTACCTAGAATTATTGAAGTCCCTCTAACGATCGATTATATTAGCTTATAAAGAATTCATGAGAATCAAGTCATCCTAGAAAGATTACATTTCCCAATGAGAAGAAAAAATATTAAAATTATAGGTCAGGATGCAAATCATAAGGATCTCCCTCAAGTAGATAAAAAATATATCATGATCCCTCAAGTAGGTCATTCACCAGTGTAGAAAAATTGAGACATGAGCCACAAAGCTTTGCCGATTAGAAAATATAAATTGGCTGTGAAATGTGAAGAATAGATAGGACCCACCAAGAATCCATGAGATCTCAACAGTAAAGTAACCAATCAAGGTGTGAACCTAGGTGAAGGTTCAACATGATGCTAGGAACATGCCACAAGGTCTGCAACTACCAAAGATCCAAATTAAAAGTACGCTAACAGAATCTCAAAGACTGAACAAACAAAGAACAAATATTTTTTGGTTGATACAAGATTGCTAGGAAACCCAAGATGCTCCTGCATTAGACACCTAGGGTTAACGAAACGTGAGATTCTCACTTTTTTGGTGCTAGAGGAAAATCAAGATGGTCAACCTCAGCCTGATATATCCATAAAAAATATTCCAGTAGTTTTTCCTTCCATTTCACAAGATATTTTGTGTAATGTCTACCTTTGTTGCTTCTACCAATTTTGTTATCCAAGATCTCTTCTATCTCATCCATCTACTTCTTAGATACTATTTCTCCACATATAATCCATCATTTCACTAAAATATGTCTCATGATATACATACAAGTGTTGGAAACTGCAATTGAAACAATTGTTGTATTGTCATTGATGTCAAACCTTAATTGGTAAGACTGTTGCTACTTAGGAAAGTACTATATCTATGGTGAGAAGGGAAAGAAAGGTTGGTAACAATAGCACCTAAGTAAAGGTTGAGTTATCTTGATACTACAAAATGTACTTGATTATGTTGCACAATGATGAGACAATGTATTATTTATCTTAGTAAGATTGAAGACTAAACTGTTAGGCTTAATCGAACAAAAATGAAGAAATCATGTTTAAGTCAAGTTATGACAGAGTCGACCGAGTTAGTGGATGCCGAGCAAAAATCTAGTGTCGACCGAGTATCAGTAAATTGCTGAGGAAGACAGTATTTGCTGAGGAAACAATTTTAGTAGTGACCGAGCATTTTACATGGAGATCAAGTGGATGATCACAATATTGACCGAGCATCATCAATTTTATATTTGAAGAGAATTCAGATTTGGAGTCAACATTGTTGAATTCTTGGATTATGTAAAATGTGTTGACTTTATTTATTGATTGTATGGAAGCTTTTAATGCTTTGTAAAATGTTTTATTGTAAATCTTTATGAGATTTGAGATGATTCTAAAAGAGGAGATGAAGAACATGAAGTGGGTAGATTCAATGTATTTGACCTAACCCTAAGATCTACGAAGGAGATTAAGCGACAAAAGAAAAGTTAACTTAATAGAAGAAAGTATTAAGGGAACCAAAGCATTAGGTATGTGTATGCATGGGTGAAGTAGATGCTTGAAGAATAGTAAAGTTTTATTGACTGTATAAGTGAAAAGGCTAAAGGAAAAGTGTGGTGATTTCTTGAAGGAAAGTTTCAAGAAGATCAGAAATGGAGATGGAAAAGTTTCAAAGTCAGTAAACTAGCATTTGTGTATGACATTGGATCTAATATTTGCAAAGTGAGTTGTATGTTTTTAGATCAATACTACTGCTACTTTCTAACCATTGTAACAGTCAAAATCTTTTTAACAGAGGTTGACCTAACAATCATATGTTAAATCCTTTGAACAAGGTTGCATTCTAATGGAGTGTATGTAAGTCCTTTGACTAGGCTCACTTTTAACAGGGTGATTGAAATCCTTTAACCGGGTCACACTTGACAATGTGTTTTGTAACCTTTGAAAGGGTTGGCTTTTAACCGAGCTCACTTCAAAAGAGTGAAAATAATAGTAGCATGTTATAAAGTGGTTTTTCCCATATTGGGTTTCCACTATAAATCCCAGTGTCAATACTTATGTGAATGTTTTGGGTTTGAACGTTTCTGTGTTTTACAAGTTAGATATAGCTGGGTAGTGGAATGCTGAGTTATATGTTTCTATTATTGAATCAATGGTGATCAAGTTTGTTTTGGTTGCTTGATCTGATTTAAAGAAAAGTTATTTTATACATCAGCACCTGAGAACAACTGATTCACCCCCCCTCTTTGTTTTTCTAAATCATATTAACAAGTATGTGAAATTGAATATGGGTGATATATCTATGCCATCCGACAACTCCACTTCATATGCATTCCTTGAATCAAATCTCCTTAAGGTCGTACACAGTGCAAACTTCCTCATCTTAATCTTTTTTTATGTTCCAATAGGAAATATACACTTTCTGAAGTATACCATCATGTCATCTCCTACTTGAAAGTCCTCATGTCTCCTCTTCTCAACTTCCCTCTCCTTGTGTTTCTAACTCATTTTCTCCAAATGTTCTTTCACCTAAACATGAAATGCTTTTATGTGTTCTGTAAATTCTTCTCCTTCATCACTCCTCTAAACCTCATGACTAATATCCCTTAACTTTGACACTCCTTTAGGATTCATTCCTATGAATATATCAAATGGTGTATTCCCTATACTCTTATTCACTGAATTGTCATTGTACACACAAAAGTAGTGCACTTCTCTACGTCATTACATCAAAGGAAATCCATGAAAGGGAAACCTTCAATAGCGACCTAAAGCTCTCTATGTATGGATTTGCAAGATTGTAAAATTGCTCTCAGCTAGAGCTAATAAACTTATGACCTTGCTAGTCAACCACACAATGAGAGATTCCAAAATTGAAGACAAGGGCAAGAGTGCCAATATCCCCAAAGAATCAAATGGAAATGCAATGAAAGTAAGCTAAGAATGAGGATGCAAGATATTCTATGAAAATGAAAGCACAATCTAAACTATGAAATGGAAATAAAAAGTGTTACAATCCTTCCTATTAAACTAGATGAGTTATTCTAAAGCATGAAAGGAAATCTAAACTATGAAAGCATGAAATATGAAGCTACTATGCAAGAATGAAAACTAAAATATGAAGCAATGAAGAAAGCCAAGATGTGATGTAACAATGATCTCCAAAAAGCTTCAAAGTCTTCAAGAATTCTTGCAGCATAAAGTTAGCATAAAAGTGAATGACCTAAAATGAGGAAGAGAGCTCTTCTTTTATAGGAAATGAGAAAGAATGGACCATGGAGATTAAAAGGAAAAAGATTTAATCAATGGTGGAGCATCAAAGAGGAGAAATCCATGTGCACAAGTATCCTCTAATGAGAAAATAAGAGTTGAATTTTGTGTCCATATGAGACAAAAAGTATTTTTTCCCTTTTTATAAAATAAGAATAATGTTTTATTTGTGCAACTTAGGCTAAGAGGAAAAGGTGGGAGATTTTTTATTTATTAAAAGGGGAGGAAATATTCCTTTTAACAAATAAAGACTTTAGGATAAAATGGTTAGCCCAAGGCAAATAATCGAAAATGATAAAATAGGATTTGATCAAGGAAATTGATATATTTGAAAAATGCTGATTTTTGAAAATATTGATTCGGGGATTTGATAAGTTGCAAGAATGGGGCCCAAAGTCTAGGCAACCATTTTAGGGTACATACATTTGCCCCTCTTTGAATAATATCTAATCATTTCAGGAACGCATGCAGTCAAAGAAGTTGAAATGTGAGTTCATTTTGGGATCACAAAACAACTCAGATGTGTGTTCATTTTGGGAACACGCCTAGATAAAAATAAACAAAAGATTCTGGACATGAGTTCATTTTGGGATCACATCCAAAATAAGAGATAAAAATCTCAAGCTAAGCGAAAGCTCATAAAAAGATAGTTGAATCAAGAAAAATCAAGGATTAAATCCAATAGGTGCTGCCCCCTTGGAATTGAAATCAAAATCAGGTAGAGGAGAATAACAGATTGGTAAAAGATGATCAAATCATAATGAAATCATAATCAAAGATAAAGGATAATAGGATAACCATTAGGTAGTGAAAACATGCCCCATTGATGAATGAGAAGAAAATAAATGGGGTGAATGGAAGACTAGAAGTGTGAAAGACATGAAAAGGAAGAAATTCCATCAAAGATCGAAGAATTATGCCTCAAAAGGTTAGTCAACTGCATAGAAGAAAGAAAAAAACATGATTTTGACTATCAAGATGACCTTAGATTTTGATTTTGAGTCCGAAAATGGATCCAAGACATTGAAATTAGCTAGGGGTGCAATTTTTGTAGAATTTTGAGGTATTTTGAAAATTAGGTCAAAAAGTCAAAATGCTATAAAAGGGGTGAAAATGATGTGATATGAAAGACAAGGAGTGAAAGACATGATTGAGAAAAGGAAGGGTGAGTGCAGTTGACTGACAAGTCCACAAAAGATGAAGGAGAGCTCTCTCCATATGCAAGATGCAAAACTAATCTAACATGAACCTAGGAATGCAAGCTACTATGAAAGTGGTTGACTTGCAAGGTCACAATGCCAATAGACATCTAATAATCATCATTGAGCTTTATTGGTAGCATCGCAAGATCATACAATACACACTAGTATGACTATGGGTATATGAATATGATCTATATTAGATAGAATGTGGAAATCCCACCTAGGCATCGAAGACATGTAGGTCAAGATGACTAGTGCAGTGAGATTACCTAAGTTTGCTATAGTGAGATTATGCTTGCATCAGGACATAAGAAGGTCAAGATGGCTATAAGCATGCACTTGCATAAAATAGTCAAGGATAATATCTTGTCAATCCCTAGCGTCAAGTAAGACCAGCATAAATGCTCATGACAGTTAGGATCAATGAAATATACCCATAAGTAGATAAAGAAATAAAACATGTTCTCATACCCTCAGTCTTCTAGCTATGCATCATTGAAAAATTCTCAAGGAGAGACCACTCATCAAAGAAATCCTCATAGATAGCACACAAAGAAAAATAAAGCCAACATATCTCAATTGAGTTGATTGTTTAAGTGTGTTTTTGTTGGTCATAGAGTCAAACTTTGAGTATCAAATTTGCTAATGAGCGATATCACATCATACTTAGACTGGTGGGTAAGACATTTGATAAGTGTTGAGAAACACTCGACACTAGGGTAGAGTTCAAAAACATAGTTTTGGGTGGTGTTGAAAAACACCTATTTGTGAAATGCCCCAAGAGACAAATGCACCTAAAGGATCTATGCTAACAGGTATGCCCCCTAGACAAAAATAAAGACCAATTCCAGACCAAGTCAAATAAGGTCAAGGCATGATGGAGAATGGCTAAGAGTCGAGGACACATGCTAAAAGACAAGGGTACAAAGGCCTCAAGTAGCGCCTATTTCCAAGTTTTCACCACTTGGAGAATTTTAATTTTTTTTAATTTTTTGATTTTTTTGTATTTTTGCTACCAAGGCGCTTGTTTCTAGGTTTTCACCAAGGCACTTTTTCTATTTTTTTGAATTTTTTGTATTTTTTCAGGACTTTATATGCTTTTTAGGATTTTTTCAGCATCATATATGAATTTTTTTGGAATTTTTTTTAGGATCATAAAATATGTACAAAGGATGCCCCTAGACTGAATAGGCATCATGGATAGAACTTCTTGAGGTGCAAAACATTGATGGGATCAGGGAGCTGTTCTCCATCCTCATTAGATAACAAGTAAGCACCTATCCCAAAAGTAGCTGTGATGACATATGGCGCAAGCCAATTAGGTTCGAACTTACCCTTTTGCTCTCTATTTTGTTGGTTCTTACGATTCTCTTGCAAAACAAGATCACCTACTTGAAACTCTCTAGGGTGAACCTTCTTGTTGAATGCCTTTGACATATGCTTCTGATACACTCTCACATGATCAAATGAGGCCTTGCACTTCTCATCTAGAAGTTCTAAGTCTTGTAACCTCATGGCACGATAATCATCATCTATTATCAAACCTTTGAGAGAGACTCTAAGTGAAGGGATCTCTACTTCTAAAGGTAATACTGCTTCAGCGATATAGGTAAGGGTAAAAGGAGTAGCCCCTGTTGGAGTATGTAGACTTGTTCTATAAGCCCATAAGGCTGGATTGATCTATAAATGCCAATCCCTACCATTCTTGTGAACTGTTCTATGGAGAATCTTGAGAATGGTCTTATTAGAAGCCTCTGCTTGTTCATTTCCTTGTGGGAAGTAAATGGAGGACCAATGCTATTTTATCTTGAATTTCTTGTAGAGGTGTGTAAGGTCCTTATTTTTGAACTGACCTCCATTATCAGTGATTATCTTAGAAGGTATCCCAAACTGACAGATGATGTGATTCAAGATGAATAAAGAAATTGTCTTCCCTCAAGCAACAGAAAGTGGAACAACTTATACCCATTTGGTAAAGTAGTCAGTAGCAGTAATAATGAATTTATGTCCACTTGATGAGTTGGGATGAATCTTCCCAACAAGATCAAAGGCCCAGCACTGAAATGGCCAATGATAAATAGAAGGAATAAGCTCCCTACTTGGAGCATGAATCAGGTTTCCATGTTTCTGACACTTTTCACATGATTTGGAAAAAGCTATAGCATCCATCTGCATTGTGGGCCAATAATACCCCGCCCTAAGAAACCTTCAGGCCATGGCAAGACCACTAGAATGTCCTCCACAAATTCCCTCATGAATGTCAACTAACACTCGGTTAGAATCATCCTTTTCTAAGCACCTAAGAAGTGTCCCATCTAAACTCCTCCTATACAAATCACTAGAGATAAGGGTATGGTGAGAGGTGTTACAAACAAGGTTTCTTCTTTCAGAGTGATTAAAGGTTTTGGTGATGATGCCATCATGAAGATATGAGTAAATGACACCATAGCAGGATGACTCATGACTAACCAAGGTACATATGACATGGCTTTCTAAGGAGTCAAAAATGGGGTGACATAGCTCTTCCACCAAGAATTCAAATCTTGATTCATTTTGTTCCAATTGAAGGAGTGAAGCTAGTGTAGCCATAGCATCTACTGCCTTGTTTTCTGCTCTAGGGATCTATTGAAATGTCACAAATGTGAAGTAACATCACAATGAATCAACCATATTTTTGTAAGGTATTATCTTATCATCCTTAGTTTGGTACTCTTCATTTACTTGGTTGATAATTAATTGTGAATCCCCAAAGACATGTAACTCTGTTATATTCCGCTCTATAGCTATCTTAAGTCCATTGGTTAGAGCCTCATATTCTGCAATATTATTTGTGCATGGAAACAAAAGTTTGTAAGACTTAGGTATGTTGTACCCATGAGGAGAAATAAACAATACTCCAGCTCCTAATCCATTTTGCATATTTGAACCATCAAAGAAAATTTTCCAAGTACACGTGGTCATGTACATGATATGCTCATCTAGGAATTCCACTTGAATAGGCATGCTATCCTTGATTGGGAAATCAACAAGTTGATCTGCAATAGCTTTCCCTTTTATAGCCTTACGCTCAATGTACTCTATATCAAATTTTGACAAAACCATCATCCACTTAGCAAGTCTACCCGTGAGAGCAGCCTTAATAAGAAAATACTTAAGAGGATCAATTTTTGCAACAAGATGTATAGTATGGGAAAGCATGTAGTGTCACAACTTTTGGGAAGCAAACACTACCGCAAGATAAGACTTTTCAATACTATTATAATTGATCTCATTAGATACTAGAGTACGACTAATGTAGTAGATGGCTCTTTCCTTCCCAGTATCATCAAGTTCAGCCAACAATGCCCCCAAGGAAGATTTTGTCGCTGTGATGTACAAAATTAATGATTTTCCTAGGATAGGAGGCATTAAAATTGGAGGATTAGCCAAGTATTGCTTTATCTGATCTAGGCTCTTTTAACAATCCTCATTCCAAGCACATGTGGCTCCCTTATGCAATGTCTTGTTGAATGGTTGTGCTCTATTTGCAAGCTGTGAAATAAACCTCTATATGGATTGGAGTTGTCCTTGAAGACTTCTCATCTGACTAATGTTCTTAGGAGGTGGCATATCTAATATAGCTTGAACCTTTTCGGGATCCACCTCTATTCCTTTGGCTGAAATTATGAATCCTAGAAGTTTACCTGAGGTAACCCCAAATGCACACTTTTTTAGATTCAATCTTAACTAAAACTGTTCCATTCAATCTAGAATTACTTCCAAATCTTCTAGGTGTGTATCCCTTTTCTTAGACTTGGCCAAGGTATCATCCACATAATCCTCCATGTTTGGTATGTGGCTCCTTCATTTTTTAATCCAAATGGCATGGCGTTCCAACAATAGGTTCCCCATGCACATGTGAAGACTGTCTTTTCTTGATCCTCAGGAGCTATTTTTATTTTTATTTGGTTATAATCGGAAAAACCATCCATTGTCATGTCCACTATCATGTCTATGTTAGGGAGTGGAAATTCATCCTTTGGGAAAGCTTTGTTAAGATCTTTGAAGTCTATGCATACACGAATGGACCCATCATGTTTTGAAACTAGAACAATAGTTGAGATCCACTTGGCATAGTTGATAGCTCTAATAAATCCTTCTCCTAAGAGCTTTTCTAATTCAGCCTTAACAAGGAGAACTATGTGAGGATGCATTATCCTCAACTTCTATTTTACTGGTTTAATTCCTAGAGCTATAGATAAGTGATGCATAATGAGATTAGTGTCAAGCCCTGGCATGTTTGAATATGTCCAAGCAAAATTTATTTTCTTATTTTGTAAGAACTTTGTGTATGCCTCTTTTTCTTTCATTGACAGAGATTGAGCTAGATGTATCACTTATGGAGCCTCTTCCATATTCAAATTTACTGGTTGTGTAGGCTCAATAAGAACTGATGAACTATCTTGGAAATAACTCGGCAGGTTATTAAGTACCCCATCCTTAGGCACCTCAAAGAGGTTTTCACCTTCAGATACATCTTTTATTTTTACTATTTTGGGTTCTGACACCACCACAAAGTGGTTTTCACCATCAGAACCATTTTTCTTTTGTTTCATTTCTTTTATTTGTCGACTGAGGTACTTAATATCTGGCTCCATCATACTCATTCTACATTCACTGGTGGAAGAGACTACGGGTTCAAGAGCATTCAAGTAGTAGGCTATCTCATAGTCATTATGAAAAGTGAGGAGTTGAGGCTCTTGACAAAGTTATGACCAATCAATCAAATGATGGTTTACAAGGGGTAGGTCAATGACTGGTTCAACATTATTGATACCAAAGGCATTATCTTTGGTGATCACACAGTTAGGATCTGTCAAGTCTCCTTCTAAGATACCCAAATTAGGACTCGTCCTACCAAATGAAGCATTGTCCACTAAGGCAATTCGAGGAGTCCAATCTTCTAGTCCTAGACTAGGCTCATTGGTCACATCAGGTTGAGTACTATAGGTATGGACAACATCCATGTCCAAATCAACTATTTCATCTGAAAGAGAGTCCCACTCAAACTCATGTGAATCTATTTCTGAATCTCTACTGGGATGTTTACACCAAGAAGGCTTGGGATGCCTTGATGCAGAAGCTTCGAGATTGTGAAGGGTATCGCCTTCTTTGGTTTCTGTATTTTTAGTTAGTGAATCATCTAAATCTCCCCAAAGGAGATTGGTGGAAGGCACCTGATCATCCATTATGTCTTGCCGGTTTTGAAGATTGGGTGTATAATCTGAGTCACTGTCACTATCCATCACAACTAGGATAGGGACACTTGTCTTCTTTTCATGATCAAAGCCTAGGCCAACTGTTGACTTATTCCTACAACCAAAAAGAGCATGGTTGAGTGGTTCAACCTTGGCATCTAACCTATGACTGAGAGGGCCATGACCTAGGTAGCCCATGTTTTTAACCAAAGTATACCCTCTCCCGTAGGTTTTAGGAGATGGTACAAAATTCTCATTGTGTTGATACTTTTCTTCTCTATAAATCCAATCTCTAATGGCTACCTCCTCTTTCTCCTCATGAATAGGTACTGAGGACTCTAAAAACTTTCCAAACAAGGTCATAGCTGAGGATGAAGGTTTCCTCTCAGGTGAAGATTTTCCATAATACTAAGGCGAGATTGGCATTTTTGTGAAGGAATCCATTTGGTAGTCTCCCATGCCAAGGTCTATGGACTTAAACTTACTCTTACACTACTCAAGAGAAACATCAAAATTATCAGCCTCTCTATTCAAAGGGACATGAGAGCCAGCTGAAATCACATTAATAGATAATGTGCTATCCCTTGGTATGCATACTTCAACTCCATTGTAAGGAAACTTAACACATTGGTGGTAGGTAGATGGCACCACTTGCATGTCGTGAATCCATGGCCTACCCAACAAGATGTTATATGCCAAAGGTCTGGCATCAACAATCTGGAACAAAATGTCCTTTTCCACAGGACCGATCCTAACAGGAAGAACAACTAATCCCTTAGAGCTTCACTCTACTTCATCATAGGCTTCAATTGTGATCTTCTTCCTAGTGTCAATTACTTGCTCAAAATATCCCAAAGCTTTCAATAGAGTCAAAGAGAAAATATTAAGCCCAGCACCCCCATCTATTAACACATGCCTAACATGGGTTTTTTGGATCATGACCTCGATATGAAGGGCCAAATTGTGCGGATGACTTAATGCTTTATCATCCTCTTCTGAAAATGTGAGGTAATGAGGGCTAGCAAGGTGATTGACCATGTTCTAGAATTGATCAACATCTATGACATTAGGAACATTAGTGGCTTGCAAGGCATCCTCAAGGACACGCTTGTGTCTAGGAGATAATTCTAAGAGCTCAAAAATGGAAATTTGCGCTGGCATTCACTGCAACTGATCAAAAAGGTTGTAACTCATATCAAGACCAACTATAGAATTGGGAGGAACATTTTTGGACACTGGTTGCTTGGATTTTCTATAATTAGGACCTCTAATGATAATAGGACCTTGGGACTGACTCCTAGTAACAACATTGAGAGGCTGAGATGACCTTTGAGATTGAGGACCCCTAAGTTCAACTACAGGTCCTTCGTCAAATATGGGAGGTGAGTTTACATCATAACCATAGGGATATTTCCTCCTCATCATGTTGACATCATTTTCCACAACTTCAAGCATATTGATGACATTTTTTGCAGCTGTATAGGTATAATTGATTACGGCCTTGCCATTCTTGTTTTTAGAAGTCTCCCCCTTCTCATACTTTGGCAAGGGCTCCTTAAAGGCCTTGTGGTCTGCATTTGTGGTCAACCCATCAACCTATAATTTCCCAGTCTCAATAAGGTCTTGAACAAGATGTTTAAGTTTAAAACAATTTTCAATGTCATGTCCAATCCCATTGTGGTATATACAGTAAGCTTTCTCATTCCAGCAATAAGGTTTAGGATATGGTATGCAAAAATTTGTAGGATCCTGAGGTTGTGCCAAATTATAAGCAATCAAGGTCTTTAAAATATCTACATAAGGGTATCCAAGCTTATTGAATTGCCTCTTTCCTGACTTAGGTTTATCTTGATACTTGGGCTTGTGCTCTTGACGATCTAAGGATGTCTATAGCTTCATAGCTTGAGCTACATTAGATAGATTAAGAACTGCTTGTTCCTTAGGTTGTGGAGAGTCAACAACTCCATCATTGACTACTTGATTATTTTTGTTCCAATATGAGTTCTTTTTATCCTTATTGTTGTTTTTATTGTTTGGGCCATTGTTGTTGTTACTTTGTTTGGCCAAAATACATTGTTCTTTTAGAACATCCTCGATGCAACATGCAGTTTCTACCATAGTGTCAAAAGAATTAAAGACCATTTTTCTAACTTCATGTCTTAATTCTTGCACTAGATTGCTCACAATTATATCAATCCTTTCTTTATCAGGGATGGTCCTAGAATATTTGGAGCATAAGCGTCTCCACCTTTGTAAAAATGTCACAAAGGGTTCCCCTTGATTTTGTTTTAGCTTGCACAAATCAAGCATGGTGACCAACCTTGATAGATTATATGTGAAGTGCTGCAAAAACCTTTGGACAAGTTCTTTGAACATTTTAATAGGAGGGGTAAGGTTAGTAAACCACTCCATAGCTTGGCCTTTAAGGCTCCTTAGGAATAATCTCATAAGGTAGGAGTCCTCATGATGAAATTCAAAGCTCATGATATAGAACTTTCGTACATGGTCATGGGGGTCACCACTACCATCATATTTGTCATATGTGGGGATTTCAACCTTTCTAGGAAAATCTACCATAACCACACTTTTTTCAATGGGATTGGGACATATGGAGTCCAAGTTGAAGGTATTCTTTGGAGCCATCATTTTCTCCATAGTCTTTTGCATCTTCTTAATCACCTCATCAATTGAAGGGTTTTGCTTCTTAATTTTTCTGTCCACATCAAAGTTGTATGGGACCCTTGCACCCTTTTTGATCAAGCTTTCCAAGAATTGATCCTTATTTTTCTTAACATATTTTTCCACATATTGTTGAAATAGTGGTTCTTGTTGCATCCTCATAAAATCATGAGTATCAAAGTTGGCACTACTTCCTCCATGTTGAGAGCCATGATGTGCTCATTGGGAGGGATCTCTTGATAGTCTAGGATGTGTGTGTCTCCTATAATGTGCATGTTGAGAAGTCCTTCTTCGTCTAGGACTAGGTGATCTTGAAGGGGTCCTTCACCTCCTTCTACTTCTTGGAGTTGCTGAGGGAGTTGATGGTGGAGAGTTGGTTCCACTGTTGGTACCCTTGTTGTTGAATTGATTGTTGAGTTGTTGGGCCAATATCCTATCTTGTTCCTCTTGGAATGCTTTTCTCTCTATGTCCAAAAAGGCTCATTGTTCCTCTTCTAGAAGCCTAAGTTTTTCTTCTTTTTCAACTCATTCATTTTCTACAGCTTATTTTTCTTGCTCAATTCTTTTTAGCCTCTCACTTGTATATCTTGAAGTTGTTTTTAGTAGGGAACTTGGTCTTGAATGTTTGTACCAATCATTGGCATGCGCTGCGTTGATATGAGCTTCACTAGATGCATTGTTTTGGTCCTCTTGTTGTGACTGTGTATCTTGATGAGCTTGTGCCTAATGTCTTTCAGCTCATTGATGAGCATCTAGATATCTTGAATTAATAGGAGGTGAGTCAGGTTGATTGCCATCTTCAAATGACATGTCTCTCCTATGCCTTTGAAAAATGTCACCAAGTGATTGATCTATTATTTCTCTTTGTTGTTTGGTCAAGGTATAACTCATATCCATATTTGATGAAAAAGGTGCTAAAGAAGTACTCAATTTGCTAGAATTACTCTTTGGGTCAAAACAAACCTCAAACTCACTCTTAGGAGATTGAGCGAAAATGGGCTCTTTTCCCTTTCGCTATTGATGAGTCTTAACTAAGGGTAACTAATTAAAGGCAACTGGGGATCATTTCCCTTGATTCACTTGGTACCTTGTTGTAACTGACATGAAAGGAAAAGATTCTTGATGACAAGGTGACCTCTCAAAGTGTCAACACCAAACTAGGATAATCAAAGTTCTCTAATGTCCAAAAAAAGAGATGGTAAGATAGAAATTGCAAAAGGCGTTACCAACACTGTCAAAGAGGTGCTTAAATCAAAGGATCAATATCCTTGCATGTTTGAACTAGGAGGATGGACTTAGTCAAATTGTATAATTAAAATTGAATTTGAATGGAAATGATTTGGACAAAAAGGTGACTAAAATTCTCCAAGAATGTTACTAACAACTCTAGAGATGTACTTTCTCAATAGGAATAATCTTCTAACTTGACAATTCTTGCCGAGGTGACTTGGTAAATGAAATGACACTACCCCTAGAGGGCTAAAAATAGAAATTCAGAGTAAAGATAGACTTCCAGCGGCAAGATAAGTTACCTTCTTAAAGACCCAGCCAACTAAAAGCAACTGCGAAATGACTGAAACCAGGTATACAATAGAAAATTCTTAGGCAACACTTTCCAGGCTAACCAGGTAATACTTCTTACTGAGGTGATACTTTTCCTTTCACCAGGTGATAGACCTCACAATAGCTAGGTGATAGACTCCAGGCAGGTTGGGCGATAGTCCAGCAGGAATGAACTATTGTGCAATATTTCTACTCAAAGCAAGCGATATTGTTGCTAGTTTGTATGACACTTGACTAGAATTGTGTGAAATGTGCATTTTCAGGTCTATTTGATCAAAATTTTCATTCTGAGGGTTGATTTTTTTGATCTCAATCACAATATCAGTAGAAATTTGATAGGTTTGCAATCAGTAAGGGATCAAACATGTCTTAAAACACTTGAAACAAGGGAAAAAACAACTTGCCAAGACAAACACTTGTGATATCAAAATAGAAAAAAACCCTATGAATACAACCAATTGTTTGAATGTTCAAGAACATTAACATTGGTATTACACAATCAAAAACACTTCAAGCAATATGTATCCTAGAAAGTCAAGGCTCATTACTTATCAACTTGGCCCGCAACTTGATGTCCCCTCACCTCACACAAAGTGGTTACCCACAATAGATGTTGGCTTTGTCATGGAAGTGTCAATGACACAACCAAATGAACACATATGGTGAGTAGTATTGGGGTGATCTGGGTTATTCCACTTGGATCAATCCTTGTACCAAGAAGCTAAGTGGAAAAATAGGGTGGCTTCTAACTATGGTTCTTAATAAGGGCTTCCATTCGTAGTACCCCTCTTGATCCCCAAAGGGACTCCTTACCTTGCGGCAAGTAACAGACCTTGCAGCCTCAAGAGTACCTTAAGCATTCTTGCCCAATATTTTCCTCATGGTCATAATCCCACAAGTACTCACATCAAGCGAAGACAAGCACTACATCTACTAAGGTTTTGTGTCCTTGATAGCCTTGAGTTTATAGTGGGTCAGAATAGCTGGCATTAAGCTTGTCCCCACTTGGGTCATTCCTCTTGATTGCTCAAGAGTAGGCCCACTAAAGGATTCTAAAAATATAAACAAAAAGTGGATCAACTTATGAGGTTCAAGGATTTTGTTTCACCACAAGGGTGAAGAACATACTCCTTTATCTCAAAGCTTTCTCCCAAACACACCAAGAAAAGTTCAATTACCCTCTTGCTTTCAAAATCCAAAGATGGGTCAAGATTTTCTGGTTCACCACAAGGGTGAAGAGCATAGTTCTCCTACCACCCAAGAATTCCTACAACAAAATATTATGTGCCTACTAAAAGAAACAACTAGTATATGTCGTAATCAATAAAGAAAGCAATTAAACAAGCACTTGATTTGGTTTCTATGCTTAGGGCAGCCCTGTAAAAACCATTAGTAGCCCTCTTTAACATGCGTTCTTTTAGAAAATTCCAAGCAATGAGAGCACCTACAAGCACAACTTGTTAGCCCCACAAAGGTTAGCACATCAAAATTTAGATAATCTGCAAGTAAAATAGTTTATCAAATGAAAAAATTTGAAAATGAAACCAACATGGTTAGATCAAGCTTGGAAAGACCTTTCCAATGATATATCACACTTAAAATTTTTGATACCATTTGTGAAAATTTCTCAAAAATGGGTGCACACAAAAGTAGTGAACTTCTCTAAGTCATTACATCAAAGGAAATCCATGAAAGGGAAACCTTAAATAGTGACCTAGAGCTCTCTATGTATGGAGTTGCAAGATTGGAAAATTGCTCTCAGCTAGAGCTAATAAACTTATGACCTTGCTAGTCAACCACACAATGAGAGATTCCAAAATTGAAAACAAGGGCAAGAGTGCCAATATCCCCAAAGAATCAAATGGAAATGTAATGCAAGTAAGCTAAGAATGAGGATGTAAGCTAGTCTATGAAAATGAAAGACCAATCTAAACTATGAAATGGAAATAAAAAGTGTTACAATCCTTCCTATTAAACTAGATGAGTTATTCTAAAGCATGAAAGGAAATCTAAACTATGAAAGCATGAAATATGAAGCTACTATGCAAGAATGAAAACTAAACTATGAAGAAATGAAGAAAGCCAAGATGTGATGAAAAAATGATGTCCAAAAAGCTTCAAAGTGTTGAAGAATTATTGCAGCATAAAGTTAGCATGAAAGTGAATGACCTAAAATGAGGAATAGAGCTCTTCTTTTATAGAAAATGAGAAAGAATGGACCGTGGAGATTAAGAGGAAAAAGATTTAATCAATGGTGGAGCATCAAAGAGGAGAAATCCATGTGCACAACTATCCTCCAATAGGAAAATAAGATTTGACTTTTGTGTCCATATGAGACAAAAAGTGTTTTTTCCCTTTTTATAAAATAAGAATAATGCTTTATTTGTGCAACTTAGGATAAGAGGAAAAGGTGGGGGCTTTTTCATTTATTAAAAGGGGAGGAAATATCCCTTTTAACAAATAAATACTTTAGGATAAAATGGTTGGCCCAAGGCAAATAATCAAAAATGATAAAATAGGATTTGATCAAGGAAATTGATATATTTGAAAAATGTTGATTTTTGAAAATACTGATTCAGGGATTTGATAAGTTGCAAGAATGGGGCCCAAAGTCTAGGCAACCATTTTAGGGTGCATACAGTTATATGCAAACTTTTTCTGAGCTAGGACTAAATCATAATTCCTAGTCTTCTCTCCAACCAAACATCTTAACAAGTTTCCCAAGCTTCTATTTACTAACTTTGTTTTTCCATCTATCCTTAGAGGAAATGTAGAACTAAACTTCAAATCGATCTTCATCTTCTTCCAAAATGTCCTCCAAAAATAACCAACAAACTTGGAATCTTTGTCTGAAACTATGCTCCTAGGAAACTGATGTAATCTCACAACCTTTCTAAAAAATAAGTTAGTTGCATGTCCTATATCTTTGGTTTTCTTACAAGGTATGAAATAGGACATCTTGGAAAATCTATCCACAAACATGACTATATAATCATTTCCTCTCTCCCTTTTAGGAAACCCAAGTTTGAAATCCTTACTAATATCTTCCCAAGGTATAGTTGGCATTATCAAATGTGTATACAATCCTACATTCTGATTACTTGCCTTATAAAATTGACAAACTCTACAACTCTGAAAAAAAATTCTAACATGTCCTTATGAATATGAGGCCAAAAATAATTTTCACATACCGAAGCCAGTTTCTTTTCAATGTCAAAGTATCTGGATAATCTTTGATAATGTTTTTCCTTAATCAAATTATCCCTCATTGAAATCCTAGGCATACATAACTCAATTCCTTTCAATAACATACCATCTTGAATGAAATTGTATAATTGTTTTCTTTGCTCTTTTGCAACAGGTTCTCTACAATCTTTCTAAGGTTCTACAAAATCAAGGTTTACCTCATACAATGTCTTCAAATCATCAAACCCCAACAATTCAACTCTCATCTCTATCATAAAATTCATTCTTCTACTCAAATCATAAATAACTATATTTGATTTACTACTACTATGCTTCAACAAAAAGTATAATTCTATAAGAACTCAACCCATCTCATGTGTCTCTAGTTTAACTTACCTTGATTGTTCTGATATTTTAATGCTTGATGATCAGTGAACAAAATAGAATAATTAGGTAAAAAATAATGTCTTCACTTCTTCAAGGATTGAGCTATGGCATAGAATTCTTGATCATAAACTGAATGCCTTCTTTTTGCATCATTCAACTTCTCACTAAAATAAGCAATAGGTCTACCTTCTTGAGTCAACACTGATCCAAACACTTGCATTGTAGTCCACTTGAAATACTTTATTGAAATTACATAAAGCTAACAAAATTTGTTCAGTTCCCTTCTTCACCAATTTAAAAATCTTTTGTGCTCCATGTGTCCACTTGAAATCCTTCTAATCCCCTTTCATTGTCGTAGTCATAGGACTACAAACTGAACTGAATTTCCTAATTGAACTTTTGGTAGAAACTAGCTAATCCATGAAATGATCTTACCTCTCCAACACTTTTAGGTGTAGTCCATTTAAAAATTTATTTTTGTTTCTTAGGATCCATCTTCAACCCATCTATTTGATGTAGGAGCATCTAGGGTCCTTGGCAATCCCGTGTCACCAAAAATTTGTTTGAAGTTTTCTGTGTTGCTCGGTTCCTTCTTTGATTGAGTTCATTTAGTGTTGCTTAGTTTCCTTTGTTTACTAGTGTTGGTTGGTTATCTCTCCAATGCTCGGTGAATTTCCCTGGCACTCGATGATGCTTGTTTGGCGCTCGATTATCCTTTCTTATCGAGTTGTTTGTTTTGGATTTTTGCTAAGGCCGACTTGTGTAATTAATTTTGGTCATAGATTTAATGATAGTATCTATCATTGGTAAGCATGTAGACCTATATTTGGTCATTGCTTCCATTGATGGTGGATCTGAAGGCTGACTTGATTCAGTAGCCTCTTGTATAAATGTAGTTGTTTTACTAGAGTTTAGGGAGTCAGTTTTGATAGAAGATAGAAGCTAAAAGATTAGAGATTATTGATAGATCCTAGCATGTTGGAGGAATTTTGTACTTGATTGTAATATCTGGCCTAAACTAGGAAGGCCTTACAGCCTGACATGTATGAATCAAATTGAAGTTAATATATGAAAGATATCTGCATTCTCTCTCTCACTGTTGTGTTGTTTCTTCTATGTGTGATCTCTACAAGGTGGATCTAGTTAGGGTGTTCCTTTGGCCCCTCTCCCCATCCTCTCTTGCATCAGGTGGTATCAGAGTGAGGTGAGATTTGGATATAGGTTTACGAATCTAGGTTTGAGGGTTCCTTGTTGTCAAACTCTTGTTGATTTGTTGTGGGGTAGCAGATTGTGATCTGGCCTGCAATTGCATAGGGTTTCAAGATGGTTTGTGGGAGGTGAGATGCAGATCCATGATTGGAAAACATGTTGAGACAACTTGCTTCTAGATTAGAAGCTATTGAAATAGCCCAGAGAAGAGGAAGACATCTTGAAGATGTTACTGATGATGAAATTGAGGGAGAACAAGTTGATGTAGAACCTACATCGATGATGGATCAAGGTGAGGAAAGATTGTTGAAAGCTTTGACAAATCTGAAGTCTACACCACACTTTAATCCTCTTGAGTATAGTGGAAAATTGGATTCTAATGAATTGGTGGATTAGATCACCGAGATGGAAAAGTACTTTGAATATGAAAATGTACCTGAGGAAAAGAAGGTGAAAATTGCAAGCACAAAGTTGAAAATTCATGCATCCTTGTGGTGGGAACATTTGCAGTTAGACAAAAAAAGAAAAGGCAAAGACAAAATCAAGGTATGGAATAAAATGGTGAATAAAATGAAAGGAAATTTCTCACCTTTTGATTATCAGATTAACCTAGTTAGGGGAATGCAAATTTTAAGGAAAAAAGATAGCTCCATAAAAGAATATACTAAGGAATTTTATAGATTAGATATCAGATCTGGACATGATGAAGTTGATGTGGAAAGAATTGCTAGATACCTCAATGGTTTGAGAGTTTCCATCCAAGAAGAAATCAGTTTGGTCAAATTGGAGAACATTGAAGAGGCTTATCAATTTGGATTGAAGGCCGAGGAGAAATTGAACAACAAACATGAGCAAAGACAAAGAGGTAGAGGTGGTAGATTCCCTAGAGGAAGAGGTAGATATTATGGTGAAAAGAGTAGATCTGAACCTGAAAAGACAAATCTAGATAAAGGCAGAGGCAGAGGTGACAACTATTGAGGTGGTTATAATAGAGGTTGTTTCTGAGGAACTTGTTACAATTGTGGAGAAGAAGGACATAGATCATTTGAGTGTACACATGCAAGTAAGAAGGTCAGTAACATAGTAGAAATGCATTGGTGCAAGAAGAGTCACCGAATGAACCTAATGAATAGAGATAAAATGGATTCACCTCTATTCAAATGTAATGGGGGAAATATGAGATCTATTCTCAAACCCAAATTCACAAAGAAGAGATCCAATTTGATCAACCAAGAGGTTAATGCAAAATCAAATCAATCTATAAAGGATATGGAGAGAGAGAGAGAGAGAGAGAGAGAGAATCCAATATTTCCCTATATAGGAATTATGCTTGAAATCTAAAATAATTGGAATACAAATACTAACCTCAAATTAGGGAAGATCAAGAAAATGTCAAATTATGAATTCTATGTGTACTTTCAATTCTACAACCTATTTCAAACTGAAAATGCCGAGATAGAGAAAACCCAAAAATATTTCTCCAAGATGAGCTCAAGTTGGGTTTGACCCTCATAAATGGTCAAATAATACATTCTTTATTTGAAGTCCAATTCTGATTATGTTCACAGATCATGGAAGTTTTTTGAAAAGGGTATCCAAATTCACTCTCAGATCTGAAATCTTGCACCTGTACCTGCAAGAAAAAGAGGATTTTTGTTGTTTGTTTGAGGGGTTTTCCTTGGTCAAACCCCAGTTTGGAATCAACCTTAATATTGAAATTGAAATAGGAAAATGCTAGCAAGTAGTAGAAGTAGATCTAACAATGAAGCCATGCAATTCAATAGATATGCAATTGTATTTTGAATGTAAACAAGTATATTGATATGAAAGCTTGAACATAACAATAAATGTAAATCAAACCTCCATGATTGTATACTTGGAATCCACCTTGAGGGAATAATGAAATGGATCAAGAAGATGAACAAAGGATCTTGAAGGAAGATCACACCATCATGATGGCTAGATCTAGCGTTTGAATGATGAATCTTGAATGCTTGAACCAAATCGCTTCAATGGCTTGAATGTTTGAATCCTTGATCTTCAATGGAAAAATTGGATGGAGAAGAGGACTTGAATTCTTGAATAGATGCTTGCTTGATCACCTGGAGAACTTGAGAGAGGAGATTGCAAAACTTGATGATGAAAATGAGAGAGGAAGGCCTCCTTTTATAGTGAACTAGGGCACAATCCTCTAGAGGGGACACCTTGGAGAATTAAATCACAATTAGGTTCTAACCTTTAGAAAATATACCTAGATTAAATGCAATTAGAGTATTTACCATTCTAAAACCTGAAATGGCCAACCTGGAGGCGAGAAAACAAATATCTTGAAAGCCAGATGCCCGAAAATCAAGGAAATTGGAAACTTGAAGGAGGGGGGCAAAATCAAGGTTGGAACTAACCTAGTCAGATTCGAGCTTGAACCTGACCTAGTCAAGTTTGAGTTTGATCTTGACCTAGTCAGGATCAACCTTGATTCTGACCCTGGGCCCAGATCCAGTTAGAATCAGGACAGGAGGTCGCTGGGATGCCTAGAAACCTAGAAATGATATCAGATAGGGATAGAATGCCAGGCACATGCATAACTATGATGAAGGCTAGGATGACATATTTCTAAGTCCTACCTAGAAAATAGAGCCATGGAAGATGGAAATTAAGGAGAATCCTCAGGATCCTAACCCTAATTTCACCTAGAATGAAGAAATCAATTGCAGGAAAAAAGTGGAAAGCGGGGAGAAAGCCAAATACATGCAAAGACCCGATCAAGGTGCTTAACATGACCCCAAACCACTAAATTAGAGGGCTAAATGCTCTTATCATGGAAGTGCTTCCATTTTAAAATGATACATTAAGCCCCCACCTTAGCAAGAGTATGGACTTGATGCAAACTCTTGGTAAAGGAGAAGAAAGAGGAGATCCAAGTGGATTCAAAACAAGATAAAATAACACTTAGCTAAGGACACGAGTCCCTAGACTAAGGATTATAGCTCAACATACATGCAGGAGGGTGCCAAAAGAATAAGGGTTAGTACTGAACAACCCAAATCAATTAGCATAAGAAACCTCTCTAAGAAACATTTCTCATACTAATATCATCTTTGGAAACCTATCATAAAAGCATAAATGTTTACATAAGAAAGACAAGAGAAACACTATAAATAACATAGCTTCATGATCCCATCCTACTAGCATGAAAGCGAAAAGAGAGAGAAAGGAGAAAGTAATTACCTTGCCTAGTAAGATGCCCACCTTACAGTGAATCACCCTAGAGGGAGAGCCCAATAGGTTCACCCATAAACTGTACTTACAATTGTAATGCATCTTCTAATGGCTTCTAGAATACCCATAGATCCACCTTCTTGTATCACTATAAATATGAAATGCGTGTCTCCTCAGGATTCAACAACTTATGTGCGTTACCCTCAAAAGTTTTAGCATATAGGTGCATGTCTTTTCAGGATTTAGCAACTTATGTGCATTACCTTCCAAGATTTAGCATATTTGAAATTGGAAATGCATGTCCCTTCAGGATTTAACAACTTATGTGCGTTACCTTCAAAGGATTTAGCATATTAAAAAATTTGAAAAATGTGTGTCTCCTCAGGATTTAGCAACTTATGTGCATTACCATCGGAAGATTTAGCATACGAATGTGTGTCTTTTTAGTATTTAGAAACTTATGTGCATTACCCTCCAAGATTAAGCATATAAAAATAAAAAACTATAGTACAAGGGAGGCCCTATATATGCCCCCCTCCTTAATATAGCAAAAACATACCATTTTGACATATTAAGGAAAGAAAAGAGAAAGGATAAGGCCTTCTTCAGCATCAAGACAATATCCACAAACACCACCCAGTCCAAGCCAAGAAGGTCACAACTCCTATAAGGCCACGAAAGGGACAAATGTAAAGAGATATCATGCAAGCAGTGAAAAGAAAGTAACCCTTATGAGGGATAGAACATTGTTCAGTTTCCAAGGTGAGAGATATATCAACCATGGGAACCCAATGTCAAATAATAAAATAGGTTATAATCAAGGACATAGATCCTTAATGAAAACCAAAATTTTCATGTATGATTGAATGTCACATAATAGATAGATAATGCTTACCCAAGGAAAAAGGTGAATCCTGGAAAGATAGAAGGAAATGGCATCCTTTCCTCACAAGTGTAGGTTAAAGATGGAAGAGGGTACCTACTTCACAATGCAAGGAGATATCCTGCTTACAACAATGTATACCATATCCTTAGTGAGGGATATTGACCCCTACATCCAAGAATATAGATAATTGTGAAAAGGATATGTCGCTCATGGAAAAAGGATCCTCCAAGAAAGAGATCTTATCAACAAGACCCCCACCAAAGAGGAGTGATTTAGATAAAATATCATCTTTTAATAGTAGGAACAAAGATTCAATCATCAAGCCCCTTGAAAAGAAGAGGAAGAGGAATCTTTGGAATGAGGAAAACAACTCTAACCCCAAAGCAAGGGTGAAAGTTTATAAAGAACATAATTTGCAAAATAGAGAAGAAGTGACGACCTACGACAACAACTTCTCCTATAAGAAAGTTATCCATAGTCAAAACATCTATCAATATGTTGAAATAATATTGCAATATAAACAAATACCACTAAGCTAAGGAAAATAGCTTCCTAGACAAAGAGAAAGAAAGAGGTACCTTGCCCCCCCAGAGATAGAGACAAGGGATACCTTTGCAAAACAAATGTTTTAGAAAAGATATCTTAAAAAGAAAACATAATGCAAAGCCTGTTAGAATAACTAAGAGGGGGGGTGAATTAGTTATCCAGTGTCCCAAAACAAAATGTATAATTCAAAACAATTTCTTCACTTTCTACTCATCGGTAAGCAATAATAATACATTTATGGATTTATGGATTTGATTGTGTGCGTATTTTTAGCATCAACGTTTCAGATCACACTCTGTGATCCATCATCAGGATAGAGAAAGTGCAAGGAAGAATAGTAAAAATGTAGACAAGGCCTCACCCAAGAGAAATATGAAGGGAAAGGGGGAGAGATGATGCGCAAACCAATGAACAAAAGACCACGAAGACATAGAGAAAAAAGAAGAACAACTGATGAAAAAGTACTATGTTAATAAGTACAACAAAAGTGGATAGATGTATTAAGGGGGTGAATAAACTAAAAGATATGTAGTCTAACTATATACTAACATAGTACTTTTGCTGTACTTATTAACATAGTACTTTTTAATCAGTTTTTCTTTTTTCTCCATGTCTTCCTAGTCTTTTGTTTGTTGGTTAGCATGTCATCTCTCCCCCTTTCCCTTCATATTTCTCTTGGGTGAGGCCTTGTTTGCATTTTTACTATTCTTCCTGGCACTTTCTCTATCCTGATGATGGATCACAGAGTGTGATCCAAAATGTTGATGCTAAAAATACGCACACAATCGAATCTAGAAATTCATAAATGTATTACTAATGGATTGTGGAAATCTAATGCTGTTAAGCAATAATAATTCTCACTGTCTGTACTTTTACCGATTACCAGTCTAATACTAAACTGTTTACTGATCAAATCTACCATGTAACATGCAAAGTATGATAACAAACAAATATCACAATCAACACATAACACAAAAGATTTAACATGGAAACCTTGTAAAGGGAAAAACCACCTGGGACTAGCAACCCAAAATTGTTCACTCTTCTGAAGTGAGGTTGGTTAAGACCCAACCCTGTTAAAGGTTACAAACACACTATTAGGTGTGACCTTGTTAGAGGATTTTAGACTAGAAGTTATCATCCAACCAGCATTCACTATGGGGTTGACAAGATAACAATGTTCATTCTATGAATGATACATCATAAGACTTTCAAAGTCCACTCGATTAAGAGATTTGAACCGTATACAATGGTTAAATATGTAACAGTAAAATGACCTGCCTTAATACAAATTCAATTGCAGATTATAGATCAATATTTAGTCCATACAAATCCTTCTGATCAATATTTCACTTCAGTTTCAATATTTTATCAACTTACTATCCGTCGGTAATAGCTCTCTGTAGCTTGATAATTGTTTTGTAGCTCGGTTCTCACTAACCAGTATGATTAGAATGCATGAAATCTTGTTCACACAAAATTCCTATAGCTTCTTCTTTCTCGGCCTCTTACTAAAGAAATTATGTTCTCTTATATAGACGAGTAGATCATTTTCTTCTCCACCATCAGATTTTGCATCTTAATCACATTCATAGATTTTGTTGCTTAAACTTTCTCAGTACTTGTGTCAATAACACATTTCAATCTTCTCCGTTAGATCTTCTTTGAATTTTGTTAGCCATTGATCTGCATAATAAACATTATCTATTACCTCGAATTTATACTCTTGCCAACTCATAATTCCTATCGACTTAAACTAATCATTTAATTCATTCTGTTCCACTCAGTTAACAAAGAATGCATTGGTGAACACTACTCAGTTAATACTGTGGTCAGTAGACACTACACTCTGTCAGTGTATACTAAAAATGCTTCATTTACCGATAGCATTGCTTTGTGTCTTTCAGCTCTATACTTCATTATAGATGAATGCAACATAATAAAGTCAATATCATCAAGTCATAGACTCATCAATAAGTTACTCGATGTGTTCCTTATCCTCATCTATCATGTACATCTTTCCTCATGTAGAATTCTCTGTTCTTCATCTCTTTTCCACTTTTCTTTAGATGTCTCGATGTAGTAACTTACAAGATAAGTGCTGTCAAACTAGTTGACATCAATGACAACATAATACTAATTTAATCATATTACATATCTAATCAGAAACTTCTTAGTGATCTTGCAATAATAGATCCTTCAATCAGATTCCAAATCATTTGTAGTCCAACAATCTCTCCCTTTGGCATTGATGGCAACTTCAAATAATATGAAATGTACCATACACATACCAAACATACATTCTAAAACTTTGTAAACAAATGTTGTAAGTCAAATAAATTTAATATGTTTAATCACTATATTACTGAACCAACATTAAGTAATACAACTTTACCTTTCTGTAGTTGTGATCTTTTTAGTTCTCCTGTTCCTGCTTCTGTTCTCTGTAACTGATCTTCAGTACTCTGTCTCATTCAGATTGTCTCTCCCTTAGATAATTGTCATCGGTGCTTGTTCCTTTTCATATTTGGTTTAATCTCTCCCCTTTTAAATTTATCTCTCCCTTTTTCATTTCATATTGTTTATCTCTCCCTTTGACAACAATGCCAAAGAAACAAATAAATAATCAGCTCTGTAGTAGCCAAGTAACTCTCTATGGTGTTCATTACTTCCTCTGTATCTTTGTATACTGATATCTCATTGGTTCAAGTTCTCAACTTTAATCACAACCTTGAACAAGATTCAAAGTGTGAGCTATGGTACATCAACATGAATGATCTTCTGATAGAAGTAGGCTGATGCAACAACTAGATCACCTTAGTGACCGATAGACAGGGGACAAACCCCGAGTCTAGTCCTCAACTATTCAAATGTGTCCTTCGGTAGGGGTTTTGTAAAAATATCTACAAGTTGTTCTTTGGATGTAACAAATTCTAACCTGACTTGCTTCTCTTTCACTTGTTCTCTCAAGTAATGATACTTAATAGATATATGCTTTTTCTTAGATTGCATCACAGGATTCTTTGAAATATTAATAGCACTAGTGTTGTCACAGTATATAATCACCGGGTCAGTGATTACCTCATTCATTCCTTCCAACACTTGTTTGATATATGCAATGTTTGAATAGTTAGTAGCAGTAGCAACATACTCTGCTTTAGCTATAGACTGAGAAATACAAGCCTACTTTTTACTTGTCCAGGTTACAAGTCTTTCACCAAAGAAAAATGCTCCTCCGGTGGTGCTTTTTTGATCATCCACATTTTGAGCCCAATCAGCATCGGTGTAAACTTTCAGTTCAAACTTCCATTCCTTAGAATACCATAATCCATAATTTTCTATTTTCTTCAAGTATCTTAAGATCCTTTTTGTAGTTATCATGTGTGATTCTCTAGGATTAGCAAAAAATCTTGCAACAATTCCTACAGCATGTGCTATATCTGGCCTACTGTGAACTACGTACATTAACTTACCAATCATGGATCGGTACAGTGTCTAGTTTACCTCAGTAGTTTCATCCTCTTTTGTTAATTTGCATCCAGTAGCCATCAGTGTTCCTACAGGTTTAGCATCTTCCATGCCAAATGTCTTCAGTACTTCCTTTATGTATTTAGATTGTGTGATGAATATCCCATCACTCTGCTCAATCACTTGTAGTCCAAGAAAGAACTTAATCTCTCCGAACATTGACATTTCAAACTCCTTTTGCATTTCATCAACAAATGCCTTGCAGACAAGATTTGAGCCTCCAAAGATAATGTCATCAACAAATATTTCAGCAATGATCATGGTGTCATCGGTATCACCTTTCACATACAAATTGCTATTTTCACTTGTTCTAACAAATCCAATGCTTAAAAAGTATGTAGTCTTTCATACCATGCTCTTGGTGCTTGCTTTAGTCCATATAAAGCTTTATGTAATCTACATACCATGTCTTTATTGTTGGGATCAACAAATCCTTCAGGTTGTTCAATGTAGACTTCTTCTTCAAGTATACCATTTTAAAAATGCTGACTTCACATCCATTTGATAGACTTTGAATTTCTTATGTGCAACATATGCAAGTAGCATTCTAACTCCTAATCTAGCAATAGGTGCAAATGTCTCACCATAGTCAATGCCTTCTTCCTGTGCATATCCCTTTCATACTAATCTAGCTTTATTTCTTGTGACTTCACCATTTTCATTCAATTTATTCCTTTATATCCACTTAGTATCGATAACATTCTTATCATTTGGTCAGGGTACTAAGGACTAGGTTTTATTCTTTTTCGATTTGTTCTATTTCCTCCTTCATTGCATTAACCCATTCTTCATTCTCTAATGCAACTTTCATAGTCTTAGGTTCAAATTCACAAATTAAACATGTACCTTGTCTTGTTTTACTTCTGGTTTGCATTCCAACATGTCTGTCTCCAATGATTTGTGTTTTAGGATGATGTCTTCTGAAAAAACTAGCCAAGACTTGATTTCTCCTTTCTTGTTCATCCTGCTTAGGGTCATTTTCTTGTTTAGCGGCTTCTTCATGTTCATCGGTTTGTGGTGCCTGTTGTACTGCATTGATTCCTTGCTAACCAGTTGACACTGTCTGTGGTGTCGATAAATACTATGGATATTCAATGTAAGTGAATCTACCATAGTCTTCCAGTTCCTTTGTACTTTCCTCAAAGTACTTATCATCAAATTCATCCACATGAACATTAGTACTTTCAACAATCTTATTTATAGCCTTATTCAAACATTTTTTTGCTTTACTTGTAGTGGAATATCCCAGAAATATCCCTTCATCTCCTTTAGAATCAAATTTTCCATTTCTTTCATCTTTCAAGATAAAGCATTTACTTCCCAAAATTCTGAAATAACTTACAGTAGGTTTGTGTCCAAACCATAGTTCATAAGGTGTTCGATTGGAGTCCTTCTTCAGTTGTACTCGGTTAAGAACATATACAGCTGTGCTGACAACTTCCCTCCAATATGTCTGAGCAACATTCTTCTGTATCATTAGTGTTCTAGCACAGTCAACTATAAACCTATTCCTTCTTTCAGCAATGCCATTTTTCTGAGGTGTCCTTGGTGTAGATACTTGCCTCTTCATTCCATGCTCATTGCAAAAGTTAGTAAATTCATCAAAGATGAATTCACCTCCTCTATCAGATCTTAAAAATTTTATTTCTTTTCTAGTTTCTTTCTCTACCTTAGCTTTATACCATTTAAACATTTTGAAAGCTTCAGATTTCTCTTTCAAGAACATAATAGTCATCAGTCTAGTATAATCATCAAAAAAAAGAATAAAATATTTATCACCAGAACAACTCTGAGTTCTCATAGGACCACATAGGTTGGTATGAACCAACTCAAGTATCTTCTTTGTTGAGTAGTCTTTGCTTTTAAAACTAGACTTAGTCATCTTACCTCTTTGACATTCATGGCACATAGCATGATCAGGTTTTGTTAAGTTAGGCAATCCTCTAACTCTCTTCTTTCTACTAATCTTGATCATGTTCTCAAAGTTCACATGGCATAACCTTCGTTGCCACAACCAAGCATCTTCATCTTTTATTAGCAAACAAGAAGATTGATCCATATCAAGATAAAATAGATTACCTCTAGATTGTGTACTAGTTTCGACAAGTCTTCCTCCATCATTATAAATCTTCACCTTTTTTCTCTCAAAATCTAGTCAGTGGCCTGAATTATTCAACTGTGCCACACTTATCAGATTATAGTTCAATCCATCTACCCAATATGCATTTTCACATTGTAATCTATCATTGATCATCAGTGAGCCTTTACCTCTTACCATACAAGGTGCATCATTTCCCATTCTCATAGATCCTCCATTATATTCAACAAGATGATCAAACTTCTCTACATCATCAGTCATATGATGTGTGCAACCACTGTCTATGATCCATGTATCATTTCTGCTTACTTAAGAGATCCGGGCTATCTCTTCATGTTTCTCTTCCTCTTCTAAATCATCTTTCATAGCAACAAATACAACTTCTATATCATCATCAAAATCGTATTTAGTTTCAATATCTTTGGCTATGTAACATACCTTTTTGCCTTTTTCATCTCGGTTGTCTCTATTGTTGTGTCGGTAACCTCCGTTGACTCTTCTTCCATAGCTTCCATCAAATCGGTCTTTAGATCTATCATCATCTTTCTTCTGAGGACATCTAGCAGCAATGTGACCGACTTCTTTACAATTAAAGCATGCTAAAGGTAGCTTGCCTCTATACCTTCCTTTTCCTTTGGGCAATCTTCTAGCCATAAGTGCTTCAAGCTCTTCAAGTTCATCATCAGTATTATCATCACTATCACAATTCTTACCATTCCTACTAGACTTTCCAATCTTTAGAGAAGACATGAAAGTAGATTCAACAGAAGGAACAACATTGTTATCAAAGTTGTTTAATTCAAAGGTTGTAAGTTTACCAATCAGAGTGTAAAGATTAAGGTTGGATGTAGCTCTTGTTTCATGAATTGCAAAAATCCTGATTGTCTAAACTGGTAGCAAAGTTCTGAGAATCTTGCTTATCACTATTTCATCATCAATTAATCCAGAGAAGACATGAAAGAAGATTCAACAGAAGGAACAACACTATTATCAAAGTTTTTTAATTCAAAGGTTGTAAGTTTACCAATCAGAGTGTCAAGAGTAAGGTTGGATGTAGCTCTTGTTTCATGAATTGCATAAATCCTGATTGCCTAAACTGGTAGAAAAGTTCTGAGAATCTTGCTTATCATTGTTTCATCATCAATTACTCCATCAGATGCTCTAATAGCATGTACCACCTCTTTGAATCTATTTGAATATTGGACAATATTTTCACCTTCTTTCATTCTCATATCATCAAATCTGCCTCTCAGACTTTTAGCTCAGGCTCTTTTAACATTCAGATCTCCACTGTAGATTTGTGCTAACTTATCCCACATTCCTTTGGCAGTTGTGCATGTCTTGATATCTTCAAATTCAGCATCGGTATAGGCAATAGCAAGTTCCATCATAGTAACATTGTGTTCATGCTTATCCTTCAGTTGATCAACAGTTAGGGGACTAGTGGGCGGTTGCATGTAGCCATTCTGCATCAGATCTAGTGCTGAGTTCCCAATTCTAGATATGTGCAGCTTCATTTTGCTTTTCCATACTACGAAGTTCTCTTTATTCAATTTTGGTACTTCCCTCTTATACATCTTGAGACCTTTATGCTTAAGTCCTTAAAACTCTATTCCAAGCAACACTACTCTGATACCAATTGTTAGAATAACTGAGAGGGGGGGTGAATCAGTTATCTAGTGTCCCAAAATAAAATGTATCATTCAAAACAATTTCTTCACTTTCTACTCATCGGTAAGCAATAATAACTCTCAGTGTCTGTGCTTTTACTGATTCCTAGTCTAATACTAAACTGTTTACCGATCAAATCTACCATGTAACATGCAAAGTATGATAACAAACAAATATCACAATCAACACATAACATGAAAGATTTAATGGGGAAACCCTGTAAAGGGAAAAACCACCTGGGACCGGCAACCCAAAATTGTTCACTCTTCTGAAGTGAGGTCGATTAAGACCCAACCCTGTTAAAGGTTACAAACACACTGTTAGGTGTGACCTTGTTAGAAGATTTTAGACTAGAAGTTATCGTCCAACCAGCATTCACTATGGGGTTGACAAGATAACAATGTTCATTCTATGAATGATACATCATAAGACTTTTAGAGTCCACTCGATTAAGAGATTTGAACTGTATATAATGGTTAAATATGTAACAGTAAAATGACCTGCCTTAATACAACTTCAATTGTCGATTACAGATCAATATTTAGTCCATACAAATCCTTCTGATTAATATTTCACTTTAGTTTCAATACTGTATCAACTTACTATCCATCGGTAATAGCTCTTTGTAGCTCGATAATTGTTCTATAGCTCGGTTCTCACTAACCAGTATGATTAGAATGTATGAAAGCTTGTTCACACGAAATTCCTATAGCTTCTTCTTCTTTCTTGGCCTCTTACTAAAGAAATTCTATTCTCTTATATAGATGAGTAGATTATTTTCTTCTCCACCATCAGATTTTGCAACTTAATCACATTCATAGATTTTTCCACTTAAACTTTCTTAGTACTTGTGTCAATAACATGTTTCAATCTTCTCCAAAAGGTCTTCTTTGAGTTTTGTTAGCCATTGATCTGCATAACAAACATTATCTGTTACCTCGATGTTATACTCTTGCCAGCTCATCATTCCTATCGGCTTAAACTAATCATTTAATTCATTCTGTTCTGCTTGGTTAACAAATAATGCATTGGTGAACACTGCTCGGTTAATACTACGATTGGTATACACTACACTCCATTGGTGTATACTAAAAATGCTTCATTTACTGACAACATTGCTTTGTGTCTTTCAGCTCTATACTTCATTATAGATGAATGCAACATAATAAAGTCAATATCATCAAGTCATAGACTCATCAATAAGTTACTCAATGTGTTCCTTATCCTCATCTATCATGTACATCTTTCCTCATGTAGAATTCTTTGTTCTTCATCTGTTTTCCACTTTTCTTCAGATGTCTCGATGTAGTAACTTACAAGATAAGTGTTGTCAAACTAGTTTACATCAATGACAACATAATACTAATTTAATCATATTACATATCTAATCAGCAACTTCTCAGTGATCTTGCAATCACAGATCCTTCAATCAGATTCCAAATCAGTTGTAGTCCAACAAAGCCATAGAAAAATAGGAGAGAAAGAATACCAGTTAAGCCTTAATAAAAAACCTAATGGATCCTAGGAGACTAGATGAAGATACACCTCTTGCCCCCCAGTCATGAGACAAGAGGAGAATAACATTTTACATTATATCTAGAGGAGGGGAATCCCATATATCAAAATTATGAAGGAATTGTAAAACTGCATGAGAGTGAGATATAATTCCTAAAGCAGCTCGTTCCCTAACATATATCTTGAAATGTTTACAATCAGCCAGTAAATGTTTGTTACTATAATGAAAAGGACATTTATATTTGTATAAAGCATCTATCAGCATAGGTCTAAAGATTTCTTTCTTGGAATTCACTAGCTCAACATATACCTTCTTAGAAATTTCTTGACGAGTATTAGGGTTATCTAAGATAGATGTGGGGAGAGGAATGTGAAGAGAAGGATGATGTTTAGCATCTCCTACCTTAAGTTGAGATTTTGAACAAACCACACCATACATATCTGGTTTAGGGGGTATATGAATTGGAAACCTAATACCATGCTCATTAACTCCAAGCCCTAAACCTTTATAACCTTGTTTAGTCACCATATTATATCCAATAGTGTACATATTATGTAAAGCTTCTACAGGAGGTGATTATTTATCATGTTCATGAGTAAAGGTCATATAAGGTGGGATAATATGTTTGGAAGAAGTTTCTTTATCTTTTCCTCTTATATCATCATGAATAGGAGGAGAAGGAAAATCAAAAAAATCTTGCACATCCGCATCCTAAACTATAGCTTGAATCCCATCATAAGTATGAGAAGAGAAAGGATTAACAAATGGAGAATTAGGTATTGGAATAGGAAGATTAAGATTAAGATTAGGATTGATAGGATTAAGATTAGGATTGATAGGATAAGGATTAGGATTGATAGGAGATGTTGTGTCATCTACCCAATTCTTCACATAATCCAAAAGATGAATAAGGCTACCACATAAATCCCTAACAAAAGTTTTGAATGTAGGCAGACTAGTGTTGGTCAATTTTACAAAAGCATAGGCAAGAGCAAAGTGAAGGGTTATCAACATAATGAAGTGAATGATACTCTCATAAACATCATATGTATTATAAAGAGGTGCTAAAAGAAGAGTAATAAAGAACATAACCATGCACCAAAACATCTTAACAATTTCCATAGTAAAATGTAATGCAAGAAATGTTTTTGTATTTTATAATATAAAATGCAAGAGCCTAAATAAACTAGATCAATTCTAAATGCAAGAAAGGATCTAAAATCTAACACAATAGGGCATCTAATTCCACAAAAGAAAAGGAGAGTAAGTATGTCAGGTTCACCAAAATGAATAGAGATAAAATGGATTCACCTCTATTCAAATGTAATGGGGGAAATATGAGATCTATTGTCAAACCCAAATTCCCAAAGAAGAGATCCAATTTGATCAACCAAGAGGTTAATGCACAAGTGAATCAATCTATAAAGGATATGGAGAGAGAGAGAGAGAGAGAGAGAGAGAGAGAGAGAGAGAGAGAGAGTAAATCCAATATTTCCCTATAGAGGAATTATGCTTGAAATATGAAATAATTGGAATACAAATACTAACCTCAAATTAGGGCAGATCTGGAAAATGTCAAATTCTAATGTCTATGTGTACTTTCAGGCAATTCTGCAACTTGTTTTGAACTAGAAATGACAAGATGGAGAAAACCCAAAAATATTTCTCCAAGACGAGCTCAGGTCGAGTTTGACCCTCATAAAAGGTCAAATACTACATTCTTTATTTGAAGTCTGATTTTGATTCTATTCGCAGATGTTGGAACTTTGCCAAAAAGGGTATCCAAATTTGCTCTCAAATCTAAAATCCTACACCTATACTTGCAAGAAAAAGATAATTTTTGTTGTTTGTTTGAGGGGTTTGCCTTGGTCAAACCCCGATTTGGAATCAACCTTAATATTGAAATTGAAATAGGAAAATGCTAGCAAGCAGTAGAATTAGATCTAACAATGAAGCTATGCAATTGTATTTTGAATGTAAATAAGTATATTGATATGAAAGCTTCAACATAAAAATAAATGTAAATCAAACCTCCATGATTGTATGCTTGGAATCCACCTTGAGGGAAGAATGAAATGGATCAAGAAGATGAAAAAAGGATCTTGAAGGAAGATCACACCATCATGATGGCTAGATCTAGGGTTTGAATGATGAATCTTGAATGCTTGAATCCTTGATCTTCAATGGAAAACTTGGATGGAGAAGAGGACTTGAATGCTTTAATGGATGCTTTCTTGATCACCTTGAGAACTTGAGAGAGGAGATTGCAAAACTTGATGATGAAAATGAGAGGGGAAGGCCTCCTTTTATAGTGAACTAGGACACAATCCTCTAGAGGGGCTACCTTGGAGAATTAAATCCCAATCAGGTCCTAACCTTTAGAAAATATACCTAGATTAAATGCAATTAGTGGATTTACCATTCTGAAACCCAAAATGGCCAACCCGGAGGCGAGAAAACAAATATCCCAAAAGCCAAATGCCCAAAAATCAAGGAAATTGGAAACTTGAAGGAGGGGGGAAAAATCAAGGTTGGGACTGACCTAGTCAGGATCAACCTCGATTTTGACCCTAGGCCCAGATCTAGTTAGAATCAGGACATGAGGTCTCGGGGATGCCTAGAAGCTTAGAAATGATATCAGACAGGGATAGAATGCCAGGGACAGGCATAAAATCTTATGATAACTGTGATGAAGGCCAGGAGGACATATTTCTAAGTCCTACCTAGAAAATAGAGCCATGGAAGAGGGAAATTAAGGAGAATCCTCAGGATCCTAACCCTAATTTCACCTAGAATGAAGAAATAAAGTGCATGAAAGAAGTGGAAAGTGGGGAGAAAGCCAAATACATACAAAGACCCAATTAAGGAACTTAACATGACCCCAGACCACTCACTCGGAGGGCTAAATGCTCTTATCATGGAAGTGCTTCCATTTTAAGATGATACACCTAAGAAGGAAAATAAATTGATGGTAAGGAGATCACTTTGGAGTGAAAGTAATAAGTAAGATCTGGTAAAGAAGAGTTTTTTCAAGAATAGATGTAGAGTTTCTGATGAAGTTTGGAAGGTAATCATTGAGAGTGGTAGCTTAGAGAATGTGGCATCTGAGGAAATGGTCACAAAGTTATAGTTGAAAAGGTTGGAACATCTGAACCCCTATCAGATTTCATGGATCAAAGATGAGCATACACTCTTGGTAAGTGAACAATGTTATGTGAATTTGAAAATTGTAAAGTACTATGATAAGGTGTTATGTGATATCATGCCTATGGATTGTTGTCATATTTTGTTGGGTAGACCTTGGCAATATGATAGACATGCCATATATGATGGGAGATTGCATAAATCTACTATTTGGGCTGATGGAAGAAGACGAATCTTGTTACCTTTGATTGAAGAACCTGTTAGTAATGTTTTCACATCTGTGAAATTTTTCTTGATGGAAGGAAGAAAGTTTGTTAAGGATTTAAAGAAGAATGATGTATGTTTTAATGTGACTCCAAACAAACTAAGTAAGAAAAAAAAGGATAGTGTCCCTAAGGAGATTGATAAGTTACTCACTGAGTAAAGTGAAATCATTTCTGATAATGTACCTTATGGTTTTCCACCGAAGAGAAGCATTGATCATTGCATAGATATAATCCTTGGAGCTAGTTTATCGAATAAGACACCACATTAGTTAAAACCTACCAAGAATTGGGAATTGAATCGACAGATTCAATAATTGTTGTAGAAAGGTTTGACTAGAGAAAGTTTGAGTCCATGTGCAGTACCTTCTGTATTGGCACCTAAGAAGAATGGAGAATGGTGAATGTGTAATGATTCCAGAGAAATTAACAAGATAATAGTGAAATATAGGTTTCCTATACCGAGAATGGATGATATAATGGATACTTTGACTAGAGAAAAGTATTTTACCAAAATTGATTTGAAAAGTGGGTATCATCAGATCAGAATCAGAGAAGGTGATGAGTGGAAGATTGATTTCAAGACAAAAGGAGGTTTGTATGAGTGGTTGGTTATGCCTTTTGGTTTAAATATGGCACCGAGTACTTTTATGAGGTCGATGAATGAAGTTTTGAAGAAATTATTGGGTAAGTTTTTGATTGTGTACCTTGATGATATTCTAATATTTAGTAAGACCAGAGAAGAACATTTGTTGCATGTTAAGCAAGTATTGCATAGATTGAAAGAAGAAAAGTTGTTTATTAACATGAAAAAGTGTTCCTTCACGAAAGAGGAGATTATGTATTTGGGATTTGTGATTTCAGTTAATAGTTTGAAGATGGATTTTGAAAAGGTTGAAGCTATTTTGAATTGGCCTACACATGAAAATGCTAGTGAGATAAGATCATTTCATGGTTTGGCAATTTTTTACCAAAAGTTCATTAGGAATTTCAGTTCAATTTGTAATGCTATGACTGGGACTACGAGAGGAGATAAAAGAGAATTCAAGTGGACACATGGAGCTGATAAAAGTTTTGAGACCTTGAGGCAGAAGGTTGCTGAATTGCCTATTTTGGCATTGCCTGAATTTAATAAGGTATTTCAAGTGGAATGTGATGCAAGTGGTAGTGTAATTGGAGCTGTGTTGACTCAAGAAGGTAAACCTATTTCTTTATTTAGTGAAAAGTTGAATGATGCAAAAAGAAAATACTCTATGTATGATCAAGAATTCTATGCTATTGTTCAAGCACTGAAGAAATGGAGACATTATTTGATACCGAGTGAACTTGTGTTCTATGACAATCATAAGCCTTTTTAGTATTTGGGTAGTCAGAATAAGTTGAATCAAAGACATATGAAATGGGTTGAGTATTTGCAAACCTATACATTTATGATAAAGCATAAGAGTGGAGTTACTAATCAAGTTGCTGATGCATTAAGTAGAAGGAGATTTTTGATGATCGAGATGAAAATTGAAGTTCTTGGCTTTGATGACATGAGAGATTCTTATGAATTTGATCTTGATTTTTCTGAGTCATGGAGTAAGTGTAGAGCACCTATTCAAGATCAACCGATTACTAAATGGGAAGAATATTTCATTCAAGAAGGTATGTTGTTTAAAGGTATTAGCTATGTATACCAATAGGACCAATGAGAACTAATTTGATAAAAGAGAAACATAGTAGTGGTTTGGCTAGACATTTTGGTGTTGATAAGACATTGAATTTTCTTAAGGAAAAATAATTTTGGCTATAGTTGTATAAAGATGTTCAAAAATTTGTCAAAAGTAATGGAATTTATGAAGTTGCAAAAGGAGTAAGTTATAATACTGGATTGTATACACCGATTTCTGTTCCTGAGAAACCTTGGATTGATATCAGTATGGATTTTGTTCCTGTCTTACCAAAGATAGTAAGAGGTAATGATTCTATATTTGTTGTTGTGGACAAATTTTCTAAAATGGCACATTTAATACCTTGTAGAAAGACATCAGATGTAGTACATATAGAAGATCTTTTATTTAAGGAAATTGTCAAATTGCATGGATTATCGAGCAGTATTATCTCTGATCGAGATAGTAAATTTTTTGGATACTTATGGAAGACCTTTTGGAGAAATTTTGGTACTAAGTTGAAATATAGTTCTACATTTCACCCACAAACCGATGGACAAACAAAAGTTGTGAATAGAAGTTTGGGAAATATTTTGAGATGTTTAGCTAGAGACACACCAAGTAATTGGCAGTTTGTATTGGCACAAGTAGAGTTTGCATAAAATAATTTAGTGAATAGGAGTAATGGAAAAACACCTTTTGAGATTGTAAATGGCATACAACCGAGAGGTATATCAAATTTGAGGGATATTGCTGATGAAAAGAGAAGTGTTGAGGAGTAAAGTTTGATGAGTACATGAAGACATTGCATGAAGATGTGAAACATAAGTTGGAGAAAAGTAATCAGAAATAAAAAGATAGAGTTGATAGATCAAGAAGACATAAGACTTTTGTAGTTGGTGATGAAGTGATGGTTCATTTGAAGAAAGATAGATTTCCTATTGGAACATATGGGAAGCTGAAAATGAAGAAGTTTGGACCTTGTAAGATTTTGAAGAGATTTGATAGTGGTAATGCTTATGTGATTGAGTTACCTGATGACATGGATATATCACCTATTTTCAACATTTGTGATTTTTATGAGTACCATGGGCTAGATGAAGAAATGACAGTACCAAATGATTATCTTAAGAAACCAATAGAAGAAGTTGAGCAAATTTTGGAACAAAGAATTGGCAGAAGTACAAGAGGAAAGCAGTTTATGGAATATCTGGTAAAGTGGAAGAATAGACCAATTGAAGATAGTTCATGGATTTCACAATTTGAGTTGGATGCAGATCAGATCATACCTATTTCATGATTCAGAGAATCATTTTAAATAACCCCAAGTGTCTGATGCAGAAGCATCTAGGGTCCTTGGCAATCCTGTGTCACCAAAATGATGTTTGAATTTTTCTGTATTGCTTGGTTCCTTCTTTGACCGAGTTGGTTCGATGTTTCTTAATTTAATTTATTTAATAGTGTTGGTTGGTTATCTCTCTAGCACTCGAAGAATTTCCTTGGTGCTTGGTGATGCTTGTCTGGCACTCGGTTATCCTTTCTTACCAAGTTGTTTATTTTAGAATTTTTTTGAGGTCGACTTGTGTAATTAATTTTGGTCATGGATTTAATGATGATATCTATCATTGGGAAGCATGTGTACCTAGATCCGGTCATTCCTTCTGTTGATGGTGGATCTGAAGGCCGACTTGATTTAATAGCCTCTTGTATAAATGTAGTTGTTTTGTTAGAATTTAGGGAGTCAATTTTGATAGAAGATAGAAGCTAGAAGATTAGAGATTATTGGAAGATCCTCGCATGTTGGAGGACTTATGTACTTGATTGTAATATCTATCCTAAACTAGGAAGGCCTTACAGCCCGACATGTATCAAATTGAAGTTAATATATGAAAGATATTTACATTCTCTCTCTCACTGTTGTGTTGTTGCTTCTGCATGTGATCTTTACAAGGTGGATCTGGTTAGGGTGTGCCTTTGGCCCCTCTCCCCATCCTCCCTTGTGTCACTATTGATATAAAAAATCCTAGGTACACTATCTCCTTTTTCATGAAAGAACACTTCTTGATGTTTATCAATAACTTTTCTTCTCTTAATCTCTACAACACTTGTCTTAGATGCAACAAATGATCCTATTTTGACTTACTAAAAAATTAGAATGTCATATAGGTAAACAATCACAAACTTACCCTATAATTTCTTTAATATCTCACTCATAAACCTCATGAATGTACTAGGTGTGGCACATTGGTTAGTCCAGAAGGCATCACTAACCACTCATACAACCCAAAATTTGTCTTGAATGCAATCTTCCACTCATCATCTTCTTTAGTTATGATATGATGATAACCACTTTTCAAATCAATCTTTGTGAAATACTTTGCTCTACGCAAATAATTCATTATATCATCTATCCAAAGAAAAGTAGATATATACTTCATTATGATCCTATTTATATCTCTAGAATCAGTACACATTCTCCACTCTACATTCTTCTTAGGCACTAACACTGATGACACTAAAAAAGGACCCAAAATCTTTTTGGTAAAACCCTTCAACATTTTTTATGCTTTCCTATTCAATTAGATTCATTATCTACTAGTATCATGCGATGTGCTCCTTTGTTTGGAAAACTAGCTTGTGGAATAAGATCCATGCAATGACTGATACTCCTTACAGGTGGGTATGTGCATGATCATGGTATGCCAAAAAGTGGTGATGTGAAAAAGAAGTCATGATTGATAGACTCTTTGAAAAACAACTCTAACTTTCAAACAATATAACATTTTTGAAATCTAAAATATACATCACATCCTATGCTTCACCTAGTACAATAATAATAAATAATTCTTTCAATTTGATGAAATTTAGACTAAGTTAAGGTGGTCAGACATGAGCATATTTATGTTTAGGAAAATTTGTAGCAGAAAAATCATAATGAATTATTTACTTGAAATAAAAATATAAAAAATATACATCACATCCGGACATGATTCTACTACTTTTATCTAGAATCTTATAAAAAAATATTATCATTTGATTTTTTTTAATGTGGTCAGACATACACCTACTTGTTATCTTTCTAGTCTTGATTGATAGACTTATTGAAAAATAGCTATAACTTTCAAACTGTATAACATTTTTGAAATCCAAAACATATGTCACATTCTATGATTTTCCTACTACAAGAAAAATAAATTTTTTTTTCAATTTGATAAAGTTTCGACTAAGTTAACGTGCTTAGACATGAGAGTTTTTGTATTCTAGAAAAGTTGCAGAAGAAAAATCATAATTAATTATTTACTTGGAAAAAAACTACAAAAAAATATGTGTCACATCCGGACATGATTCTAGTACTTATATATAGAATCTTGTAAAAAACAAAAATCATTTGATTGTGTTTAAGGTGGTCAGACATATACCTACTTCTTATTTTTTCCAAAAAAATTTGTACTACTACATTGAGATTTGAAATTTTCAATATATAGAATTATTTTTTTTCAAAAAAGGATTTTATCTTAGAAACTAAATTCAAATTTCTATAGATTTTCTTGTTACATATTTTTGATATAATATTTAATTTGTTCAATTTTTTTATGTCAACTTGCCTAAACCTGATTTTCTAAATTTTCATTGCCACTTAAGGGCCTAGTTTGGCATACCATGATCCCGCACATACCTAGGTGGAAATCCATCGGTTACATAATCTAAGATAATGTCTTCATATTCTATCAACAAATCCTTTATCTCCTTAGGTTCTACTTCTTCGAATTCCAAATCAAACTTCTCAGGAATCAAAGCATAACATATACTATGACTTTTTAAACCATCTAATAACTCTATTCCCTCAACCAAAAAAATTGTAAGATTGGTATAAATCTCACTCTTATGAGTCTCTACTAAAGGTAGCATCACTTGTTTCATCCCATTTGCAGAAATCATATACATTTCCTCCTTCCATCATGAAAATATTGTCTATCATACTAACATGGTCTACCCAAAAAGATATGACAAGCATCCATAGACATAATATCACAAATAACTTCATCATGATAATATCAGATCTTTAACTTTACCAAACATTGTTCACTTACAAGTATCTTGAGATCATCCTTTATCTAGGCTATCTAATAGGGTTTGGGATGCTTCAATCACTTCAACTTCAACTTCTCCACAAACTCCTTGAAGGATATGTTATCTGAACTATCATTGTCAATGATCACCTTACAATATTTTTTTTCAAATTTTCATCTTTTATTAAACAAAAATTTCCTCTACAATAACTCCTGGTCCACCTCTTCATGACATAGGGCTCTCCTTTCCATTAGGGATTCTCCATCCTTAGGTTGGTTCAAATATTTAGTAGGCTCTTCCTCCACATAAGAGGATCTACCCTTTTTCTCAATCATCTTACTTGAATTCCCTTGGGTATAATCAAAGGCTCAATGTCCTTATCCTCCACACTTGAAGTAGGTTCCTCTAAAAAATCTTATGTCATCTCTTCTATAACTTCTTGATCCACCATCTCTAGGGAAATTTATTTCATCCCTTCAGTACAAACTCTCTTCTTTGAATTTTTCCTTTCCTCTGTTCTATTCCCACAAGTTCTTCCTCCTCCACCAAACATTCTCCCTCTCTAAAATCTTCCACCTCTTCCTCCTCATCTTTGTTCTTGTCTTTTGTTCAACTTTTCCTCATATTTTAGGGCATACTAATAAGTTTCTTCTACACTTTGTAACTTAAAAAAAAATGATCTCATCATGTATACATGTCCTCAAACCATTGAGATATCTTGAAACCCTTTCAATATTATCATTTGTATATCCAGATTTGATATCTAATTTGTAGAACTCCTCTATATACTCCTTCACACTAAGATCCTCTTGCTTTAGGTTTTGAAAATTCCTAAACAAATTTACTTGGTTCATTAGGTAAGCACTTGGCCTCCAATCTATTCACCATCATATCCCATGACATGATTTTCTCCTCACCTCTTTTTTGCCAATAAATCTGAAAATGATCCCACCACAATGATGCATGACCTCTCAGCTCTATGAAAGCATACTTCACCTTCTCATCTTCACTTGCACCCTCAAATTCAAAGTAATTTTCCATATTTTTAATCCAATCAAGAAACTCACCTGAATCTAACTTTCCATCATAATTAGGTGGATTAAAATGAGGTTTTTTGTTCACTTTAGTTATGGCTCTTAAGAGGCTTTCATCTCCATGTTTAAGTTCTATTGCCTCTTCTTCCTCATCCTCACTCACATCATCAATATGGCAACCTGTTCTCTAGGTCATTCCAACAACTTCCAATCTAGCTTTTATTTGTCTCAACATGTCCATCATGGTTGGATCTTCATCTCTCCTTCAATGAACCATCTTGCGCAAGTCCTCTACAATTATAGGTCATATCCTCACTCTACCACCCCACAATAAACAAATATTGGGATTTGCAACTACTAGTTGTAGAAATTAACTTCCTCAAGGAATGAAAACTCACTATGATACCACTTGGTCTAGTCACAGATAGAAGGACGTCAAGAGGCCTTTCTAACCTATGCAGAAAGCCTCACACAATAGAAATAAAAAGAATCAATCTAGAGACAACCAAGATTAGCCTTCACATTATCAGAAAATCATTTACAATTGATCTGCAACAAGCAGTCTTACATTCTAGGTGTACAATCCTAATTACAAATATAGATCATATATGCTAACCTTTAAGATATTATCTTATTAACCATACCTACTAAGCAACCAAGAACTATTGAACTCCCTCTAAGGATCAATCACATCAACTTATAAAGCATTTTAAAGAATCAAGTTGACCTAGAAGTTACATTTCCCAATGAGAAGAAAATATATTACAATTATAGGTTAGGACTTAAATCATAAGAATCTCTCTCACATATATAAAATATGAATCACAATCCTTTAAGTAGGTCGACCAAAGGTGTAAAAACATCAAGAAGTGAGCCACAAAGCTTCATTGATCAGGAAATGTATCAACAAGATTGGAAAATACAAGCTGGCCATGAAACATGAAGATTAGATAGGACCCGCCAAGAATCCATGAGATCTCAACATAAAAGTTTTCAATCCAGGTGAAAACCTACGTGTAGGTTCAACATGATGATAGAAACATGCCACAAGGTCCATAATTACCAAATATCCAAATGAAAGGTGCTCTAAAAGAAACTCAGAGACTGAACAAATAGTAAAACATAAAGAAAATATTGTTTTGGTTGATGCAAGATTATCAAGAAACCCAAGATGCTCCTGCATCAAAGAGACCATAAAAATATCAATTTTTTATCTATTCCATAAAGTTTCCACTCATTTATATGTCTCCAACAATCTCCAACTATATTTTCATAGTCATCAAAGAAGTTTCAAAGTTTATGGTCTATCATATAGCCCCATTTATAATGGAGATACTAGAAATTAGTGTATTGTGCAAGTCTAATAGAGAAAAGGGACCGACATGAAATATAGTGGTCCTTTCAAGTATTTTTATCCTTCAAATATCTCTGGTAATCTCATATTTTTCGTACAAAGTTATTCAAAGGTTGAAATATGACAGTTTTAAATAATTATGTAAATATTTGAAACAATTTCAAATGTTTTAATTGTATTTGAGGGATAAAATATAATTAGCAATTACAAGAGAAATATTTATACTTTTTTAGAAAAGTAAAATGAGTAAAATGATATATTTTTTGAATACAACAAAAACTTATGAATGTGTAACACTAATAAGTTTAAAATTTATAGACATTCCATCTTGTTGGATGAAGAATTTTTTTTTTTTACACAAGTATTCATGAGTTGAAAACTATTAATATTTTTAAATAGTATTTATACCTCTATATTTATTTAGAAATAGACTATTGCTCCTTTATAAATCATGTACAATCGATACAAATTTGTAAATATTAAATTATATAGGCTCTTGATAATATATAAAGAAATAAAAATGGATATGATGATACTTCTGTTCACTTTAGATAGCATCATTATCTAAACTTTTGCCCATGTCAGCATCATATATATATATATATATATATATATATATATATATATATATATATATATATATATATATATATATATATATATATATATATATATATATATATATATATATATATATATATATATATATATATATATATATATATATATATATAAATGTATATGTATATGTATATGTATATGTATATGTATGTATGTATGTATGTATGTATGTATGTATGTAGAATGCGTAAAAGATATGCTCAAATAGTATACAGCACAGGCCTTACTTGAATTGCTGAATAACATTTGAGCATATATCCTGAGATGGGAGAATCAAATTATATTAGTTCAAGAAGCTGATGTTAATCCAACTAAAAGTAGATTCATAATCTTTAAATACTAAGTGAACTTCATAGGATATGTTAAATATAATTGGAGGTTCTCCTTTTTACTTATATGATACATTGGAATGTCAGGTTTAAGTTATGAAAAGTCTAGCTTATTTATGCATTAATTCTTACAATACAACAGATATCTCAGAGACAAAATAAAAGAAGGTCATAGTATTTTTGTTGTCTTTACATAATCACTTTTTTAATATTAACCCTTGATTAGTTGGAGTGGTAGAGTTTTTCTATGTTTTTCAGGAGGACACATTCAAGAAGCTACCTTTAGCACCAGATCATATATCTCCAGCATGGATGTATACAAATTCACATACTTAATGATGTAACAATAAAATGTATCATTTAAAAGCAGCAATGGAAGAGTTGTATTTGTATTTACTTGATATTATCGAGTAGTGGGTATGCCCACTGAAAGGAGGTAATTTGAACAGATATAAGACTCACCTTGTATAAAAAGTGGGAATGCCCACAAGGAATATGTAATAATAAAATCTTGACTATGATTGAGTCGTGGGTATGCCCATGTAAAACTGTATAAGTACAGGACCTCGGGTCCTAGGCTAGGCTGGAGGTTTTCTCCACCCTGCTCTTTCCTACCAGCGCCCACAGCGAGCGGGGTCACATGTATTAAAAATTTTAATATAATAATAAAATTTTACAGGGCTTCGACCTTTTACCGATCAAAATAAAAATAAAAATATATAAACAATGAACCTATATATAGGATAATATGCTGAGTGAATCCAACAATAACAACATGTCTTCAATAACTAAGGAAAAATAGATCCCTGTAAATAGAGTTATATGTTAGTCCAATGAAAGGAATCAAATATTCAATTTAAAAGTACTACAAGAAATCTATAATTTTTAGATAGAGTAACTGATAAAAAAATGTCTAAAAAGTTAAGTAATACTTTCTTTTAAGATTTTTACATTTAATAATAAAAAAAATTAACATGTGATAAATACATCAAAGAAAATGAAATACTCACATTTCAATCAAATGTAGATAAATCTTTTTATAGTGTCATATTCTTAATCAATGGAAAAAAATAATTTAGAATTGTATCAACTTTATTGAAGTATCTCCTTCTCCAATACATTTTTATAAAAATTAATGACACTATCCCTCCAAAATATACTCCATAAGATAATCCCATTGCTATTCCATACCAAGGATATCTTGTGCTTTTCATTTTTTGGCTAATTGGAAGTGGAGGAGGTTGAACAAATTGTGGCCAAGAATAATTTTTGGGTAAGGGATAGCCCCACAAATTAGAATTTCTTGAATAAGAGGATACATTAAATGTGGTTATATATTATCCTTGTGGTATACTTCTTGCAAGGTGGTTGTTGGATAAATTCAAGAAACCTAATGAGCATAGATAATCAAACTCTCGATGGATTTGCCCTGAGAAGTTATTTCTTGAAATGTCTAATGACTCTAATTGGCTCATTTCTCCAAAACTACTTGGAATGGTCTCATTCAACTTATTCATTGAAAGGTTCAAAATCCTCAATCCCTTCAAATTATAAAAATTGGATATAATTTCTCCCTCCAATTCATTATATTTAAGAGATCTATGGATGTGAGTGTGGAAAGAGTATATGGGTAGTGCCCATCTCTGCCTTTTGAAATCCAATCCATCTTGATATGTAACTCCATTAATAAATTTACTTATGGACAATATAAAACCATCTTGGCTTTCATTCATCATTTCTTGCAATGATACAATTGTGTGTGGAATTGAACCTGAGAGGTAATTGGAAGAAATTTGCAATATTTTAAGGCTCATTAGTTTTCCTAATTCTAAAGGGATAGTACATGTAAACATGCTCTCCTTCATCACCAATATTCTTAGACTTGATAGAATTGTAATCAACCAAGTTATGCCCAATATCAAGAACTTGTAAATTTGAAAAATTTACTATTGAGGAAGGGAACAATCTATTAAGACTATTATCATGAAAAAGTAATGAACTTAATTGACTTATCTTACTAAATTCATGTGGTAAGCTTCCTTCCAAAATATTGTTTCCCAAATTTACGACAATTAAAGAAGAGAAATTGAATAGGCTCATGGGGATCATTCCAGTTATATGGTTGTTTGCGAGATCTAGTAGCTTGAGTTTAGATAACTTTCCAAGGCTTGAAGCAATAGATCCACTAAACAAATTATCATTGAGTAGCAATATACTCATATTAGAAGGCCACATTGATGGCATGTGCCCATTGAGATCATTTCTAGATACATCTAGCTCTTCTATGCTTACCCTTATTCAAATATTTGAGGGCATGATTCCTTCCAAATGATTTCTTGAAAGGTTTAGATGAACCAATAGAGGATTGGTTTCCCGTAGACAAAAAGGAATTATGCCCACAAGACTGGCGTTAGTTAATTCTAATATTTGAATTGAGAATTTAGTTGAAATCCAAGTTGGAAATTCACTGTCAATCACACATGACACTTAATATAGGTAAGATAAATTGAATGGTGGAATCCAAGTTGTGCTAATATTTATCACACAATTAGATATATAGAATTGATTTAGGCTTGTAAGGTTGTGAAATTTTTTTTCTGAAATAGACTGGTAATGATTTAATGATAGGTATAGAAGAACTAAAGAATGTAGAAGGGAAGAAAAATAGATTGTTTCATTGAAATAATTACTGTAAGAATTTGCCTAAGGCAAAGAATAGAAACCAAGATCTAGAAGCTCAAGAGATAGCACAAGAGAGACAAAATATGATATGATCAATGATCAAATAATGAAATAGATTGATGATTGATTGATTATACAAAGTAGGAATGCCTCAATATATAGGCAATGCAATAAGACTACATGATAAGGAGATGATAAGATATCACCCACACAAGGTGGAATCACATGTCCACCAAAGGTGGATCATCTTCCAATATGCAATAAAGTATGTGCATTGGATTAGGATGATAATGTGATAAGAGCACTAAAGGTGGATCTCACACACAACGAGGTATGTGATAACAACTATCACACCTAAAGTGGAGATTCTCCTAACCATGTGCTAAAATGAAATGCAAACTCCTAAGTGTCTCAAAGACAACTAATATGCAAATGCATTATCCTAAGTAAACTTAAGTAAAGTGTAATTAGTAAATACTTAATTACACCAACACCCCCCCTTAAGTGCAACTTAGGGGAATGCACTTAAGCTCACAATGCAAGATGGGTCCCGGCTACTAGGCCATGTTAGGTACCCATGTACAATATGCAAGAACAATGCAATCTCTCATAAAGTGGAGAAAGAGGGAAAACCTCATGGGAAAAACCCTCCCCCAAAAGAGAGATGAATACAATAATAGAATATGAGAGAGAAGATCTCATATGAGGAAAATATCCCCCCCATAAGATAGAAGTAGTGGTAGAGAGACCAAGTAGCCCCCCCTCAATGTAGAATGAACACCAATGGGAGATGCTCCAGGCTCGATGTAGAAACTACTCCATAAGTGTAGAACAACATTCCTCCCCTTAGGAAGAAACAATACCAAAGGTGAATATATGAAGCCTCCTCCCCAATCTCTAGGAAGAAACTTCAAAGAGTATAGAATCTCTGAAACCTGCTCAAGTGTCCCCATGTCAAAGTTGAAAGTTGCCTCATCCAAATCATGTGTACTAAGCCACTCTGTTGAAAAAGACAAATCAGGTTCAACTGAGGATGAATGTAGAACATGTACTAAAGATCCAAGTATCTCCTCTGAAGAGAAAGTGACCTCCTCCAACTGCTGTATCAAAGTATCCACAATCATGTCACCCTTGAAAGAATGATCAAGTAGAGAATGAATATGAGGGTTAGCATGTTCCCTCGCAACAACTAAAGAAGGATCATCTTCACCAAAGAGAAGATGAATGTCATCAATAAAGTCTCCCAAATATGAAGTATAGGACTCCATAAACAAACCTGCAATGTCTGTCAAGTATTCATCCCATGGAACCAAGTCTGGAAGACAATGAATATCCTGCTGCACTGAAGCACCTGAATCCATGTGAATGCAAGCATCATCAGGCACAAGAGTAGAAGTAATCTCAATAGGAGGAGATGAAATAGAAGGCTCAAGAACTTGATCACGAGTGAGAATACCCAAGTTCAAGTAGCCAAAACTCTCCTCAAAATTTGAATCATCACTGTAATCATCATATGCTGAAGACTCGCTATCTGAAGAATCACTATCATCAAGAGGAACAAAATCTGCAAAGGAGTACAACCGAGAAGAGTGATCCACTATCCCCGTAGCAATAACTGCTCTACTCTCCAAGTCCTTGATGAAAACTGAATCAGGTGTAAATTCCACAGTCTTCTTTGTTGCACCATTTGTGATTTGATAGATAGAAAGAAGGTTATTGATCAAGTGTGGAACACACAACACATCATTGAAGTGTCCATCCTTAACTTCAATACTTCCTTTCCCAAGCACATTCATGTAAGTGTGATTGCCCATCAAAATAGGTGGACCTTTACAAGGCTCAAATGATGAAAACATGGACTGTGAAGAAGCCATATGATGAGAAGCCCCTGAATCTAGAAGCCATCTACCTGAATCATGACTTGAAGAAGCATATAAAGTGTGTCCTTTTTGAGTGACAAATGTGTGACCCTTCCCTTTATCTTTTTCTAAATTGGGTGAAGAAGAGGTTGAGGTAGACATCCTAGAAGGCAATTTGATGTTGTTCTTGGCAAGAAGATTCTTCAATTCATCAATGTCCTTCTTATAACAAAAGTGTTCTTCATGTCCATCCTTTTTGCAATATGCACAAAACCGCTTCTCCTTCTTTGAAGATTCACCCTTTTGAGGTGATGTAGAAGTGTCCTGTTGTGTGGAAGTTGATGTTGTGCCTTCTTGTTGAGACTTAGACTTCCAATTCTTCTTCTTCTTTTGACTTTGATTGCCTTGACTCTCATGATTAGCCACCAATGCCTTGGAAGTTGAAGACTTGAGAATCCCCATACTCATCAATTTTGTTTGTTCTAAGACCAACATTTCTAAAAATGACTCAAATGAAGGCTTAATGAAGGCACTTCCCATTGTCAACTTGTGAGTATTGTAACTTGAAACAAAGGCTACATATTCAGGAGGAAGATGATTCAACAAGTGACTAACCAACTTCGCATCCTTGATGGGATTACCACAATCATCAAGTTGTGCTCTATAGTCATTGACTTTGGTGAGATAATCTTGAATTGTGTCAAAGTTCCTAGGATCTAATTTGAGGAGATCAATCTCAATTTTGAATCCCATTTGCTCATCCACTTTACCAAACAATTCTTCAAGTTTTTCCCATGCTTCTTTAGCATCATTTATGTTTTTGATGTGATACATTACTGCTTGAGACATATTCTCTCTTAAGACTCCTAAAGCTTGATAATTTCTTCGTGACCATTTATCTATTGCAGTAGTATCATCAGCGGTGGGTTTTTTAATTGTACCATCCACATAAGGATTTAAACCTTGAACCATTAACTTGCTCCATACATTATCTTTCCATGTAGCATAGTTATGTGGAGTTAATTTTGCAATTGAACCCATGATGCAGAAATGAAAAGAGCACAAAAAGAGAGACACCAACACACAAGACACCCCCCCAATTCACTCAATCAAAGAACCCCCCCAAAAAAATGATGATTTTGGCACTTTATAGCTAGTGCATGTACAATTGCCACTTGCCAAAATTGATCAAAGTGGACTTCTGATTTTGATGATTACAACAGAAAATATGAAGCTATATTAGACTCAAACAAATAAGACACAAGATCTCTCAAGGATCTAACAAATTACAAGTGCCAAAAATAGGCTAAAATAGACCAAATTCTGAAAGTACTATGTCTACTCAAAATTTTTTCAAACTGATACCAGATCTGGAAAGTAGACAGAAAATCATGAACTTTCAAAAAAAATAGTACTTGAAAATGTGTCCATATGAGCCCGAACGAAGCCTCTAAAGTTGTAAAAATCTGGATTTGCAATTTTCAGAAAATATCAGAAATAGAAATAAGAAATCACCTACACCATTGTGTAGATCATGAAATTCTACCCCAAAACAAAAAAAATTGCTCTGAAAAAGGAGTCCGGATGACTGAGATATCACTGTTTGAAAATTGCCTCTGAAATTATTTTTTCTGAATCGCCGTCGCCGAACCTTGAAAATTCAAATGGCTCTAGATTTGGCTTCAAATGTCTGATTTGGATGAAACAAAATTTGATTTAGGGGTTTTTGGACCTCCTCAATGTGATTCCAACCTCTGATTTGCACCAGCAAGCTCCAATTTTGACCTGCAATAAAAATCTCTCAAAATAGGCTATACAAATGAAACTCCTATGGCTCTGATACCATGTAAGAATTTGCCTAAGGAAAAGAATAGAAACCAAGATCTAGAAGCTCAAGAGATAGCACAAGAGAGACAAAATATGATATGATCAATGATCAAATAATGAAATAGATAGATGATTGATTGATTATACAAAGTAGGAATGCCTCAATATATAGGCAATGCAATAAGACTACATGATAAGGAGATGATAAGATATCACCCACACAAGGTGGAATCACATGTCCACCAAAGGTGGATCATCTTCCAATATGCAATAAAGTATGTGCATTGGATTAGGATGATAATGTGATAAGAGCACTAAAGGTGGATCTCACACACAACGAGGTATGTGATAACAACTATCACACCTAAAGTGGAGATTCTCCTAACCATGTGCTAAAATGAAATGCAAACTCCTAAGTGTCTCAAAGACAACTAATATGCAAATGCATTATCCTAAGTAAACTTAAGTAACGTGTAATTAGTAAATACTTAACTACACCAACAATTACCATAGACATACAAGATAATGAGGGAGGAAAGCCAAGAAAATTAAGAGAGAATGGTCTCTCTTACTTGGTTATATCCAAGATCTAAAAGATGTAACAAAGAGAAACTCCCAATGGAAGTCAGTGTTCTTCTGCTAATTTGGTTTATATAAAGGAAAATGATATTTAAAGATGAAAGATTGTCAAGGCATGAAGGTATGTGTCCATTAAAGTTATTTCCTACAAGATAATAGACTATAAGGTGATTAAGAAAACAAAGGCAGGAAGGTATGCTTCCATTCAAGTTATCAAGTGAAAGATCAAGGAGTATTCTTGATATTGTATAAACAATGAATTGTATCTTCAATAACTTAATAGAATGCTAAGTGAAGCCTTGTAAAATGATTTTTATAAGGAATGCAAACTTATGAATGTGTAACACTAAGTTAAAAACTTTGAGACACCCGATTTTGTTAAAAGAAGAATAAAATAGTTTCACACAACTTTTCATGCGCTAAAAACTATTAACTAGTATTTTACATAACATTTACATCTGAATGTTTATTTATAATAAGATTGTTGGTCCATCCCAAAATAATGTACACTAGAAAAAAATTGTAACTATTAGATTATATAATCTTGATATTGCATATAAAAAATGAAGTTGTATCTTCAATAACATAATAACATGCTGAGTGAAGCCTTGTAAAATGATGTTTATAAGAAATGAAAATTTATGAATATGTAACACTAAGTTAAAAACTTTGAGGCTCCATGTTTTGTTAAATGAAGAATAAAATAGTTTCACACAAGTTTTCATGAGATGAAAACTATTAGTATTTTAAATAATATTTAGATCTGAATGTTTATTTATAACAAGTTTGTTGGTCCTTCCCAAAATCACGTACACTATAAATAAAAATTCTAACATAATAACATGCTGAGTGAAGCCATCAATAATAACATATCTTCAATAAGAAAGATACATCAAGAAGCATCCTAACCAAAAGTAGATTCCTGTAGATAGAATTATATGTTAGTAACAATGATAGGATTCAATTACTCAATTCAAGAGTACTACAAGAAATGTATAATTTTTAGATAGAACAACTAGAAAAAAAATCTAAAAACTTAAGTACTAATCTCTTTAAAAAAATTTGCATTTAATTCTAGATAAATTATGAGAAATACAACAAAGAAGAAGAAAAACTCACATTTCAATGAAGTGTAGATTGATCCCTTGACAGTGTTAGATTCTTCATCCATGGAAACAAAATTTTTAGAATTGTGTCAACTTTATTGAAGTATATGCTTCTCCAACTTATTTTTATCAAAATAAATGACATTATCCCTCCAAAAGCTACTCCATATGACAATCCCAATGTTATCCCATACCAAGGATATCTAGTACTTTGCTTTCTTTTGTTAGTTGGAACTGGAGGAGGTTGAAGAAATTGTGGCCAAGAACAATTTATGGGTAGTGGACACCCCCACAAATTAGGATTTCCTAAATAAGAGGATTCTCCAAATGTTGTCATGTGTGGCCCTTGTGGTGTTCTTCCTGAAAGGTGGTTGTTAGATAAATCCAAGAAGCCTAAAGAGTTTAGAAAATCAAACTCTTATGGGATTTTTCATGAAATTTTATTTTTTGAAAGGTCTAAGGATTCTAGTTGTCTCATTTCTCCCAAAGTACTTGGAATGGTCCCATTCAAATTATTCATTGAAAGGTTCAAAAGCCGCATTCCCTTCAAATTCCCAAAATCATTAGTAATTTCTCCCTCTAACTCATTCTTTGAGAGATCTATGGATGTAAGAGTGGAAAGAATATATGGATAGTGCTCATCTATACCTTTTGAAGCCATATCCAATCCATCTTGATAAAAAAATTTTGTAGTAGAAAATATGTAACCATCTTGGCTTTCAATCATCATTGCTTGCAGTGATACAATTGTGTGTGGAATTGAACTTGAGAGATGATTGGACGAAAGGAGCAAGATTTGGAGGTTCATTAATTTGCCCATCTATAAAGAGATGCTACCTATAAAATTGTTCTCCTTCATCACCAATACCCTTAGACTTGACAGATTTGTAATCAACATTGGGATTTCACCTCCAAACAGGTTATCCCCAATATCAATAACTCGCAGATTTGAGCAATTTACTATTGAGAAAGGGAACAATCCATTAAGACTATTAATGTTAACAACTAATGAATGCAATTCACTTAGCTTACTAAATTCATGAGGTAAGCTTCCTTCCAGACTATTATTCCCCAAATTTAGGACCCTTAGGGAAGAGAAATTAGATAGGCTCATAGGGATCATTCCAGTTATATGGTTGTTTGGAAGATCTAGTAGCTTGAGTTTAGATAACTTTCTGAGACTTGAAGGAATGTTGCCACTGAAAAATTATCAATGAGTCACAATATGGTCATATTATAAGGCCACATTGATGGCATGTGCCCACTCAGATCATTTCTAGAGAAATCTATCTCTTGTATGTGTATCCCTATTGAAGTATTTGACGATAGGCTTCCTTCCAGAGAATTTCTTGAAAGGTTTAGATGAACCAATAGAGGACTGGTTTCCCATAGCCAAGAGGGAATTATGCCCAAAAGAATGGTGTTTGTTATTTCCAACCATTTAAGTTGATGAAGGGCACAACCACTCTGATACGAGTTGATGAAGGGTGCTCCCCTTAATACCACAAACACATAACAAAAATAGAGAAACAACAACAATAATATGCAAGAACAGAAAATTGGCTTCTTATTATCTCCACAAATGTGGAATTACAAACTTTCAGAATTACAATATGGAAAGCCACATGGGCATTCCCTTACAATATTTTGTAGGACAAAGCCTCGAATCAATACCCAGATCTAGTACCCAGAACTCTACCGAACTACCTAAGACAACACTACAGGCCTTCTCTATATAGGCAATTTCCACCGCTCGAGAAGGTTCCAAAAATTTAGCCCATAGGGCCGACCAAACTTAGAAATATTTTATTTTTCAATTTATTACATCAAAGTCGGCTCAAAATAACTTTTGAAACCCGAATAAAAATTTTGAAGGAAAATTATTTTTTGCCATTTCAGGTGGCCCGACTTTCAGAGACCATAAGTCATCACTAGTTGACCCAATTGACTATTATAACCCCATTTCAGAAATGCCATGAAGCGCTCTACAGGCCTGATCAATATAAAGGACTCGTCACCCAAATTTTTGACCTCATCTGGGGCCTCTAAAGCCTTCAAAACTGAGTTCAAAGTTTCTGTACCCTGCTGCCAATACCGAAAATCTTTAATATCTTCAAAACTAGACCTGATCTAGCCATGAAACTTTGCTGGCAGGATGATATGACTGAGATGAACCTCCACATGTAAAATTAGAATATTCTGAGATTTATGACCAACTTACTAAAAATAGCAAGTTCCCATAAATAGAAGCTCTGCACAAGATAGCCCTTATTGAATACAAAAACAAAAATATTTTTGGGTGATGCAAGATTGCTCTTACACCCAGGATGCTTTTGCATCAGACACCTGGGGTAATTTGAGAAGTGACCCCGTCAAGTCTCAGGTGTGTAGAGGAAAACCAAGGCGGTTAACCTCCTCCTTTGTTAGCCATGATGAATCTTCAACAGGTCATCCTTTCCACTTGACCAAATATTCTTCATATGTCTCGTTCCTTGTGCTTCTGCCAACATGACTATCTAGTATGTCTTCAATCTTCTTGATATTTGAACCGGTTGCTGGAATACTCCACTGTGCTACTGTAACCTCATCTTCAACACCTCCCTCATGATACTCTATCAGATCTGAAATTTTAAACACTAGTGGAATATTCAGCTCTATAGGCAATTCTACCTCATACGCATTTCCTGAATCATGCTACTTCAATATCTTACATGGCCCAAACTTCTTCATTTTCAACTTGTTATATGTACCAACCAAAAACCACTCCTTCTGCAAATGAACCATGACCTCATCTCCAACCTGAAATTCCTTAAACCTCTTTTTCTGATCTGCCTTAGCCTTATGCTATGCATTCATTTTGGTAATATGCTTTCTCACCTCCTCATGGACGTTCTTCAAGTGTTCTGCAAAATCCTCAAGTTCAGCACTACTTATTTCTCCTTTATCTATCTTTCTCAACTTAGATGCATTTCTGGGACTACTTTCATATACAATTTGTGGATGATGTGATGAGCTAAACTTCAAATCTGTCTTCAATTCTTTCACTTTCTTCTAGTGTCATTTTGTGTGCTACCTTATTTGGCAAACTGGCTCCTGGAATCAAGTCCATCTGATGACTAATCTTTCTTACCGGTGGTAATTCATCAGGCACATTATCCTGAAACTCATTCAATAATTTTGCAACTTCTCCAGGTACATCTTCTACTTCCTCTTTCCTGGCCTTTGGAATTAAGGTAAAACACATATGCTCATGCCGCATACCATCTAAGAAATTTCCTCTATCAACAAAAGTTATTCTTGCATTACCACATACCTTTTCTTCTATTTCCTTCAATGGTTTTAGCTTATGTTGCACTCCATCCTTTGTCAGAGAATATATATTCACATGACTATCATGTACAACACATTTGTCAAACTACCAAGGTCTACCCAACAACATATGACATGCATCCATAGATATGATATCACATAGTACCTCATCATGGTATCCACCAATCTTGAACTTCACTAGGCACTGTTCATTGACCATGACCTTGTGATCATCCTTTACCCAAGCAATCTGATATGGATGTGGGTGCTTCTGTCTCTTGAGCTTCAGCTTTGTCACCATCTCTTCTGACACCAAATTGTCAGTACTACCACTATCAATAATCACATCACAACACTTACCCTCACACTTGCACTTGGTGCGAAACAGGCTCCTTGTTTGCTCAGGTTCATTTTCACCACTCAACAAGACCCTTCTGTTAATCAGCGTTTCTCCTCTTTTAACATCTTCAGAATGTAATGATCTGGCATCCTCATCTATATATGCAACTCTGGCCTGACCTTCATTCCTCCTATCTGTCCTTCCTTGGCATTGAGGACATTCAAATGTCCTATGACCTTCTTCTCCACAGTGAAAACATGTTCCATGGAAGCCTCCTCTTCTGGATCCTTGTCCTCTTCTTCCTCTCTGATCCCTATTATTCTGATCATGGAAATGATTGGAATTATATCCTCTCTGATTCTGACTATTATTGGCCTCATCCTGCTTTTTCGGATCTTCATTTTGATCTCCATATGACCATCCACTAGATCTTCCATCATGATCTCTTCCACTTTGTCTGCTCTCAAACTTCTTGTTCAACTTTTCCTCTACTTTTAGGGAAAATTGGTATGCCTCTTCAATACTATTCATTCGAACCAAATTTAGCTCCTCCTGAATGCTTGGCCTCAACCCATTAAGGTAACGAGCAACTTTCTCCTTATCAGCTTCTGCATGGCCTGTTCTGATGAGGATTCGATAGAACTCCTCTGTATACTCCTAAACGGATCTTCCTGCTTGCTTCAAACTTTGCATTTTCCTCAGTAGGTCAAGCTCATAATCAACAGGAATGAACTGTCACTTCAATTTATCCACCATCCGCCCCCATCTTGTGATTTTATCCTTTCCTCTTCGATTTCGCTCCAATTGAATCTCTTGGCACTAGATCTTTGCATGACCTTTCAGTCTGGCCTTCGCAAACTTGACCCAATCAGGATCCTTGATATCTTCATACTCAAAATATTCTTCACATTCATTGATCCAGTCGATCAACTCTTCTGGGTTAAGAATTCTAGAAAATGTTGGGACCTCAATCTTAGGTCTCTTTCGGATCTTTGAAATGGCTCAAAAAAGTCTTTCTTCCTCCTGGTTCACAACTTCAACTTCTCCTTCTTGATCTTCTTCTTCGGCTTCATCCTTGCTTTCGTCTCTGACATTAAGATTCATTCCTCTGCGAATCTCCTCTTGCAATGCTCACAGTTGTCTCTGCAGTTCCCTAATCTCAAGTGTTACAACACCAGCTCTTCCACCATGTTCCCTTCGTAGAGGCATTTTTGCGCTTCTCGTTGAAACCCTAACCACGGTCCTAGTGCAAACTGCCTCATAGTCGGCGATCTGTTTACACAGAAACCCTAACCCATGGTCCTGGTGCAAACTACCTCACAATCGGCGATCTATTTACACACTCAGGAACTCCTGCTCTGATACCACTGATGAAGGGCACAACTGCTCTGATACCACTTGATGAAGGGTGCTCCCCTTAATACCATAAACACATAACATAAATAGAGAAACAACGACAATAATATGCAAGAACAGAAAATTGGCTTCTTATTATCTCCACAAATGTGGAATTAAAAACTTTCAGAATTACAATATGCAAAGCCACATGGGCATTCCCTTACAATATTCTATAGGACAAAGCCTTGAATCAATACCTAGATCTACTACCCAGAACTCTCCCGAACTACCTAAGACAACACTACGGGCCTTCTTTATATAGGCAATTTCCACCGCCCAAGAAGGTTCCAGAAATTTAGCCCATAAGGCCGACCAAACTTAGAATTATTTTATTTTTCAATTTATTACATCAAAGTCAGCTCAAAATAACTTTTGAAACCCGAACATAAATTTTGAAGGAAAATTATTTTCCACCATTTCAGGTGCCCCGACTTCTGGAGACCATAAGTCATCACCAGTTGACCCAATTAACTATTATAACCCCATTTCGGAAATGCCACGAAGCGTTGTGCAGGCTTGACTGGCGCAAAGCGCCTGTCACCCAAATTTTTGACCTCATCCGGGGCCTCTAAAGCCTTCAAAATTGAGTTCAAAGTTTCTGTACCTTGCTGCCAATACCAAAAATCTTCAATATCTTCAAAACTAGACTTGATCTAGCCATGAAACTTTGCTGGCGGGCTGATATGACTGAGATGAACCTCCACCTGTAAAATTAGAACATTCCGAGATTTATGACCAACTTACTAAAAATAGCAAGTTCCCATAAATAGAAGCTCTGCACAAGATAACCCTTATTGAATATAAAAACAAAAATATTTTTGGGTGATGCAAGATTGCTCTTAGTACACCCAGGATGCTCCTACATCACAAGTCTGGATTGTGTTGAAATCCAAGATGGAAACTCATTGTCAATCCCACATGACACTAAATATAGGTCAGATAAACTGAACGGTGGAATCCAAGTTGTGCTAATATTTAGCACACAGTCGAATAAATACAAATCATTTAGGCTTCTAAGGTTGTGAAAAAAAGTTTTTGAAATAGACTGGTAATGATTTAATGATAGGTATAGAAGAACTAAAGAAGGTGGAAGGGAAGAAGAAGAGACTGTTCCATTGAACTGATTGCCATCGGTATACAAGTTAACAAGGAGGAAAGCTGAGAAAATGAAGAGGGAATGGTCTCGCTTAGTTGGTTATATCCAAGATCTAAATTCTGCAATAAAGAGAGACTCCCAATGGAAGTCAGTATGCTTCCGCTAATTTGGTTCATATAAAGGGAACGGGTATTTAAAGTTGAAAGATTATTGAGGCATGAAGGTATGCTTCCATTCAAGTTATGGTGGTAGAGATAGAGGACTGTAAGGCGGGTGAGAAAACAAAGGCAGGAAGATATGCGTCCATTCAAGTTTCACACAATGAAAACAATAAGAATCAATCAAGAGACAACCAAGATCGGCCTTTGCATTATCAGAAAATAATGTTTATAGTTGATCTGCAATATATGCAGTCTTATATTATAGGTGTAAAAGTTTCATTACAAATAGAAATCCTATATGCTCACCTTCAAGAGGTTATCATATTAACTAGAACTACTAAGCTACTAAGAACTATTGAACTCCCTCTAAGGATCGATCACATCATCTTATAAAGCATTTACAAGGATCAAGTTGACCCATAAATTACATTTCCCAATGAGAAGAAAATGTAATACAATTATAGATCAGGACCCAAATCATAAGGATCTCCCTCAAGTAGATAAAAAATAAATCATGATCCCTAAAATAGGTCGGCCAGAGGTGTAGAAACATCAAGAAATGAGCCACATTTAGCTTCATTGATCAAGAAATCCATCCACAAGATAAGAAAATACAAATTGGTTGTGAAACATGAAGAATAGATAGGACCCACCAAGAATCCATGAGATCTCAACAATGAAGTAACCAATCAAGGTGCAAACCTTGGTGTAGGTTCAATATGATGCAAGTAACACACCACAATGTCCACAACTACCAAATATCCAAATAGAAGGTGTACTGAAAGAAACTCAGAGACTGAACAAACAAGAAAATAGAAAGAAAAATATTTTTTTGTTGATGCAAGATTGCCAAGAAACCTAAGACCCTCTTGCATCAAAGAGACCATAAAAATCTCAAATTTTTATCTATTCTATAAACTGTCCATGTGTTTATATATCTCCAAAAAACTCCAACTCTTTTTTCATAGTCATCAAAGAAGTTTCAAAGTTTGAAACAATAATTTAGTTCAATGGTCTATCAGATAGCCCTATTTCTAATGTAGATACTAGAAATTAGTTTACTATGCAAATCTAATACAAAAAAGAGACTAACACGAAATCTAGTGGTCCTCTCAAGTATTTGTATCCTTCAAACATCTATGTTAATCTCATCTTTTGTGTACAAAGTTAACCAATGGTTCAAATATCATAGTTTTTAATTATGCAAATATTTGAAACATTTTTAAATGTTATAATTGCATTTGAGGGATAAAATATAATTATCAATTACAATAGAAATCTTTATAGTCTTTGAGAGAAGTAAAATGATATATTTCTTTTAATGCAACACAAACTTATGAAGATGTAACACTAATATATGTTAAAAATATAGAGACATTCCATCTTATTGGATGAAGAAGAAAAAAATTATTACACAAGTTTTCATGAGTTGAAAACTATTAATATTTTACACGGTATTTATACCTCAATGTTTATTTAGAACTATACTATTATTTCTTCGGAGATCATGTACAATCGATACAAATTTGTAAATATTAAATTATATAGATTCTTGCTAATCCATAAATAATGAACTGGTGTATAGGATAATATGTTGAGTAAATCCAGCAATAACACCATGTCTTCAATACATAAGGAAAAATTGATCCTTGTAGATATAATTATATATTAGTCCAATGAAAGGAATCAAACATTCAATTTAAAAGTACTACAAGAAATCTATAATATTTAGATAGAGTAACTAATCAAAAAGATTTCTGGAAAGTCAAGTAATAATTTCTTTTAAGATTATTACATTTAATATTAAATAAATTAATGATAAATACTTCAAAGAAAAAGAAATACTCACATTTCAATCAAATGTAGATAGATCCCTTTATAGTGTCATATTCTTAATCCATGGAAACAAATTTTTTAGAATTGTATCAACTTTATTGAAGTATTTCCTTCTCCAACTCATTTTTATCAAAATCAATGACACTATCCCTCCAAAAGCTACTCCAAAAGACAATCCCATTGCTATCCCATACCAAGGATATCTTGTGCTTTTCTTTTTTTGGCTAATTGGAATTGGAGGAGGTTGAACAAATTGTGGCCAAGAACAATTTCCGGATAAGGGACACCCCCAAAAGTTAGGATTTTCTGAATAAGAGGATACATTAAATGTGGTTATATGTCATCCTTGTGGTATACTTCCTGCAAGGTGGTTGTTGGATAAATTCAAGAAACCTAATGAGCTTAGATAATCTAACTCTGGAGGGATTTTCCCTGAAAATTTATTTCTTGAAAGGTCTAATGACTCTAACTGGGTCATTTCTCCCAAACTACTTGGAATGGTCCCATTCAAATTGTTCATTGAAAGGTTCAAAACCCTCAATCCCTTCAAATTCCCAAAATCAGAACTAATTCCCCCCTCCAGTTCATTATTTGAGAGATCTATGGATGTGAGTGTAGAAAGAATATATGGGTAGTACTCATCTCTGCCTTTTGAAATCATGTCCAATCCATCTTGATATATAACTCCATATGTAAATTTACTTATGGACAATATAAAACCATCTTGGCTTTCATTCATCATTGCTCGCAATGATACAATTGTATGTGAAATTGAACCTAAAAGATGATTAGAAGAAAGGAGCAATATTTGGAGGTTCATTAGTTTGCCTAATTCTAAAGAGATGCTACCTGTAAAGTTGTTCTCCTTTATCACCAATATTCTTAGACTTGACAGATTTGTAATCAACCTTGGGATTTCACCTCCAAACAAGTTATGCCCAATATCAAGAACTTGTAAATTTGAACAATTTACTATTGAGGAAGGGAACAATCCATTAAGACTATTACCGTGAACAACTAATGAACTTAATTCACTTAGCTTACTGAGTTCATATGGTAAGCTTCCTTCCAAACTGTTATTTCCCAAATTTAGGACAATTAAAGAAGAGCAATTGGACAGGCTCACAGGGATCATTCCAGTTATATGGTTGTTTGCAAGATCTAGTAGCTTGAGTTTAGGTAACTTTCCGAGGCTTGAAGGAATATTGCTACTGAACAAATTATCATTGAGTAGCAATATGGTCATATTAGAAGGCCAGATTGATGGCATGTGCCCACTCAGATAATTTTTAGAGATATCTAGCTCTTCTACGTTTACCCCTATTGAAATATTCGGGGATGGGCTTCCGTCCAGATGATTTCTTGAAAGGTTTAGACGATACAATACAGGACTAGTTTCCCATAGCCAAGAGGGAATTACGCCCACAAGACTGGCGTTAGTCAATCCCAATCTTTGAAGAGAAAATTGCGTTGAAATCCAAGCTGGAAATTCACTCTCAATCACACATGACACTAAATATAGGTCAGATAAACTGAACGGTGGAATCCAAGTTGTGCTAATATTTAGCACACAATCGGATAAATACAATTGATTTAGGCTTGTAAGGTTGTGAAAAAAAGTTTCTGAAATAGACTGGTAATGATTTAATGATAGGTATAGAAGAAGTAAAGAAGGTGGAAGGGAAGAAGAAGAGACTGTTTCATTGAGCTGATTGCCATCGGCATACAAGAAAATGAGGGAGGAAAGCTGAGAAAATGAAGAGGGAATGGTCCCGCTTAGTTGGTTATATCCAAGATCTAAAAGCTGCAACAAAGAGAGACTCCCAATGGAAGTCGGTATGCTTCCGCTAATTTGGTTTGTATAAAGGGAAATGATATTTAAAGCAGAAAGATTGCCGAGGCATGGAAGTATGCTTCCATTCAAGTTATTATCTGCAAGATAAAGGACTCAAGGCGGGTGAGCAAACAAAGGCAGGAGGGTATGCTTCCGTTGAAGTTATTGCGGGAAAGATGAAGTTCTGTAAGGCGGGTGAGCAAACAAAGGGAAGGGGGAATCATCCCACTCAAGCTATTATCAGATAAATCTAGAGATTGCATAGAAGAGAGATTTCCCAAACAGGGGGAAATGGTGGTACCTCTTAGTCCTTGTATACTAAGTGATGTGAGAAAAGGGAGTTGGCACAGGCTCTCAGATATCACACCTTCGGGAAAGACATAGCCTTCCAATTGAAGAGAGACAACGTGGTTGGTGAGATTGTCGCAGGAGATGCCATACCAGTTGGTGCAGCAGTCGCTTCCATTCACCCACGAACTCAGATAGCTGTTTGAGGTGTCGTTCAAGGCAGCTTTGAAGCGTAGAAGAGCTTGGGAATCATGGGAAAGACATCTGTTGGAGAGAGAAGAGGGGAAGAAGAAGAGAAGAAAGAGTGAAATGATGAGCATGGATGGCAGCTTCTTCTGTAAAGCGATGGAAATGGCCATTCTATTTGGGAAATGCAGTTTGTTCTGTGTAGTTGTTTGGGTGGGAAATGCTCTTCTTAAACTGCGTTCGCATCAACAAGTCAATGATTTAGATTAATTTGATTTATACTAATCTAGATTAATTTGAGACGTCACTCCGTATGTTAAATCACATATTTGCGAACGTCCAATAATGATGGAACTTTAAATTCTATGCTGTGCTTGTCTGTACCGACTTAGATCAATTATGAGACGTTTGTTTTCGTAATTTTGTCTTGTCTGTCAATAAGTGAAAATTAGATGTCTACTATTTTTGGAGTATGTGCCCAAAACATTGCTTAAATAGCTAACTCTTTCCGCACCAGAGTTTTAGCTTTTGCTCCAATAATTTTACTTTTTGCAAACGGTTCATTGCTCGTTCTTCCTAATGAAGTAGGAAAATATACCAAGGGAAAAAATTTAAGTTTCACTATATATAAAATGATGGGTCTTGATCGTAGAATAAAATTTTGATATTTACAAAGGGAAATTTCATGTTTATTATATTTATTATTATTGTTTGTTATTATATAGTATTTAATTATATTAATAATTGGTATTATTATAGTATTTTATTATGTTTATTATATTAGGTTTGAATTTCATATTTTCATATAAATTATTAATTTATAGTTGAGTAATTATTTAAAAGCATTTTTACAATAGAATAATAAAACATATTTATAATATACATTCAATTTCAATTTTTAAAATTCATTCGATGAATACGATATATACATCTTTAAATTTAATAAAAAATACTTACTATTTATTTACTATTTGTAGAGGGTGAGTTTATTTTTGCACAGTTTTTAACACATTAGGTATTTAAAATATGATATTATATTCTTACAATATTTAATTATAGTCAAATTGATTAATATGTTATACAATCAATAAAATTATCATACTATACATAATAATATTATTACTTAAAAAAATGAATTTTACCTTTTTTTTTATTTTACAATACTGAGTCTTTTTGAAACATGAATAACCGCTCATCCTTTGAGGTAGGCCCTTAAGCAACTGAATGATGAAGTTAGGAACAACAGGGCATTGTCTCCCTCGAACAAGTGGAGATGCTGACGCATATCCAAAGCCAGAAGCTCATTGTTTGGATGGAAGGCCCTCAAGGGTGGATGACCTGGGTTGAGGCCTATGATGGCATCCTTTTTTGATATTGTTCTTGTGGTTTCGTTTCTTTTCTTAATGCACTAGCATGCTTAGAACTTTTTGTGCTTGTTAGCACCCCTCAGTTACTCTTCTGTTTGCTGTCCCTTGGTGGTTACAACCCGTTTTGGTGTGGCCTGGCCTCTTTGTTTTTGAACACTCGATTCTTAATATAAAAAATATAAATAATCTATTATATTTCTACAAATAATACTAATCACATTTGTAAAAAAGATATATCAAATATTGTTATCATGATTGAAATTTTTGAGTCAAACTCATTGATCCATATTTAATGAGTAGTAGTTCACAAGAATCAACTCATTGATCCATATTTAATGAGCAGTAGTTCACAAGAATCTATCTTTTATGAGAATGAATAGTACACTTAGTACTCATTGTCACTACGTAATAATAATAGAAGTAATATTTTAATATTATCTATTGTACCAAGCTGTGTATAGAACAACATAGAACATTTTTTTATTTGCATCTAAATTTAGAATTAGAAATAAGCAAAGAAAAAATAATAAATAACTAAAAATTCCATTAAAAAACTATGAACAAACTAGATGTATTGAATTGTCTTGCATCCCTTTTACAACCCATCCATGACAAATAAAAACAAACCCACTCCTTTCAAATGAGAAGACTATTGAACGTTATATATATATATATATATATATATATATATATAATGCTCAACTAAATAGATGCATGTTTATGTTCAAGCCTAACATGTCCTTTGATTTTTGTTTTTATATATAATAATTAATCACATTTAAAAAATCCCGACCCTTTCAAATGAGAACACCATTTAGCGTAATAATTAGATTTATTAAATAGTTGCGTGTTTATGTTCAAGCCTAACTTGTCCTTTCAATTGTATCACTTCACCATTTATTCCGGTTTCTTTTGGCCCCAGAAATCAGGCTGAGTGTAACATTAATCACCATTGAGTACAATAGCTTTCGATCACGGAAATCAGATATTTTCCATATTGTGTTTATTATTATTTTATTTTGCGCGCAACGACAACGGACTTTGTGAATACGTTAAAATTGACTGATCGTGTCTGCCACGAAGTACGTTACAAAACTCCAAAATGATGGTTGTTCATGTCAAAACTTCGTGCAAGACTTAAATATATGAAATGAAGGGAGGCGCCAAAATTTCATTGTTTGCTGTCAAAGGCTATGACGACCGACCTTTAAATTGACTGGACTTGTCTTCCATGCAATGTTACGTCATCTTGGAATTGAATGGCCTCCTGAAGTCACATTTCTCTTTCCATTAAGTTTCCACCTTTTCTTTCTCTCTTTGCTCTCAATGTCAATGGTTATTATTATTTTGGAGGATACGATGACTGACATTAAAAGTGAATCTGGCGTCAATTGTGTCATGGTAGAAGTTAGTGGCCTCGTTGAAGTTTCCACCTTAGAATTTCTCTTGTAATTCCTATTTGTAATCATGAACTCCAAGATATCAATGTTTCGTATTTATAATTTTTTAATCTAGATTTGTTATTCAACATTCAAATAATGCACTTTAGAGTATAACATACAACATTGCACTAAAAATTCCCAAATCCCTACTTGATTAACTATCAAAATACCAAGATGTCCTCTAATATTTGCACATATACTAAGGTGGGCCCAAACCAACATTAACACCATTTGGGCCAAGCATGGATTTGAACCTTAGTTTCATCATTAATAGTCCAACCACTTGATCACTACACCACATGGTGATCCCCCAAGACCTATTTATTGTATACCCTATACTTGCCACCTATTCCTTTCCTAGATGTGTTTATATTTAGCATCATATTTTATGTATTTTAAGATATAAAATGATCATAGTTCCATCTTTATGTAATGGTTGAAATATTGTAATTAATTATGTGTATATGCATTACTTAATCTATATATTGTGCATATACGCTTGACATTTATAGGTATATGATATTTCTCTACCTAAATTGTTATGTTTGAGTTCTTTCCTAGTGGTGGTTATTTTATGATGTGGTTATTTCAAATATATCATATTGGGCCTTGCATCATTTTATAGAATCCTTGCTTTAACTTGTGATTAAATAAAATTGTTTCGACCAATTAGAATTAATATATTTTATATTTTATTATTAATTCCATACTTTCTAAAGTTTAAATGCAATATTTTTAACTTTATAATTTAAAAAAATGAATTTTATATCATTTGATTTGTTAAATAATTTAAGGTCTTATACACGAATTTTCTGGAGTTTAACTATTTAAGCTATATTACACTATTTGAGCCACTTATTCAACAGTTTACCATATTTATTGGCACTTCAAATTTTTAATATATAAAAACTTGTACAAAATATTAGTATAGTAGTTAATTAAAATTATAATTTATTTGAGTAAATTTAAACATTCTAAGAGGATAATTTGGATAAAAATAGTTTAAAATTTTTTATTTTTTTATGATTTTTTTCATTTTAAAAAAGTAATTTAAATAATTATTCAAAATTTAATTTAATATGTAACAAGTAGTTAAATTATTAATAAGTATTTAATAATTATTTAGTTGATGTAATATACATTTAATTCTTAAAAAAATTAATTGATAGATATGTTTTTTATTATACATATATTGATAGATATGTTAATTAATTGTAGTGATTTTATTTTTAAGAAAATATTTGAACAATCTAATTTGTGTTAGATTGTATTATTTAGTTTTTTAAAATAAAAAAATGAAAACAAAAATTTTGACAACTTTGTTTAACTTTCGACAAAAATCATAAAAAAAAATTGATAATTTTTTTAAATTAATTACAATACATATAATTATAATTTCTAATACAACCTCATTTTGTAAATATCCACAGATTAGAATCAAAGTTAATTCTATAATCCATTTGTGTTATGTGCTATCTCTAATTGAATGTTTCAAGTTAATGGTTTATTTATCTTTTCTTTTTAAACAAAGAGAAACACCATTAAGTTAATTGTTTAATAAAATTCAAAGATTATATTTTGTTTTAGTAGCTTACTACTCTTTATAAAAAAAGTTTAAGATAATTGTATGTAATTAAAATTAAAATTAAAATTAATTTATCAGAAATTAAAAGTATTTCAATTGATTAAATTATTTGGTTTTGAAATTGACAAAATAAAGAATTGGGTTTTTTTTTGTTTTTTTATGAAATACATTTTGATAAAAAAATTAAATTACAAATAAAAGAGAATAAATAAATAGAAATTTTGAAAAATAGCATAAAGGAAGAGAAACTTAGTCTAAATAGTGTGTCAAACCCTCTTCTTTGAAATGTTGAAAATTGATGAGTTGTGATTGTTATGGATTGAGCATAAACAATGAATTAAGAATTTTCTTTTTATATGAAATGTTTTTTAATTAAAAGAAAATTAAATTAAAAAAAAAAGAGTACAAATAAATTGAAAATTATAATGATGGCATAAAGGGAAAGGAATTTAGTTTTATTTTCATTTTTGCATTTTGGAAAAATTGAACTCTGAAACTCCCTTCTTGAAACTTTTGAAAATTAGTGGATTGCAAGTGTTATGTATCGAACAGAAAAAATAAATTGAATTTTTATTTTATTCTATGAAATACATATTTAACAAAAAAGAAAATTAATTTAGAAAAAGGAGAATAAACAAATTTAAAAATAGATAACTAGCATAAAGGAAAAGAAACTTAGTTTTATTTTGATTCTTGCATTTTGAAAAAATAGATTTTCACATCGTTTTCTTAAAAAGTTTAAGTTTGCTTTGTGTTTGGGAATCCACTTCATCTTTTTGGATAAATCTGAAGGGATCATGATTTTAGCAAAATCAAAATGAGAGGTAAATCTTGTCCCTCTCTTAATTTCTTATATTAATTTTTTGTTTGAATGGTATGGTCACAATAAGGTATTATGTAGGTTCTTTTGTAGATTGGAATTTGAAAAAGAAAAAAAAAAAAATTTAATTGTTTCAAAAATTTGCACAATCAAGAAACATACTATTATTCTTATCAATGAAACTACAACTCTTGTTATTAATAGCTTTTTGACATTTGGAATTTCTTTGAACTGAATATATGCTTTCTTATTTAGTTTATTGAGTTTGTTTGTTGTTTACCACTTCAATTTGACTTGTTTTTGAGTGGTGTTTATTTTCTTAGCTTAACCTCTTTACTATTCTATATAATATCACATCCTACTTAGACATATTCACTTGAGTGAATAAACAACTATTAACAAATTTATGTAAATTTTATTTTTTATAATTTTTTCATTTAAAAAAAAGTAATTTAAATAATTATTCAAAATTTTATTTCATATGTAACAAGTCGTTAAATTATCAATAAGTATTTAATAATTATTTAGTTGATGTATTATACATTTAATTGTTTAAAATATTAGTTGATAGATATGTTAAATAATTGTAATAATTTTATTTTTAATGAAACATTTGAACAATCTAATTTGTGTTAGATTGTATTACTTAGTTTTTTAAAAATAAAATAATGAAAATATATTTTTTTGACAAAATGCGTATAGTTAGAAAAGTAATTAATTCTTAATATTACAATATAACTTATTATTTCTAATACAAACTATTTTTAAAATTTTAAATTAATTACAATACATATAGTTTTAATTTCTAATACAACCTCATTTTGTAAATTTTAAATTAATTACTGTATATATCCACATATTAGAAGCAAACTTAATTCTATAATCCATTTGTGTTATGTGCTATCTCTAATTGAATGTTTCAATTTAATGGTTTATTTTTGTTTTCTTTTTAAACAAAGAGAAACACCATTAAGTTGATTGTTTAAGAAAATTCAAACATTATATTTTGTTTTAGTAGCTTACTACTCTTTCTAAAAAAAGTTTAAGATGATCATATGTAATTCAAATTTAAATTAAAATTATTTTATTAGAATATAAAAGTATTTCAATTGATTAAATTTTTTTTTTTTCAAATTGACAAAATAAAGAATTGAGTTTTTTTTTACTTTTATGAAATGAGAAAAAAATTAAATTACAAAAAAAAGAGAATAAATAAATTGAAATTTTAAAAAATAGCATAAAGGAAGAGAAACTTAGTCTAAATAGTGTAAACCCTCTTCTTCGAAATGTTGAAAATTGATGAGTTGTGATTGTTATGGATTGAGAATAAACAATGAATTAAGAATTTTATTTTTATATGAAATATTTTTTAATTAAAAGAAAATTAAATTAAAAATAAAAGAGTACAAATAAATTGAAAATTATAATGATGGCATAAAGGAAAAGAAATTTAGTTTTATTTTCATTTTTTCATTTTGAAAAAATTGAACTCTGAAACTCCCTTCTTGAAACTTTTGAAAATTAGTGGATTGTGAGTGTTATGTAATGAACACAAAAAATGCATTGAATTTTTAGTTTATTCTATGAAATACATATTTAACAAAAAAGAAAATTAATTTAGAAAAAAGAGAATAAATAAATTTAAAAATAGATAACTAGCATAAAGGAAAAGAAACTTAGTTTTATTTTTTATTCTTGCATTTTGAAAAAATGGATTTTCACACCATTTTCTTAAAAAGTTTAAGTTTTCTTTGTGTTTGGGAATCCACTTCATCTTTTTGGATAAATCTGAAGGGATCATGATTTTAGCAAAATCAAAATGAGAGGTAAATCTTGTCCCTCTCTTAATTTCTTACATTACCTTTTTGTTTGAATGGTATGCTCACAATAAGGTATCATATAGGTTCTTTTGTAAATTGGAATTTGAAAAAGAAAAAAAAAAGATTTTTAATTGTTTAAAAAATTTGCACAATCAAGAAACATGATTTTCCTATAAATAAAAAACTAAATTTTATGTGAAGCAACAAACTTTCATTATAATTAATAGTTTTAATTTAACCTAACCTAAAAAGTAACCCAATTAATGTAAAACTCTGACATCCCGCCTTTATTATATTAATTCGAACAAGGGTAGAACATTGCAAGGGTTTTGAACCTAACCCTTTTGGAAACTTTGATGAAGCGTCTTCACCAATCCTCTTCGCTTGCTCAAAAAATAGGTAACCAACCACGTCAGTGGATATTCTAAATGTATAACCTGATATCATCTGCACAAAATAAGTGTTTCCACCTTCCATACATAGTGAGAGGCATTTCCTTTGAAATTGTGCATCTTCTTTGAGCGTGTCTAATGTTGCCTCCACTTTTGTACATGAGACACCTTTCCTCTAAAAGTCCACATCTCCTCCAAATGTCTAATGCCTCCTCAAGTAATATGGAACCAATCCTCCTTTGCTACAAAAATAACCACCTTCATGCTTGCATATTAGACATCTTTCCTCTGAAAGCCCACATCTCCTCTGAGTTTGTCTAACATGTTAGATATTGGTTGGAATTTTTCCTTGGGGATATTGTTAGATATTGGTTGGAACTATTTCTATTCAGATTGTTGACATTAATGTTTTTTCATTGATGTCAACATATGCTTCAGTTCTATGTTGGTTCTATGAGAAAGACTCTATTTATGGTTGCTACAAGCAATTGGATAGAGTTGTCTGGACAATGTATGATATTTTAGAGCACGTGAGAAGAGATTTGTTATGTTGAGTGATTTAGACCATATGTATAAGGTTTTTTGGCTTCATGTTATGATTTGAGTAAGTTACAATTTTTTTGGGAAAGACTAGTTGAAGACAAGGAATTATGCCAAAGTTGGCTGCTAAGTTTTGAGTATAAGTTGCTTGCAAGCTTAAGTCATAGTATGAAACCTTAATACATGGAAGGAGACTCAGATAAGAGTATATTATGGGATTTATGGCTTAATTGAATTATACTAATTTCAAATATAGCATGTGGAATTCACATTATTGTATTTGGAAGCCAACTAGTTGATGTAACATGTGTAATGGATTGGCAAGCATCGTTTGTGGATCTTTAATAAGGATCCAAGAAAAATTATCCTTAAGACTACAAACTTTGATAGCTAAAAAGTTTTTACCTTCTTGCAAAAGCTGACATTTAAAGCTAAATTGGTTCCAAAAGATAGCCATTCCTCCTGAGGCTCCCTCAGAGCTACAACCAAGGTTGTCCCTATTTTTAATCAGCTTGATCTTTTCAACTTTTTCTTTCATCATTTTGGTTTCTTGAATTAGTAAAAAATCTGGCTTAGACTCCCTCACAAGATTCCTAACTACATCTTTCTTATGAGGACCATTTAGTCCTCGAATGTTCCAAGAAATTATCTTCATAAAGGGATAGGAGAACATACCTCTGGGATGGTCAGTTGTTTACCATCCGCTATATTCTATTTTGCTTCTTTGATGTAGGAGCATCCTAGGGTAATTGGAGATCCTGTATGTTGGTGTGTTGGAGTGTTTCTGTGTTACTCGGTTGCAGCTTTGGCTGAGGGGATCAGTCTTTGAAGGAACTTGGTCCCTGAAGGAACTCAATAAAACTTTTAGGGCTCAACAGAACCTATTCTCGGTGATGCTTATGGTTCTCGGTCGAAGTGCTTTCTTGGTGATGCCTAGCTTGCTCAGTTATTTTTCCTGATGCTCGGTAGTTTGGCTTACCAACTGGAGTTCTTGGGGATTTGGTTGGCTGACTTGATGTATTTAATGTGGGTAGTTTATGTTGTATTCTCCTAGGTCGATCTAGAGGCTGACATGGAGAATTAATTATTTGTAAGGCTATTTGAGAGCTGACTTGTATTGAATTTAATAATAGTTTTTTTTAGGAGCCAACTTGGGCTTTGGAGTTATTTCTTTCTTCCAGCCGACTTGTGGTTGAAGAAATGTATTTAAGGAAGGTTTGGGGTAGTTTTTTAGAGGGGAGGAAGAGAGAGTCAGGAAATAGTGATTGGATCCTATGAGATCTTGTAGATCAAATTACAGTTTGTCTGATATTTGTAAAAGCGGAGCTAGTGGTTTGCATGCTTGGAGATAAGGAGATTGCTTGGTGGCTTGCGAGCTCAAGTTTAGATTTGCCTTAGTATTTCTACCTGTTGCTGATGTGTTATAGAGCTAGACTAGCTAGAGGATAATTGAATTCTATTTGTATTTGGCCCTAACCTGAAAGGCCTTACAGTCGGGCATGTTGAATGAAAATTCTTTTTGAGTATTCTCTTTGTTGTGTTTCCACTGGGCTTTTTTTGTTAGTGTAAGGTTTGGACTAACCATTCTTGGATTCTTTGTTTTTCACTGCATCAGGTGGTATCAGAGCTTGAAGTTCTTGAGTGTGTAGATAGATCATAGAAGTTGAGGCATTTTGCACCATGACCTTGGGCTGGTGATTTATTGCCTTGGGTTTTTGAAGATCTTGAGGATGCCTCTGAGAAGATTGGACCCTAGGGCGATTGTAGATCTCACTGATGTTGTGGAAGAAAATATTTCTGAGAAGGTCAGATTGGATGTTAGATCTGAGATGGAATTGATGAAGAATGACATGATTGTTGAGATCATGAGGGCTATTGTTGGTATGTCGAGGAAGCCTGGCACTGAATATGGCTATGAGGCAGCTACTGAAGACTTTGAAGCTGGTGGATCTAGTGGAGATGATAGAACTGATCGGAGTGATAGATCTAGTGAAGACATAATTGGTCAGTTGTAGAGATGTAGAGCTCAGTTAAGTACTAGTTACCGAATGGAAGTTTCTAACTTCTCTAGTACTTTGAGACCTGAGGACTTGATTGATTGGATTGGTGAGTTAGAAGACTTATTTGAGCTTGAAGAAATTGAAGATCCTCTTAGAGTGAGGTTGGCATAGCTAGACTAAGTTGAAGGGACATGCAGCTCTTTGGTGGAAAAAATTGTAGAGAGAAAGAGAAGATGAAGGTGAAATGAAGATCAATTGGTGGTGGTTGATGGTGGAAAAATTGAAAGACAAGCTCATACCTATCGACTATGAACATGAGTTGTTTAAGAAGTTGAAAAACTTGAAGCAGAAAGAATTGACTGTGGAAAACTCTACCAAGGAGTTCTATAAGTTGACTATTCGGTCTGGACACAGAGAACTCGGTAAGGAAAAGGTAGCTTGGTATGTGAATGGTTTGAGATTCAATATTCAAGATGAGCTTGTTATGTTGAAGATTGATTCAGTTGAGGAAGATTATCAGTATGCCTTGAAGGTAGAAGATAAGTTGAAGAGGAGACACCATGGTAATTCCCGAGGGAAGGAGAAACAAGATCACTCGATGAAGGATAAATTGACTATTGAAGATGAACTGAAACCTATTGAACTAAGGAAGAGGATAGTTAAGGTTTTCTTTTAGGGTACTTATTTTCATTGTAGTGAAGAAGGACATCAATCATTTGAATGTTCCCAGAGGACTAGTGATCGAAGAAATGTTATCATGAATGAGAATATACTAAATGAACCTGGGGTAGAGTTAGAAAACTTGCTAGCTTGACGAACATTGCTCGGTACTAAGGTGGAACCTTGTTAGAGGAGTAACTTGTTCAGAACTTGGTGCAAGTTAGGAGGTAAACTTTGTAATGTGATTGTGGATAGTGGTAGTACTGATAACCTTGTAGCCGAGGAGATGGTTCAGAAACTTGGTTTGAAGAGGGTGAGACATCCTTATCCTTATAGGATTGACTGGTTGCAAGATGTTCATGCTTTGGAAGTGAGGGAGCAATGTCTTGTTGATTTTCAGATTGGCCAGTATAAGGATCATGTGTTGTGTGATATTGTGGATATGAGTAGTTGTCACATATTTCTCAGTAGACCTTGGTAGTATGATTGCAGGGCTATGCATGACTGTGTCAAGAATGTGTTTACTGTTGAGAAGAGTGGAAGGAAGTTTTCTCTAATGCCTTTACTGGATACAACACTCGGTAGGAGGAACCTGAGCTTTGGGAGCTGAGTTAAGTTGAAGGATCCTAAAAGGATTAATGATCAGTACCAGGGTAATCTTTAAGAAACCTTGCCTTCAAAAAAAGGTTAAAAAAGTGGTGAAAGTTTGTTGGCCATTAGTGTTGGCGGTTACAAAGCTGTGATGAAGCATTTGGCAGAAAGGCATAACTTCAGAAAGGTTAATCAGTTACAAGATTAAACAGTTGAGAGGTTACGAAAGGTTTTGTGTGGGACTTTGCAAGGTTATATCAAATTACAAATTTCTTGAACATTCTACATTATAAAAATCATGAATTCAAAATTTCAAATTACAAATTACAAAAATCAAAATTGAAATTAAAAAAATCAAAATTCAAATTACAAAAATTATGAACAATACTTATTACCTGTAGCTGAATATGAGTCAAACTGTCAATAATAAATATTCAGAATCAAGTCCAATTTCATTATCAATTTATCCAACAAGTATAGTAATAAGTATATAGTGTATAAAATTATAAATACCTATTGACCAAATTCTAATTCTAAATCACTTCACTCTTCACTCAGTGTCAGTGAGTAGTCTGTCTCTTCCATATCGCACATGGAATCCAGCTCCTGAAATTGACTACTACTACTAGAAAGAGTTTCTTCTTCATTTTGAGTTGGGTATTCAAAATCAAAAAATTCTTCATCTTCATTCTGAGTCTGGGACCAAGATCCGTCTTTTGTCTCAGAACCACCATGTTTTGAACTAGTGTTCAAAAGCCCTCATCTTTCATGCAGTGAATTCCAAATTTCCAATGCCCTATCATAAGGAAAGTCTCTAACATTGTACTGAGTTACAAATAACCTCAAGCAAGTTTCCAAATTTCTGTCTAGTTTGTTTCTGATCTTTGATTTCAAAAACCCCAATGCACTGAAAACTCTATCATCTTCCACTGACCCCAATATCATTGTTTGACATAAATCATCAAGTTTGAAATATTCTGATATTGAATCACACATACTTCACTCTGCTCTATCCTTTTCCAAAGCCTAGTTATTGCACCAAGTTCAAATGGATTCTCCAAGTTTTTTAACTACAATTTCATACATGATGAAAATTGTCTACATTGTTTTTTAAGATTAGCTGAATCTATAATTCCATCAATTGGTTGTCCATTGCAATCTACATGTTTTGAAAACTCTCTAATCAATTCATCATCTTTTATATGAAACATATGAGCATCAAGTTTTCTATCTCCGATGTTTTTCCAAAAATGAGGAAACACACAACCCATAGCCTCAAGAATTTCTTCTCTAGGTATTCTTTCATGAATCTCACTTGAAAGTTGGTAGGAAATTGACTTCAAATTCTCACTAACATATTTAACAAACCTGTCAAAATCCACCCTTTTAACTGGAAGTAGTCTACCTTGCTTGCTCGTCTTAGATTGGTGCATTAGTATTTCATATCCTTTCACAAACACACATAAATCATTTTTTGCATTGAATTGTAAAAAATTCTCAGCATGATTCAAATCTAAAATTATTTGCCACCTAAAAATATTTGGGCTTTCAAGTGTTATCATATCTGAGTATAAATTATCTAGGGCAATGCATGTCATTCTACGTAAATCTGAGTACTCATGGATATACATAGTCCTGTCTTGGGCTTTCTTAACAAGTTTGTTCATTAAATCCACCATGGGGAGAAGACTGGCTAAAGTTAACAGAGTCTATATATCAATTAACTTATGTAACAAATCAGGAGCTTTGTCTACTTTGAGGCGTTGCTCATATATTACTCCGATCAAGGATGTATATTCTATTAGAACTGTTTCTACTGGTCCATGCAAAGAGATCCATCTGGTCTCAACATCCTTGATAAGCTTGTTTCATGGTGTTACCCCCTCTGAGAAAATCTTAAACTCTACAAAATGTTTAGGACTTATGTAGAAGTAAGAGTATATGTCGTGAACTAGATCTTCAACTTTTGACACTGTAGGAAAATCGCTTACAATTTTATATGCTAAATTCATTCAATGGGCCATGCAATGTATGCCAAGCATGTAAGGTGCAATACTAGTTTGTAATCTTGCACAAAGACCATTCCTTTGGCCTTGCATTACTAGAGCTCCATCAGCTCCAACACACACTAACTTGTTTCCAATTGTCAAATCATCCATACCAGCAACTTCATTCAAAGCATTCTTCACTTCAAAATATAAGTTTTCTGCTATTGAATTTCCCCTCATTTTACGAACAAAGGTAGATGAGGTTGGCAGACATGTTCTTTTATTGTATACACATGCATACAGACCCAAGTAGTGTTAACTACTATAGTAACTTCATCTATGGATAATGAAATGAATCTGGATTGTTTTACTTTCTCCTATAAATTTTGCTTTTCCACCTCAGAAACACAATTTTCCATTTCCCATCCAATGTTTGTTGACCAATGTGACATATGATAGTGAGGAACTTTTAAAAAATATAATAAATTACCATATTCTGAGAAATCTCTCATAGGATGCCCTCTGGACATAATATGAAAAACAACACTCATCTGAACAGTCTTTGCCAGGTTTGCTTCATTGGTTGTATGTTTAAACCCAACCTTGATTGGATTTTCACTACTAGCAATTACTGCCATTCTCTTGTTATGTTCTTCATATTCTATGGCATACTTAACATGAAGAAATTCTTCCTTTGATTTCCATCCCACTATTGATATTTCTTGTCTATCTATGGTCTATTTTTCATAAACCTTACCAATATGCTTTTCTATAGTGTCAAACTTTAGCTGCAACTTCTTGTCTCTTTTAAGTTTCCAAGTACAAAGCTTACACCTGCATTTTGGTTTTTGATGATCATTGCTTAAGACTGGTTCAATGAACCAGTACTTTGCTACCCAATCAGCCTTAAAATTTCTTTCCATTTCCCACTCCTACCCCATTTTTACTTCCCTTTTTCTTTTCTTCGTACCAACATCATCATTATCTTCATTGCTAGCATTTTCATCCAACTGGTTCTCCATGCCACCATTTTTATCCTCATTTGATGCATTTTGATTTTCATTTAACTCAATGACAACCCCAGCTTGTGGTACTAGTACTGGTGAGGTACTGTGAATGGCTTTTGCACTCGCAACTATAGATGTTGATGGAGCAGAAACATTTCCAACTCCAAAGAAAGCCTTTATGGTAGTATCTTTAAGTTTTGGACATTTTATTGGCCTCCTAGGCCCTTCACTACCTTGAGGAGTCTTACCCTACCCTTTACTGCCCTAAGGAGTCTTACCCTTGTCTAGCTTTCTAATCTCTTCACTGCCCTGAGCATGGTGAGTAGTCTGAGTCTCAACCTCCGCTGATATATGAATCCCTTCAGCAATAGTAGCCTAAGGATACTTAATCTCAGGATAGCCACCCTTGTTCGACATCTTCACCCAATGACCTCTCACTAGTCACTAGGATTCTAGCCTCTAGAGTCTAGGAATTAAAATTAATAGCAATACTGTGAAATGTGAACAAATAATTGTTTACCTTTGTCCTGCTTCCTCTGAATTCTGACTCTCTGAAATGTTGAATCCTCTGTTTACTGTTGCAAGATTGTTATCTTTAAATTTGGCCCTCTGGCTCAAAAAATTTGTAACAATGCACGATAAGACTACTTTTAAGTTTTCTAAATTTGATTTGAATTTATATCAATCCATGATTCCAAATTCTAAATTTCCAATTTTTATTTTTTTAAATTCTTGGGCTTTTGGCGAAAATGAGCCCAGTGCTGACCTAATCAATGCTATTTTTGGTGAAAAAATAAAAAGACGTGGTGGACCAATAATTAACGGGTTGGCGAAATACGTCGTGGACCAATAAAACAATTAATTAACGGGTGGCAAAATAGGTCGTGGTTAAGATAACAATATAAACCATTTGGCTATTTTAAATTTTATATGCAATTCATAATTAATATCATTAGTGAATAAGAGACCATTAAAAGAACCACGTCAAATTAGTTATAGGCAAATATGATGGTCAACAACATCAAATGACATATCTTATTGGTGATTCAAATGAATATTTAGCAGTTACCGTGTCAAGATTGGGCAAATATGGGCCAACCTATACCTGCACGATTCACCAATTTCATGAAACGTATTCCCCAGAATTTGCCAAATGGTGAATATTTTCCACTAAAAATTACGTTGATAAGTACGGAGAACAGACCTGTGGATTGTTGAGGAAAGACTTGAAAAGGCAGAGAAAGTGGAAGTGGAAAAGTGTGCATGTTGAAGACTTGTAGGACATGTATATGAAGAAACAGTTCTGGGTTTATGTGTTGAATCCCAGAAGATGTTCTTCTAGCCATTGAGAACATCTTTTGCACCTAGGGTGTCTGATGCATGAGCATCCTAGGGTAGTTGTAAATATTGTATGTTGGTGTGTTGGAGTCTTTTTGTGTTACTCAGTTGCATCTTTGGCCAAGGGGCTCAGTCATTGAAGGAACTTGGTCACTAAAGGAACTCAGTAAAACTTTTGGTGCTCAACAAAACCTGTGCTCGACGATGCTTGTGGTTCTCGGTCAACATGCTTCCTTGGTGATGTCTAGATTGTTCAGTTGTTTTTACTGATGCTCGGTAGTTTGGCTTATCGACTGGAGTTCTTGGGGATTTGGTTGGTCGACTTGATGTATTTAATGTGGGTAGCTTATGTTACATTCTCCTAGGTAGATCTAGAGGCCGACATGGAGAATTAATTATTTTTAAGGCTATTTGAGAGCTAACTTGTACTACATTTAATATTTGTTTGTTATAGAATCCGACTAGGTTTTAGGATTTATTTCTTTCTTCTAGCCGACTTGTGGTTGAAGAAATGTATTTAAGGAAGGGTTGGGTAGTTTTTTAAGGGTAGTGGAGTCATAGGATATTAATTGGATCCTGCGAGATCTAGCAAATCATATTGTTTGTCTGATATTTGTAAAAGTAGAGCTAGTGGTTTGTACTCTTGGAGACAAGGAGATTTATTGGTGGCTTACGAGCTCAAGTTTACTAGATCTTCCTTAGTGTTTCTACCATTTGTTGATGTGTTACAGAGTTGGACTAGCTAGAGGATAATTGAATTCTATTTTTATTTGGCCCTAACCTAGAAGGCCTTACAATCGGGCATATTGAATGAAAATTATTTTTGATTATTCTCTTTGTTGTGTTTCCAATGGGTTTTGTTGTTAGTGTAAGTTTTGAACTATCCATTCTTGGATTCTCTATTTTGCACTATGTCATTCTTGGTCTCTCAAAGCTCTATCTAATTTTCTACCTCTTTCTTTTTTTCAAGTTCCTACATCATCTTTCTGCTGACCTCTAGTTTGGACTCCTCCTTGCTTCTGAGCACCAGTCTTCTTGACCGTTCTAAGCATAGAGACTCCCAAATACTATCAATTTTCTTCCCTGAATAATTGGTCTGATCATTTGAGATTGCAAGTCCCTGAGGAGTACAATTACCTTTCTTACCTAAGTTATTTCTTTTCTTATAATCCCAAACCTCAATCTAAGGATTCTCCTTCTCATCAAGATCAATACTATCCATATTTTCTTGAAAACTCCAAGACTTACTCTCTATTGGGGTAGAGGGTGTTTCCTTTCTACTCCCTTTAAGGGAATCACTATGATTATGACCATCCAAAATTTTACATCCCTAACCTTCCTCTATTATCTAATTATATACTCAACAGATTCTTGCTCTTTCAATGAATCTTCCACCCTTGATTCCATTTGATGAACTACAACTAATTGAATACCTGAATGACTTGAAGATCAGTGATTAGAGATCACCGAGTTACTAAAATGTTATGTAAGATAATTAAATCAGTCATTATGTTGTCATTGATGTCAACTAGTTTTGACAATACTTATCATGTTAGTTAAAAACATCTAAACATCTATAAAAAGGAAGAAAAGATGAAGAACTAAGATATCTACATGGAGGAAGATGGATACAACAGATGAGGATAAAGAATACTTTGGGTAACATTTTGATGAGTCTATGATCTCATAATGTTGACTTGATTATGTTGCATTAATCTATTATGAAAATGGAAGCAAATTTGTACAAGGCAATGTGGTCAGTAAATGAAGTACTTCAGTATACATTGAGCCAGTGTAGTGTATACCGAGTGACAGTATTAACCAAGCTTGTATTTGCCAATGCATTTCTTTTTTAACTGAGTATGGATGAAAGTGTTAAATGATTAGTTTAGCTGATAGAAAATGATGAGTTGTAAATTGTTATGATTTCGAGATTGAGGATAAAGTTTGTTATAAGATCCATGACTGGCAAAATTCAGAGAAAATCTAAAGGATGGAATTGAAACGTGTTACTGACACAACTGATGAGGAAGGTTTAAGAGGCAAAATCAATGAAGAAGGATAAGCGGAAAAATTTGATGGTTGATATGAAAATGGTTTATCTGTCTATTTAAGAGACATAAGTTACATTGTTGAAACTATGCCAGGAGAAAGAAGACTATAGTGATTTTGCATGAATACAGTTTCATGCATGCCTGATTAGACTAGTTGAAGGAGAACCAAACTGCAGAACAATACCGAGCATCAGGGAGCTATTACCGAGTAAAAATAAGTTAAGGAAGTGAATTCAAATATTGATCAGTGGATTTGTATGGGCTTTGAATAGATCTAAACATCTGCAAAATTAAGTTGTATTGCAATCAGATCAACTATTATTTCAATTTAACCATTGATACAAAAAAATCTCCTAACTGAGTGGACTTAACCGTCTTATGTTATGCCCCTATGTCATTCAAGGAATGTACATTGTTATCTTATTGACCCTATAGTGAATGCTAGTTGAAAGTTAACTTTTAGTCTTAAATCCTCTAACAAGGCCAGACCTAACAATGTGTTTGTAACCTTTAACAGGGTTGGCTCTTCACCGAGCTCACTTCAGAAGAGTGAAAATTATTTTGGGTTACCGGTCCCAGGTGTTTTTTCCCTTAACAGGGTTTCCACATTAAATCATTATGTTATGTGTTTCTATGATGAATTTTTTACTGTCATATTTTACATACTGCATATTTGATTCGGTCGGTAATCACATTGAGTTATTTAACTGGTAATCGGTAAAAGGCACAGACAATTTAGTAGTTTATGTTATCGAGTTACAAAATTTTTTGAAATTGTTTTGAGTGTTACATCTTTGTAATTGGGACTGTAGGATAACTGATCTAACTGATTCACCCCCCCCAGCTATTATAACAATTGGTATCAGAGAATTGGTTTCTTGGAACAAAGTTTTAAGGACTTCAGCAGAAAGATTACAAGATATATAAGAGGGAAGTACCAAAGTTGAACAAGGACAACTTTACTATATGGCAAAGTCGAATGAAACTTCACATATCTGGAAGTGGTAATTCTGATATAACCTTACTGGAAAATGGCTACATAGCACCTCTGACTAGACCTTTAACTCTTGATCAGTTGAGAGACCGACATGAACACAAGCTTACTATGATAGAGATTGTTGTTTCTCTATCCAATGCTGAATTTGAGGATGTCAAGAATTGCACTACAACATAGGAAATGTGGGATAAACTTGCTCAAGTTTATGGTGGTGATGCAAATGTGAAGAGAGCCAGAGATGAAAGCCTAAGAGGCATATTTGATGATATGAAAATGAAGGAAGGAGAAAACATTACACAATATACAAACTGAATCAAAGAGGTAGTCAATGCTATCCGAGAATCTGGTGGTGTCATTGATGAAGATATAGTGGTAAGTAAAATTTTGAGAACCTTGTTGCCTGCATATGCAATCAGAATATCTGCTATACATGAAATGAGGTCTGCACTTGGCAGCACTCTTACTCTTGATAGTTTTATTGGTAAGTAAACAACTTTTGAGCTGAACAATTTTGATAATAGTGTTGTACCATCTGTTGAGTCTTCTTTTATGTCTTCTCTGAAGATCGGTAAATCTAGCAGTAGACATAATATAAAGAATAATAGTGATAGTAATACTGATGATGAGCTTGATGAACTTGAAGCTCTTATGGCCCGGAGACTGCCTAAAGGTAAAGGTAGATATAAAGGGAAGTTACCTTTAACATGTTTTAACTGTAGAGAAGTTGGCCATATTGTTGCTAGATGTCCCAATAGGAAAGAGGAGGATAAAAATCAAGACCGATCTGGTGATGGAAGCTATGGAAGAAGAAACAATAGAGGTTACCGACACTATAATAGAAATAACCAAGATCATAAAGATAAGGGAAAAAAATGCATGTTATTTAGTTGAAGAGAGGACACCGACACCGACACAGATGATGACACTGAGGTAGTATTTGTTTTGATGAAAGATGATTCTAAGGAAGAGGAAAGGTATGTAGAAATAGCACTCATTTCTAAAATTAGTAAAAATGATACGTGGATCATTGATAGTGGCTGTACACATCACATGACTGTTGATGAAGATAAGTTTGATCATCTTGAGCATTATAATGGAGGATCAGTAAAAATAGGTAATGATACACCTTGCATGGTTAAAGGAAAAGGATCTCTATTGATTAATGATAAAATCAAATGTGATAATGCTTATTGGGTAAAAGGATTGAATTAAAATTTTCTAAGTGTAGCATAACTTAACAACTCAGGTCACCGAGTGGCATTTGAAAGCATGAAGGTAAAGATCTATGATGAAAGTGGAAAGCTTGTCGGAATAGGAGGACAATCAAAAGGTAACTTATTCTATCTTAACAATGTTGAGACTTCTTGTTTACTAGTGAAAAATGAAGATGCATGGTTATGGCATAAAAGGTTATGTCATTTAAATTTTGATAACATGATTAAGATCAGTAGAAAGAGAAAAGTTAGAGGACTGCCTAAACTAACTAAACCAGATCATTTTATGTGTCATCAATGTTAGAAAGGGAAGATGACAAAATCTAGTTTCAAAAGTAAAGACTATTCAACAAAAAGAATCTTGGAGTTAGTTCACACCGACCTATGTGGTCCCATGAGAACTCAAAGCTACTATGGTGATAGATACTTTATTTTGTTTGTTGATGACTATACTAGATTGATGACTGTTATGTTTTTAAAAGAGAAATCTGAGGCATTTAAGATGTTTAAATGGTACAAAGCTAAAGTAGAAAAAGAAACCAGAAAAGAAATAAAATGCTTGAGGTATGATAGAGGTGGTGACTTTATTTCTGATGAATTCACTAACTATTGTAATGAGCATGGCATCAAAAGATGGGTTTTTGCACCTAGAACACTGCAGTAGAATGTGATTGCTGAAAGGAGCAACAAATCTATTGTTGATTGTGCAAGAACACCGATGATAGAGAAAAATGTTGCACATATGTACTGGAGAGAAGCAGTTAGCACAATTATATATGTCCTAAACCGAGTACAATTAAAGAAAGACACAAACAAGACACCCTACAAGTTATGGTTTGGATACACATCGAGTGTAAGTTACTTCAAAAATTTTGGTAGCAAATGTTTTATTCTAAAAGATGACAGGAATGGGAAATTTGACTCAAAAAGGGATGAGGGAATATTTCTTGGATATTCTACTAAAAGTAAAGCTTACAAATGTCTGAATAAGGTGTCTAATAAGATGATTGAAAGTGCTAATGTCAGAGTTGATGAATTTTTTGATAAAAATGATGAAGAAAGCACTAAGGAGTCGGAAGACTATGGTAGATCTACTAAATAATAAAAAATAATAATAATTTAGATGACATAATTGTTATACCTTGTGTGTAGCCACTTAAATTCACTAAGTGACTCTTCCCTTGTGTTTTCTTCGTCCTTTAATTCTTGAAAGGGATTTGAATCCGGCTTGGCATGAGTTGTCATTATTATTATAGGTGGTGATTAATTAGATGTCTTTTTTATATTGATCTTTTCTATTTATGGGTTTTCCTTTGTTACATTGCAATACATATAGAGCTTCATTGTATCTCTTCAATCTTAATCTTGACTGCTTCTTTCTCTTTTTTTTTCTGTTGTTTTCTTTACCATTAGTCAGTGATTACGTGAAATGTTGGGTCATCCCAATTTCTTGGTGGGTGTGAGCTCACAAGTTGAATTATGTTCGTCATGTTCTTCTTTGCATATGGATTACTATCCCCGAAATTATAGGGTGCTATTTGAAGTTGAAGATTGGAAAAAGCCTCTTTTAGGTTGCATTAAGGACAACATGCTTGCTTCTATTTTCTTATGTGATTGCCCGCATATCTGTCGAGGTATAAAGAGAATTATAGGTTTTGACATCCTCTTCCCACCTGGCAAACACATCATCTATCCTTCGCAAATTTTGTCAATTTTTCTCTCTAATGCCATCAACCTGTTACAGTCCCCCTTTCACTTAGAGTTAATTACTGGTTGGTATGTTAAACCAATATTCCTACAGGGAATTAAGATTAACAAGGCATGCCAAAAGTATAATTTGTGGGGAGGTCCTGCTCTTATTGGCGGTCTTTTCCATCATCATGCGGTGTTAAGTAACCATGGTGTTTACATGGTCCTTGAAAGCATCAAAAAATCCCTTGAATGACAATCTTTTCATCTTGTGAAAGCGTCCTTGTATAAATTTGGCAGTTTCTTGACTAAAGACTATGTTAACAATATCCATCAAGTAGTTTTTTCCATTCTAGACTATTTGGAGCAAGATTCTACCCTCCACATTCCCTCATAGTCACTTGCTCTGTCACAGCGTAGGTTGGCCTTCACTTAGCCCATTCTTGATCTAAGTCTCAAGCTTGGTATTGCTGATGCTTCTATATGCTTCATGGAGGATTAATTATATGCTATGAAATTTTGTGCTCTCTTGGGTTTTTTGGTTTGTTGGTTTTGTGGTTTTCTTACTATACAGATCATTCAAGGATACTCAAAGTCTCCCTCTTCACAAAGGCCAAAGACTTCCTCCTCACAAAGGCTGGAGTGAAGATAGATTTACTTTTTGGGTCTCTTCTCACTCCTGCGAATCTCTTCTATGTACTCTATGTATATTATCTTGATTCATATTGTTGTATTATTTGTATGCCTTTGTGCTTTTATGTAAAATGCCCAATGGGCCAGATATATTCTTAGCTTTTAGGGACATTTGGGTTTCTTCTGAGAAACATATGTATTCAATGGAGGCTGTGAAAGGGGATTCCTTTTTTCTATAACCCTCATAGTCCTATTTCTCCCTTCTTTCTTCTATTTTGCGGGCTCATGAACGAAGTTTTTCTTTCTAGTTCTTTTCTCCAGGAGCCTCTTTTTTGAACCAGTAAAAAAAATGTAAAAAATATATTATTAATATAAATATATCAAGTGGCAATGCCACCTTCGAAAGAAAAATATATATAATATAATTTAACATATAAATATAATATGCATTGTATATTTATTTGTGTAATTGATAAATGTCATCAAATTCTTGGGACCAGGTAGTGACTTTCTAATTAGCACTAATTCTTTTTAATATTGGGAAAAAAATAGTTCAAAAGGGAAAAACATTAAAACTACTAATTTTTTACTTATAAAAATGGCAACCAAAAAAATGCCTACAAATCGGTCTCTATAACACAAAATATTTTAAACCAATAAGATTTTTAGAAAATGATTTTAGAATCTATAAAATAAAAGAATTTACAAACTAACGTTAGATTTAATTTTAAATGAGATAAATAATCAATTTTAATTGGTAGAAAGTCAATTGATTAATAACTCACAAAAACTAAACTGAATGCAATAATATTGCCTAAACCACAAGTAATAATAACTAAAAACTATGAATTTAAGAAATTAGAAACTTGAGTCCACAATGTCAAGCTTACGTTTTGTCATTTTTAACCATGTAAGGAGTAGGGGGAACCCATCTATCATCCATCCATTGATGTGACTTAAAATGATTTGTTGGTAGACAGTATTTGACTAGAAAATTTATTTTCATTCTGGTTCAAGGACAATGAAACAGTGATCAGAAAATCCAACGGTGGTCAACATCCTTTATTGAGTAATGTAAGTCGTTGATGTTCCCAATTAGTTCGGCTCTTTTCATGTAAGGAATGGGAAAAATTAGATCACCCCTTTAAATGAGAACACCTTCCACCATAATAATTAGATTTATTAAATATTATAAATATTTTTTATCTATATCGTCAAATCACGAAGCTTTCTCAATTGTAAACACTTTAGGAGAGTGCCAAAATTTCTTTGGCTTTTGTGACGACTTGAAAAGAGTCATAACTATTTTTCTTCTATTCTTTCTCTATTATCCCTTTGATCTGCATTTTTGTTCCGCTGCCCTACATTCCTCCTATCCTCTTCTTCCTTTCTTAGTGCTTCCAAATGTTGATCTTCTTCTTGTTTCCATTGAGCTTCCAATCTTTGATCCTCTTCCCTCTTTCTTCTTTCCTCTTCATTCTATCTACCTCTTGCATCCTATTCCAATTGATCCATATGGTTATTCTATTATTGCAAGAGGTTCCTTTGTTCTGTTAAGAGGTTAAGGATCTCATCCATTCTTGGATTTTGTCCCTCATTGCCCCGTCCATTGTTGGATCCTCCCTTATTACTATTTCTAGTTTGCATGGTGTTAAATCACTTCCTGTACCAAGCATGAGTACACAACTTAGCAATAGATGACCAAGGTCTGAATGTTTCAACACAGCTCTGATACCGTATGTAAGAACCGAAACTCACATAAAGAGACATGTAAGCTCTAGATCCACAAAACCCAAAAAGTCAAAAAAGATAACAAGTCTAAAAGTAATAAAGACTTTACATGAAATAAATTTCATTTAAATTTGTAGAGATTACATCATTTTATCAAATATAGTCAAAAATCCTTATCATAACATATGAAGGTTTGACCAAAATGTCAAAATACACAGTAAGAATACAATAATACATGGCACATGTCGACCATACTGTCGAACATAGAATGTCAAAGTACAAATATACACATATAATAGAGAACATGACACTAAGGTCTAAGAAGTACAAGATATCCAAATACATGCCATCAAATTGTCAGTCGTCCATCTGCATGTTCCTGTCTCCTATGCCATCGAATAGTCTATCATCCATCTACATAACTTGAGATAGAAATGTGATCCAGGCATTTATTCTACCCAACCACAAAGTGGTTAGCTCCCCCAGGGCTCATCCTGAAACGAAGAGCTCGCTGACCCTACACGAGTGGTTTATCAACTTGGCACAGATGGATCGAAAAGGAATCTAGTGCATCCTGTGATCTAGCTACTTTATCACACACAAAGTAGTACAAACAAAAATATGGCAAAGAGAAAGTATATAACAAACACAAATTCATTTATGTGTTTACAAGCTTAGGCCTAAGCATAAAAGACTAGATTTCTACTAGCAAGTAAAAGAAAACTACATTTTACCCTTCTCTATAACCCATATTCGGCACCCTTTCCCAAGATATCTTACTCAAAATAATTTCACATACATGAATATATATACAATAATTTTGTAGTATGAATCACACATGCTAAATCAGAATATTACTGTAGCAGAAAATATGCCCTTAACACCAAATGATAAATAGACTTTTCCTAACACCGGAAATACTTTCACACTGCACACTCAGCAATTACATAAATGTTGGGAAGATATATATAAAATAAAAATAAAAACACAATGTTCTCTATTATTAATAGTGCTTTCTGTAGAAGGAAAAAGAAAATATGATTCTTGAGTCACTAAATTATACACAAGTGACATATGATAATACACAGAATTACATTACATTGCTCTATCAATATACAAAATATAGCCAAACACTTGACTTGGACAAAATATAGTCTTTCTGTGGAATACAAGGAACACATCATTACATAACAAGGCAGTGTTATTCCTTTCAAGAATTTTAGGAACTTAAATATTAAAGGACTTTACAAACTCTATGCAGTTGGAAAATTAACAAAAATCACAAATTCCTCCAAAACATCATGTTTGATTTGAGCCCTTCGAATAATACCCAGCTCCCCAACATGGTTAAAGGATCAACATGCTGACATTGACAGCTTGGGCTTACAAGCAAAAAGGTAAAGGAAAATATAATAGGTCAAAAGGACGCTACTCTTTAGAATAGACAGGCAGCAATGTCTCTCCAACAACTTACAAAAGATAGATCTATAAACTAACAGAAAACTGAACACATATTCTTGATCACCATTTTGAACTATTAAAATCATAAATACAACTCAAACCAGACCAGAGTCTAGTAATAACAATTAGGAGAGTGGTCTAGGCAAAGAGTTATGTTTATTTCACAAGAAGAAAAGAAAAACAAGGCAACTCTATGTACAAATAGCATGCCAATGGAAGAGAATTACAAGTCCAAAGTATAGATGATAAAGTTGGACATAGTGAAGATAGTAAGCAAGCCAATGGAAAAATAGGCTTAGAATCAGTATAACATGCACAATTGTCCATGCACAGTAAATATTAAATACCAATAGTCTAAGGGATTTGGTTTTTATAAGAAATCTGGTTTGAATTAAACAGGAATTTCTTGATCTTGTTCAAAACCCCAAGTCTCAAGTAGTTCTAAAGCCTCTTGGACTTTTCTATAGTGCCTATTTTGTATATTCTTCCTATTTTTGCACAGTTCAGGTTTTTATCATAACATTACCAGATTTTGATTTGTTGTGGCTCCTAATTTCAACATACACAAGGTGGAGATTCATTTGAGAGATTCTATTTTTTTAATTATTCTACTCGTCTATATTCATTCAGAATTGACATTTTCTAGATTTGCCAATAGTAATTAAAGAAATAAAATGGGAACCTAGATATTTTGATAGGGTCTTTTGTACACCCGTGTTGAATCTGTGCTAAATCTGTTGTTGCCTAAAACCTCCTTACTACCATGTAATGCCTCCCCTTTTCTACCGTCTCCCTTTCCTTGATATCTCCTTTACTCTTGTGCATTTTCCCCCAATCTCTCGTAAGTGTGCTCTATCGAAAAGATAAGAAAAAAGAAGTGTACAACAGACATTACCCCATTCTCTTAAATAATGAGTAATTATCCCCACTTGATGAATAAACCAACTGCCCGACTCAAGGTGCACGTTTCCTCATTAATCATCCACCACTCCCCATTGTTATTCAAAGCACTTGTAGATGTGTCACCCTTTCAGATGAATCCTCTGATTTTTAAACAGTCAACAAAGGGAATCTTACCTAGTCTTACCTTGCAAATCGAAAGCAGTAGTTAACAAGGTCTTCGATTAATTAAAATCTGGCATAAATTTAGGAGTCAATAAAAATGGTTGTGACATCCTTCCCCTCTTAGAAAGTGCATCATCCCGGATGCCTTATGTTGAAGTTAAATAAACCATACTTTGTTATCACGTTTAAACTCAAAACATTCACATCCAAATAACACAATCACTCGAGCAAGAGTAAAGAAAGAAATCTATTCTTACTAACTTATCCAAACATTCACTTACAAAATAAGTCAAGAAGCTTATAAGATTTAGAAATAATCTAAGTAGTGTGTGCTTGCAACCATTATTCTAATCTCACCCCTACCGACAAGATAAATACTCTCTACCTCAATCACATTTCTGCCTTCATCTCCTGTCATGCATGCTCAAACTCAAAAGATCATCAGTAGGTTAGTTCCATTAAACCCATAATTAAATTTAAATTGCATAACATATTCATCATTTTGATTCATCATAAGCAATGATTCATAATGAAAATAAAAATTCTACATATAACATCATACTTTTACTTCATTTTAAACATTTCATCATAAATTCACGAGAAAAACATATTAAAGTATGTCCATATCATTTATTTCAATACGATTTGGATCAAAAAACTTTTGACCAAGCCAACATAAGTCCAAAACCAAAACTAAAACAATCACATAAATAGTTCTATAACTAAGAGCATCAAATCGGGTTATAACAAAGACCCGATGTCTTATGAAAACATAAAAAATAGTTCACTACAAGGCTTAAAGCATAAACATAACAGAAAATAAATCTAAGCAAATAACTGCGGAAGAGATCTATGGATGTCTTTTGTGTCTTCCCAAGTAGCGCTGTCAATAGAGAATTGGTCCCATTGGACCTTGTGCTACAATACATCTCTGTCACACACCTTGATGGTACGTTGATCAATGAGGCAGGTAAGTTGCACCAACACCACCCCCGGATCCTGAACCTGTAAGGCATGCCAATCAAGAATATGAGATGCATCAAGATGATAGGGTTTCAACAATGAAACATGAAAAACATTATGGATTCGGGCAAGAGCTGGCAATAGAGAAAGTCTGTAGGCAACAGGGGTGATGACCTCCAAAACATCAAAAGGACCCACATATCTCAGTGCAAGATTTGAAGCCTTGCCAAAAGAGATTGAGCTTTTATGTGGTCTCACATGAAGAAACACCTTATCACCTTCCTAAAACTGTCTAAAAGTGCGATTCCTATCAGCATAACTTTTCTGTCTATCAGCTGCTTCCTTCAGCCAAGTATGAATCAGAATCATCTATTCTTCCATCTCTCTCAACATATCAGGACCAATGATTATCCTATCCTCTACTTATCCCAACTGATAGGAGTAGGACACTTCCATCCATAAAGTGCCTCAAATGGTCCCATTCCCAAAGAAGCATGGTAAGAGTTGTTGTAGGAAAAATCCACCAATGGAAGGTACTCTTCACATGTATACTAATGATCCATACAATACATTCGGAGAAAATCTTCAACCACTTGATTCACTCTCTCAGTCTATCTATCCATCTGAGAATGATAAGCGGTACTGAAATTCAACCTAGTTCCCAAAGATGCATTCAAGGTTGTCCAAAACCTTGATGTCATCCTAGTATCCCTGTATGATATGATAGTCTCAGGTACCTCATGTAATCTTAACATTTCCTGGACAAAATTTTTGGCCAAAGCCAAAGATCCATCTCTCAAGCTCCCTAGAATAAAATGAGCTACCTTGGTTAGTTTATCAACTACAATCAAGATTACATCATGCCTGCATCGTGTCATGGGTAAACCCTGGATAAAATCCATACTGATGACTTGCCATTTATACTCTGGTATATCATGTGGGTACAAAATTCCTACTCGATGGATATGTTCAGCCTTAACTCACTGACATTCCAAACATTGAGCTACAAAAGCGGTCACATCTCGCTTTAGCCCTGGCCAAAAATACAATGGCCTCATATCGACAATCATCTTGTTTACCCCTGGATGTCCTGAAAAAGGAGTACAATGCATTTCCTCTAAACCACCTTCCTCAACCCTGCTCAGTCAGGAATGTACATCATGTCTTGGTGTCTCATGATACCATCATCCTCAATAGTGTATCCGTCAAAATGATGATCTGATGGATCTACAAGTAAAGCTATCTTGACCATCTCATAATGGTCATCCCTTGAAAGATTTTCTAACACATGTTCTCTCAATCAAGTTCTAGAAGTAGATATAGCATAAATGTGTCTTCTCCTGCTTAGAGCATCTGCTACTCTATTCTCTTTTCCCTTGATATACTTGATACCAAAATCATACTCACTCAGAAACTCCAACCATCGTCTCTATCTAGCATTGAGATTAGGTTGTGTGAAAATGTACCTAAGTCCCATGTGATCTGTCTTTAACTCAAATGGTTTACCTAAAAGTTAATGTCTCCACATCACTAAGGCATGAACAATTGCTGCCAATTCCAAGTCATGAGGTGCATAGTTAACCTCATACTGTTTCAGTTTCTGTGACTCATAAGCCACTACTTTGCCACCTTGCATGAGAACACCACCAAGACCTTCACCTAAAGTGTCGGTGATAACTTTGAAGTGTCCATTAGGATCTGGTATAATCAAGATAGGAGCAGATGTGAGCTTTTGTTTTAATAACTAGAATGCTCTCTCACATACATCATTCCACTCGTATCTTTTCCCTTTCCTTTGAAGAGAAGTGATAGCTGTGGCAATTTTGGAGAATCACTCCACAAATTTTCTATAGTATCCTGCAAGTCCCATAAAACTTCTCACTTCACTTACATTTTGAGGAGTTGGCCACTCAAGAATGGCTTTGATCTTTTCCGGATCCACTACAATTGCATCTGCAGAAATGATATGGCCCAAGTAGTGAATCTCCTTCTTATAGAAAGAACACTTTGATAGTTTTCCATACAACTTCTTGTCTCGCAGATGTTGTAAAACTATCTGCAAATGTTCGTCATGTTCCTCCATATTCTTGGAATAAATCAGAATTTCATCAATGAATATCTCAACAAACTTATCAAGACAATCCTTGAATACACCATTCATTAGGTTCATAAAAGCTGCAGGCGCATTTGTCAATCCAAAAACTAAGACTACAAATTCATAGTGCCCATACCTTGTCCTGAAAGTTGTTTTGGATATGTCCTCCTCTTTGATCTGGAGTTGATGATATCCAGATCTCAAATCAATTGGGAGAACACAATTGCTCCCTTCATTTGATCAAAAAGTTCATCTATCCGAGGAAGGGGGTATCTATTCTTTATAGTAACCTTATTGAGCATTTGGTTACCTATGCACAAACATAAGGTACCATCCTTCTACTTCACAAAGATCACTGGAGCTCCCCATGGTGAAACACTAGGATGAATAAACCCTTTATCCAAGAGTTCTTGCAACTGAAGCTTCAACTCATGCATTTTGGTAGTGGTCATACGGTATGGTGCCTTGGATTGAGGTTCAACTCCAAGCATCACATCAATTGAAAAATCAAATTCTCTCTTTGGAGGTAACTATGGTAACTCTTTAGGAAAAACATCCTTGAATTCTTGCAAAATAGGGAAATCTTCTAGACTAGGAGGTGTGTCCTGATCTTTGACATAAGCTACATATATCATACACCCTTTTCTCTTTGCCTTTTTCAATTGCATGGCATAAATCTGTCTAATTTCAAGAGACCTTTTCACACCAAAAATTAATTTAGGATTACCTGCATCATCAAGGCATTCTACTATTTTATCCTTCTAGTTCACTATGGCCTTATGTTCTGTTAGACAATTGATTCCCAAAATGACACCATAGGAACCTAAAGGTGCAACGTACAAGTTTACTTGCATTTGAAAATTAGGAAGTTCAATCTCGCTACAAGATAAACATTGCTCAACCTTATGCTTTACCTTATTCCATATTCTACCATCCATGGTTCTAACATATATCCTACTCTAACTGGTAATTTAGAAGCAACTCTAGGATCTATGAAACATTCAATAGCTCCAGTATCATTTAAAATAGAAATATCATGACCAAAAGGCTTACCGGTCATCTAAATGGGTGTTCCTTGAAAATCAGCTTGTTTGTTATTCACAGCTGCATGAATCTGATGCTGAGTCTAAGGTCCCTTCCCATATCTATGGGCTGATCTCTGAGGAAAAACACTAGCATAGTGATCACCTCCACAAGTATAGCAACCATCTCGTGGTCCCTATTTACCATCAGGTTTATTCTTCTTGTTATCATTCCTGTTGTTGCCCCTGTTCTGGTTACCATTATTGTTCCTTCCAGCATTACCTCTGCCTTTGCCTCTCATATTATGAACCTATATTCGACTAGTGTCCTTTGGTTTATTATCTTGAAACTTCCTCTTATATCCCCGAGGTGCACTATTTCTTTGACTCACTCTGATTGAAGGTACCTGCTTTAGTTTCTGCTCTTGTCTCAAAGCCTTCCTAAAAGAAAAATCCATAGTCTCAGGCTCATGCATATCCACCTCTGATCCTATCTCTGGACGTAATCCGAGAATAAAATTGTGGGTTCTAAACCACTCATCCTGCTGATATTGAGGTACATATTTTACTAGGTGGTAAAATATCTCAGGGTATTCTGTGACAGTTAGAACTCCCTGAATCAAATTCTAGAATTTAGCCACTTTCATATCATAATAAAGCTGAGGTAACCACCTCTTACGGAACAATACTAGGAATTTTTCCCAAGAGATCTCACCAAGATGCATCCTCTTTTCAGCCATCTCATTGTCCCACCAAGTACCAGCCTCACCAACTAATTGAAAGGAACCCCACATGGCTCTGGATTCAGCTAAAAGATTATGAACATGAAAATACTTTTCCATGGATACTATCCATGCCTCAGTAGCATCACCGATGACCTTACCATTAAAAGTAGGAGGTATGACCTTCTTGAGGTCCTTACTCAGTTCCTCTGCTATTCTTTCTCTATTATCCCTTTGATCTGCATTTTGGTTCCGCTGCTCTACATTCCTCCTATCCTCTTCTTCCTTTCTCAGTGCTTCCAAATGTTGATCTTCTTCTTGTTTCTGTTGAGCTTCTAGTCTCTGATCCTCTTCCCTCTTTCTTCTTTCCTCTTCATTATATCTACCTCTTGCATCCTATTCCAGTTGATCCATATGGTTATTCTATTGTTGCAAGAGGTTCCTTTGTTCTATCAAGAGGTTAAGGATTTCATCCATGCTTGGATTTTGTTCCTCATTGCCCCATCCATTGCTGGATCCTCCCTTATTACCATTTCTAGTTTGCATGGTGTTAAATCACTTCCTGCACCAAGCATGAGTACACAACTTAGCAATAGAGGACCAAGGTCTAAGTGTTTAAACACAGCTTTGATACCACATGTAAGAACCAAAAATCACATAAAGAGACACATAAGCTCTAGATCTGCAAAACTTGGAAAGTCGAAAAAGATAACAAGTCTAAAAGTAATAAAGAATTTACATGACATAAATTTCATTTAAATTTGCAAAGATTACATCATTTGATCAAATATAGTAAAAAATCCTTATCATAACATATGAAGGTTCGACCAAACTGTCAAAATACATAGTAAGAATACAATAATACATTGCGCATGTCAACCATACTGTCGAACATAGAATGTCAAAGTATAGATATACACATATAATAGAGAACATGACCCTCGGATCGAAGGACAAGATATCCAAATACATGCCATCGAACTGTCAGTCATCCATCTGCATGTTCCTGTCTCCTATGCCATCAAATAGTCTATCATCCATATGCATAACTTGAGATGAAAATGTGATCTAAACATTTATTCTACCCAACCAAAGAGTGGTTAGCTCCCCCAGGGCTCATCCTGAAATGAAGAGCTCACCGACCCTATGCAAGTGGTTTATCAACTCGGCACGGATGGATCAGAAAGAAATCTAGTGCATGTTGTGATCTAGCTACTTTATCACACACAAAGTAGTATGAACACAGATATGGAAGAGAGAAAGTACATAACCAACACAAATTCATTTATGTGTTTACAAGCTTAGGCCTAAGCATAAAAGACCAGATTTCTACTGGCAGGTAAAATAAAACTACATTTTACCCTTCTCTGTAACCCATATTTGGCACCCTTTCCCAAGATATCTTACTCAAAATAATTTCACATACATGAATATATATACAATACAATTGTAGTACGAATCACACCTGCTAATTCAGAATATTACTGTAGCAGAAAATATGCCCTTAACACCAAATGATAAATAGAATTTTCCTAACACCGAAAATACTTTCAAACTACACACTCAGCAATTACATAAATGCTTGGAAGATATATATAAAATAAAAATAAAAACACAATGTTCTTTGTTATTAGTAGTGCTTTCTGTAGAAGGAAAAAGAAAATATGATTCTTGAGTCACTAAATTATACACAAGTGACATATGATAATACACATAATTACGTTACATTGGTCTATCAATCTACAGAATACAACCAAATGCTTGACTTGGACAAAATATAGTGTTTCCATGGAATACAAGGAACACATCATTACATAACAAGGCAGTGTTATTCCTTTCAAGAATGTCTGGAACTTAAATATTAAAGGACTTTACAAACTCTATGCAGTTGGAAACTTAACAAAAATCATAAATTCCTCCAGAAAATCATGTTTGATTTGAGCCCTCTAAATAATACCCAGCTCCCCAACATGGTTAAAGGATCAACATGCCGACATTGACAACTTGGGCTTACAAGCAAAAAAGGTAAAGGAAAATATAATAGGTCAAAAGGATGCTACTCTTTAGAATAGACAGGCAGTGGCGTCTCTCCAACAACTTACAAAAGATAGATCTATAAACTAATAGAAAACTGAACACATATTCTTGATCACCATTTTGAACTATTAAAATCATAAATACAATTCAAACCAGACCAGAGTCTAGTAATAACAATCAGGAGAGTGGTCTAGGCAAAGAGTTATGTTTATTTCACAAGAAGAAAAAAAACAAGGCAACTCTGTGTACAAATAGCATGCCGATGGAAGAGAATTACAAGTCCAGAGTATAGATGATAAAGCTGGACATAGTGAAGACAATATGCAAGCCAATGGAAAAATAGGCTTAGAATCAGTGTAACATGTACAACTGGCCATGCACGGTAAATATTAAATACCAATAGTCTAAGGGATTTGGTTTGTATCAGAAAGTTGGTTTGAATTAAATAGGAATTTCTTGATCTTATTCAAAACCCCAAGTCTCAAGTAGTTCTACAGCCTCTTGGACTTTTCTATAGTGCCTATTTTGTATATTCTTCCTATTTTTGCATTGTTCAGGTTTTTATCATAACATTACCAGATTTCGATTTGTTGTGGCTCCTAATTTCAACATACACAAGGTGGAGATTCATTTGAGAGATTCTATTTTTTTAATTATTCTGCTCCTTTATATTCATTCAGAATTCACGTTTTCCAGATTTGCCAACAATGAGAAATATGGGTATAAAACATACAAAATTTCTAATGAAGAATCCCTTTCGTGCAATAAGAAATAATCATTCATACACATCGTCGCCAAAGGAAAAATCTAGTTAAAAGTCTATCCTTAAGATGACCATTTGAGCTTTTTTTTTTTAACAGTAATTAAAGAAATAAAATGGGAACCTATATATTTTGACAGGGTCTTCTGTACACCCGTGTTGAATCTATGTTGAATCTGTCGTTGCCTAAAACCTCCTTACTACCGTGAAATGCCTCCCCCTTGCTACTGTCTCCTTTTCCTTGATATCTCCTCTACTCTTGTGCGTTTTCCCCCAATCTCCCGTAAGTGTGATCTACCAGAAAGATAAGAAAAAAGAAGTGTACAACAAACATTACCCCATTCCCCTAAATAATGAGTAATTATCCCCACTTGATGAATAAACCAACTGCCCAACTCAAGGTGCACGTTTCCTCATTAATCATCCACCACTCCCCGTTGTTATTCAAAACACTTGCAGATGTGTCACCCGTTCAAATGAATGCTCCAGTTTTTAAACAGTCAACAAAGGGAATCTTACCTAGTCTTACCTTGCAAATCGAAAGCACTAGTTAACAAGGTCTTTGATTAATTAAAATCTGGTGTAAATTTAGGAGTCAATAAAAATGGTTGTGACATTTTGCTAAAATCATGATCCCTTCAAATTTATCCAAAAAGATGAAGTGGATTCCAAACACAAAGCAAACTTAAACTTTTTAAGAAAACGGTGTGAAAATCCATTTTTTCAAAATGCAAGAATCAAAATGAAGCTAAGTTTCTTTTCCTTTATGCTAGTTATCTATTTTTTAATTTATTTATTCTCTTTTTTCTAAATTAATTTTCTTTTTGGTTAAATATGTATTTCACAGAATAAAATAAAAATTCAATTTATTTTTTATGTTCAATACATAACACTCACAATCCACTAATTTTCAAAAGTTTCAAGAAGGGAGTTTCAAAGTTCAATTTTTCCAAAATGCAAAAATAAAAATAAATCTAAATTTCTTTCCCTTTATGCCATCATTATAATTTTTAATTTATTTGTACTCTTTTATTTTTAATTTTATTTTATTTTAATTAAAAAATATGTCATATAAAAAATAAAATTCTTAATTCATTGTTTATGCTCAATCCATAACAATCACAACTCATCAATTTTCAACATTTTGAAGAAGAGGGTTTGACACACTATTTAGACTAACTTTCTCTTCCTTTATGCTATTTTTCAAATTTTCAATTTATTTATTCTCTTTTATTTGTAATTTATTTTTTTTCTCAAAATGCATTTCATAAAAGCAAAAACAAAACTCAATTCTTTATTTTGTCAATTTCAAAAAATAAAAATTGAATCAATTGAAATACTTTTATATTCTAATAAAATAATTTGAATTTGAATTTGAATTACATATGATTATCTCAAACTTTTTTTAGAAAGAGTAGTAAGCTACTAAAACAAAATATAATGTTTGAATTTTCTTAAACAATTAACTTAATGGTGTTTCTCTTTGTTTAAAAAGAAAAGATAAATAAACCATTAAATTGAAACACTCAATTAGAGATAGCACAAAACATAAATGGATTATAGAATTAACTTTGATTCTAGTATGTGGATATATCAGAAATTATAATTATATGTATTGTAATTAATTTAAATTATTAAAAATAGGTTGTATTAGAAATAATAAGATATATTGTAATATTAAGAATTAATTACTTTTCTAACTATACGCATTTTATCAAAAACTGCAACATCCAAAGTTAGACAAAGTTCTCAAAAAAATTTGTTTTCATTATTTTATTAAAAAAAACTAAGTAATACAATCTAACACAAATTAGATTGTTCAAATGTTTCCTTAAAAATAAAATTACTATAATTAATTAATATGTCTATCAAAAGCTCTAGACTCTCTCCCAGTGGACAAAGCCCCTGGTCCGGATGGCTTCCCTATGTTCTTCTTTCACCTTTATTGGGATGTTGTGAAAGATGATGTGACTCAAGTAATGCAATCATTTTTTGGCTTGAAGAATCTCCTCAAAGAACCCAACATAACCTCCCTGGTGCTGATTCCCAAAACTTCAGGAGCGGACTCCTTTGAGAAATTCAAGCCCATAAGTTTGTGCAATTCCTTCCTCAAGATCATTTCAAAGGTTGTCACCTCCAGGATTCTCAGTATCCTCCCTTCCCTGATTTTGCAGCAGCAATCCGGCTTTGTGCCTGGTAGACAGATTCTGGATTCCATAATGATGGTGCATGAAGTCATTCATTCGTTAGAAGAAGGAAAAAGGGAAGGCTTTCTTCTCAAATTTGATCTCTCCAAGGCCTATGACCAGGTGGACTAGCAGTTTCTTCTCAAAGTTCTAGAAGCTTTTGGTTTCAATTCCCTATTCTACAAGCTTCTCTTTCAAATCATCTCAACCCCATCCTTGGCGGTCATGATTAATGGCTTCTCGTCTATTTTCTTCAAACCTACTAGGGGCCTAAGACAAGGGGACCCTCTCTCCTCCATTCTCTTCATAATTCTTGCTAATTGGTTGGGGAGACTTATTTCGGCCTCCAAAATGACTGGGGACCTGAAAGGCATCAAACCCTCATCTGGTGACATTGTTTTTACACACCAGCAATTCATGGATGACACCATTCTTGGAGGTGAGGCCTCGGTAGGAGAGGCTAGAGTGGTGAAGGATATCCTCAATAATTATACCAAGGCTACAGGATAATCTATTAATTGGAATAAAAATGTTCTCTTCTTCATCAACACTCCTAAAGCTAGACAAAGGAAAATTACTCAAATTATGAGGTGTGGCATTGATTCCTTACTTTCAACCTACATGGGGCTGCCCTTAGGTGTCAAGCCACCAAAAGCCTTCTGGAATAAACTGATAGACAGATTTAACAGGAAGCTTGTTGGTTGGAAAGGGGTCATCCTTAGCCAGGCCGGTAAGATCCAACTAGTCAAGTCTACTTTATAGAATCTCCCCACCTATGCCCTCAGCCTCTTCCCTATCCTAGCCAAAGCAATGGATGCCATGGAAAGAATCCAATGAAGATTCCTCTAGTCTGGAGCGAAAGACCACAAGCGCATTCCCCTGATTGCATGGGAGAAAGTGTCTTGACCCAAAATTGCTAGAGGCCTTGGTTTAAGGAAGTTGAGACCTTTCAACAAAGCCCTTCAAGCCAAATAGATTTGGAGAATTTTCAATAGCATTGGCGAGTGGAAGAATACATTTGAAGAAAAATATCTCTCACATAACTCTCTCTACAAATTTTTTGATGAGATAGATTCCCCCAAAGGTTCTATCATTTGGAATGGTCTCCTTGGTGCCAAGGAGTTGGCTAAATCCAGGGCTAAGTGGAAATTTGGAAACGGTCATTCTGTCAATTTTTGGGAGGACAACTAACTTAAGATGGGTAGCCTGAGAAATATTGATACTCTTTACACCTGGAGACATGTCTTCTCTCAAACCTATGACACTTAGGTCATCAATTATAGAAGGGATGACATTTGGGTGGATCGTACTTAGATCTCTCAAGACCTGTCTCCTTTGATGACTTCTCTCAATGCAGTTACTCTCTCTCACAAGCAGGATAAGATTATCTGGGAGGACTCTTCGGATGGAAATTACATAGTGGCTTTCACCTATTCTTCACTAACTACTCAGATCAATGATTTGAATCCGCTATGGGCCAAAGCTTGGACCTCTGGTATTACACCCAAAATCAATGTCTTATTTTGGCTCTTGGTCCAAAACCGTATCCTCATAGTGGATAATCTCCTTAAGCGCAAATTCTAGTTCATCAACAGATGTGTTCTTTGCAAATGTCAAGAGGAATCTGTGGACCACCTGTTCATCCACTGCTACTTTGTCAGTCAAGTCTAGCAACTCCTCTTTTTGGTCCTAAATCTCTCATGGTACTTTCCCCTATCTTTCAGCGATCTCTTCTCCCAATGGGCTTTCAAAAGGTTTGATCAGGATTTCAAGTTAGTCTGTACCTGGATTCTTCCTCATTTTTGTTGGGGGATCTGGAAGGAGTGCAACAATCGCATCTTTCATGATTTCTCTACTCCCTCTAAAATTATTTTTGAAAAAATCATCCATGCAGTTAAGGAAATTTTTTTCTACTGTGGTAAACATAACCCTCTTGCAGGCAAAGTCCATGCTGCAACTCAAGATAAAAGACAAAACTATGTGTGGACTTGCCCTCCTACTGGCTGGACCAAAGCCAACTTTGACGGTGTGACAAAAGGGAACCCTGGTCAAGCTGGCAGTGGAGGAATAATCAGGAACAACTTCGATATTGGGACTGCGGTCGTCAACCTCCCCTTGGGCACCTAGATGAATCACTATACTGAAGCCAGTGCGGCTCTTCAAATCACCAAACTTGCTAAAGATCAAGGGGTTAAGTGGCTCTAGCTTGAAGGTGATTCGATGAACATCAACAATTGCCTCAACCTTACTCGCCCTCCCTCTGGGACCATACCCAACATTATAGCTAAAACTCGGGCCATTCTCAATAGCTTTGATAAGGTGTTCATCTCCCATGTGTACAGGGAAGCCAATGGTGTGGTAGACTGGTTTGCCAACTTGGTAGTCACCAAGGATGCTAAGCAGATATGGCATAATGGAGAGGAATTTCCCAGAGATGTGAAGAGTATTCTCAAAAAGGAACGACTCCAATGCACTGAGGGAGAAAGCTTACAACCTTAGTTCCTCACTTGGAGGTCAGGTGCTACTGCTTCTCTTCCGCCACTCTTTGATCAGTCCTTCCTCCTATTCTTTTCCCAAGCGATGCCTTGGTTGTCTCTAGCCTCGCCCATCCTGCTCTGGTGTGGTTCTCTGGGCCTGGCCTTTCTGTGGTCTACCCCTTGTTTGTTTTGTTTGGCTTTCTTTCTTATGTTCTAGACTTGTGGGTTTCAAGCACCCTGTAAAACCTATTTTACTTAATCAAAAACATATCTATCAATATATTTATAATCAGAAACATATCTATCAACTAATTTTTTTAGCAATTAAATGTATAATACATCAACTAAATAATTATTAAATACTTATTAATAATTTAACTACTTGTTACATATTAAATGCAATTTTGAATAATTATTTAAATTACATTTTAAAAATGAAAAAAGTCATAAAAAAATAAAATATAAATTTTTTTAAACTATTTATATCCAAATTATCCTCTTAGAATATTTAAATTTACTCAAATAAATTATAATTTGAATTAACTACTATACTAATATTTTTTACAAGTTTTTATATATTAAAAATTTGAAGCAATAAACTGTTGAATAAGTGGTTGAAATAGTGTAATATAGCTTAAAAAGTTAAACTCTAGAAAATTCGTGTATAAGACCTTAAATGATTTAACCAATCAAATGATATAAAATTCATTTTTTAAAATTATAAAGTTAAAAATATTGCATTTAAACATTAGAAAGTATGAAATTAATAATAAAATATAAAATATATTAATTTCTAATTGGTGGAAATAATTTTATTTAATCAAAAGTTAAAGCAAGAATTGTATAAAATGATGCAATAGTACATAGCCTACCGACAAGTACTAATAAGGGACATATTCATATAGACAAGGCCCAATATGATATATTTAAAATAACCACATCATAAAATAACCACCACTAGGACATAACTCAAACACAACAATTTAGGTGGAGAAATATCATATACCTATAAATGTCAAGTGTATAAGCGCAATATATAGATTAAGTAATGCATACACGCATAATTAATTACAATATTTCAACCATTACATAATGATGGAACTATGATCATTTGAAATCTTAAAATACATAAAATATGATGCTAAATATAAACACATCTAGGAAAGGAACAGGTGGCAAGTATAGGGTATAAAATAAATAGGTCTTGGGGGATCACCTTGCGGTGTAGTGATCAAGTGGTTGGACTATTAATGGTGAAACTAAGGTTCAAATCCACGCTTGGCCCAAATGGTGTTAATGATGATTTGGGCCCACCTTAGTATATCTGCAAATATTAGAGGATATCTTGGTTGTTGTTGAGGAGTTTGAAGAACATGTAAAAGGTGGAGGAAATGTGAGGATTTGTTGAGGGGGAGATGATAATGAGGAGCTTAAGGAATAATTGTGCCAAACCCTCTCTAAGCTAGTTTGCTCATAGACCTTGTGCTAGACCAATGTAGGGTGTGGATCCAAATCCTTATTGGCATGTGCTTCTCACATAATTGGTGTCAGACCTATGTGGGTCTTTCATGCTTAATGTCTCTATATCATAACCACATGATTCTTTCACTTCTAAGGTCCCTTGTGGGCTTTTTTGCTTGTGGGTCTAGACTATTCGGTTTGGGGATGGCGTCCCCCATTTTGTGGCCTCACCTAGCATTTAGCTAGGCTAAAAATTCATGTAAAAAATTAAAAAAAGGTTCTAGTACTTTAGGTGCTACCAATTGCAATATACACCCTTAGATAGGTTGTAATAAAGAGATTCCACAATAATGTAACCAATACCTAAATGAATCATTCCCTCACCATAGTCCCTACAATCTAAACCCTAGTTAATAATAAGGATAAGAGTTTAATAAATTGACAAAAATATCTCATGTTAGATATGAAACCAATTTTAATGTAAAAAAAAAGAATTTACCACTATTTTCTTAACCATTAAATACAACATTTGGTGCATGTTAGAATTACCATCATACTTTTTAGATATGAATACATAAAAAAACAATATTTTAGCATACATGAATCCATATAATTGTGCGAATCCATATGATTAAATATATTTGCATTCCTTTAATTTTAAGCCTTTAATGTAAAAGTGTCTAGCTAATCTTCCATAATGTTGTTCCTTAATCAAATTATCCATCATTGAACTCCTAGGTATACATAGCTGAATTCTTGTGAATAACAAACCATCGTGAATGAAATAGTCTAAATATTTTATTTTCTCTACTGCATGAGGTTCTCTATATGTTTTCTAAGGTTTTACAAAATCAAGGTCTGCCTCATACAATGTCTTCAACTCATCAAACACCAACACTCCAAATCTCATCTTTGTTAGAGAATTCCTTATTCTACTCAAATCATCAACAACTATATTTTATTTACTACTAATATGCTTCAACAAAAAAGTATAATTCTATAAGAACTCAACCCATCTCATGTGTCTCTCGTTCTTGACTTACCTTGATTTTTTTGATATTTTAATGCTTAGTGATCAATGTACAACACAAAATAATTAGGTAATAAATAATGTCTCTACTTCTTCAAGGCTTGAACTATGGCATAGAATTCTTGATCATAAACTAAATACCCTATTTTTGCATCTTTCAACTTCTCACTAAAATAAGAAATAAATCTACCTTCTTTAGTCAACACTGCTCCAATTGCATTGTAGTTCACTTGAAATACTTTATTCAATTTAGGTAAAGCTAACAAAATTTGTTCACTTACCTTCTTCTTCACTAATTCAAAACTCTTTTATGCTCCATGTGTCCACTTTAAATCCTTCTAATCCCCTTTCATTGTCTCAGTCATAGGATAATAAACTAAACTAAAATTCCTAATGAACTTTTGGTAGAAACTATCCAATCCATGAAATGATCTTACCTCTCAAACACTTTCAGGTGTAGGCTATTTAAAAATTGTTTTCAATTTATCAAGATCCATTTTCAACCCATCTACTGATATCACAAATCCTAGGCACAGTATCTCCTTTTTCTTGAAACAACACTTCTTGATGTTTATCAACAACTTTTCTTCTCTTAATCTCTACAACACTTGTCTCGAATGCAACAAATGATCATGCTTTGACTTACTAAAAAATCATAATTTCATCTAGGTAAATAATCACAAACTTATCCAAGAATGTCTTTAATATCTCATTCATAAACCTCATGAAATTACTAAGTGTGGCACATTGGTTAGTTCGAAAGGCATCACTCACTACTCATAAAACTTATCATTTGTCTTGAATTCAATCTTGTACTCATCACATTCTCTAATTTTGATATGATGATAACCACTCTTCAAATCGATCTTTGTGAAATAATTTTCTCTACACAAATAATTCATTATATCATCCATCCAAAGGAAATGAGATATATATTTCACTTTGATCCTATTTATAGCTCTAGAATTAGTACACACTCTCCACTCTACATTCTTCTTAGGTGTTAAAATTGATGGCACTAAACAAGAATCCAAAATATCTTTGATAAAACCCTTCAATAATTCTTACACTTTCCTATTCAATTAGATTCATTCTCTGTCAGTGCCATGCAATGTTCTTCTTTGTTTGGAAAACTAGCTCATGGAATAAGATCCATGCGGTGAGTGATACTCCTTACAGGTGGAAATCCATTGGGTACATAATATGAGATAATTTCTTCATACTCTATCAATAACTATGTTATCTCCTTAGGTTTTACTTCGAATTATAAATCAAACTTCTTAGGAACCAAATCATAACACATACTATAACTTTTCAAACTATCCAAGAACTTTCTTCCCAAAACCAAAAAAACTATAACACTTGTATGAATCTCACTCTTATGAATTTGTACTAAAGGTAACAACACTTGTTTCATCACAATTGAAAACATAGTATACTTATTCCTCCTTCCATCATGCAAATCTTGTCTATCATACTGCTATGGTCTACCCAACAATATATGGAAAGCATCCATAGACATAATATCACAAAGAACTTCATCATGATAGGATCAAATCTTTAACTTCACCAAATATTTTTCACTTACCCATACCTTGTTATCATCCTTTATCTAGGCTATCTAATAGGGTTTGGGATGTTAAAATATCTTCAACTTCAACTTGTCCACAAACTTCTAGGAGGCTAGGTTATCTGAACTACCATTATCAATGACGACCTTACAATATTTTCCTTCAAATTTGCATCTTTTATTAAACAAAATTTTCCTCTACAATAAATCTTGGTCCATCTCTTTATGACATAGGACTCTCCTTGCCATTAGGGCTTCTCCATCCTTAGGTTGGTTCAAATATTTAGTAGGCTCTTCCTCCACATAAGAAGAGCTACTCTTGTTCTGAATTCTCTTACTTGAATTCCCTTGGGTACACTCAAAGGCTCAGCCTCCTTATCCTAAAAAATTGAACCATGTTCCTCTAAAAAATCTTATGTCATCTCTTCTATAACTTCTTGATCCACAATCTCTAGGAAAATTTATTTCATCCCTTCTGTATGAACTCTCTTCTCTAAATTCTTCCTTGAATCTAATCTGATCCCCATTATATCGTCCTCCTCTGGAAAATGTTCTCCCTCTCTGAAATATTCCAGTTCTTCTTCTTTTTCTTTGTTCTTGTCTCTTGTTCAACTTTTCCTCATCTTTTAGGGCCTATTAATGGGTATGTGCAGGACCATGGTATGCCAAAAAGTGGCGATGTGAAAAAGAAGTCTTGATTGATAGACTCTTTAAAAAACAACTATAACTTTCAAACACTATAACATTTTTTAAATCTGAAATATACATCGCAATATATGCTTCACCAAATAAAATAATAATAAACAATTATTTCAATTTGATGAAGTTTATACTAAGTTAAGGTGGTAAAAAATGAGAGTTTTTATATTAAGGAAATTTTGTAGCAAAAAAATCATAATTAATTATTTACTTGAAAAAAATATAAAAAAATATACATCACATCTGGACATGAGTCTACTACTTTTATCTAGAATCTTATAAAATAAATATTATCATTTGATTTTGTTTAATGTGGTCAGACATACACCTACTTGTTATCTTTCTAATCTTGATTGATAGACTTATTGAAAAATAGCTATAACTTTAAAACTGTATAACATTCTTGAAATCCAAAACATGTGTCACATTCTATGATTTTCCTACTACAGGAAAAAAAAAAAAAAAAATCAATTTGATAAAGTTTAGACTAAGTTAACATGGTCAGACACCAGAGTTTTTCTATTCTGGAAAAGTTGTAGAAGAACAATAATAATTGATTATGTACTTGGAAATAAATTATAAAAAATATGTGTCAAATCTAGACATGAGTCTACTACTTATATATATAATCTTGTAAAAAAAATTTATCATTTGATTGTGTTTAAGGTGGTCATACATACACCTACTTTTTATTTTTTTCCTCAAATTTTCATACTACTACATTGAAATTCAAAATTTTCAACATATAGGATATATAATTTTTTTTCAAAAAAAGCCTGGCATCTTAGAAACAAAATTCAATTTTCTACATATTATCGTCTTACATATTTTTGATATAATATTTATAACTTGGTCAATTTTTTATGTCAACTTGCCTAAACCTGATTTTTTGAATTTTCATTGCCACTTAAGGGCCTAGTTTGGCATACCATAATCTTGCACATACCCTAATAAGCTTATTCTACACTCTTCAACTTGACCAAACTAATTGAGCATCCTATATAAATGTCCTCGAACCATTGAGATATCTTGAAACCTTTTCAATATTATCATTTGTATGTCTAGATTTGATATCAAATTTTTAGAATTCATCTATATACTCCTTCACACTAAGATCCTTTTTCTTTAGGTTTTCTAACTTCCTAAAAAAACTTACTTGGTTCAACAGGTAATAATTTGGCCTTCAATTTATTCACCATCCTATCCCATGACATGATTTTCTCCTTACCTCCTTTTGCGTATAAATCTGAAAATGATCCCACTACAAGGATGTCTGACCTCTCAACTTTGTGCAAGCATAATTCACCTTCTTATCTTCCCTTGCACCCTCAAATTCAAAGTACTTTTCCATCTTTATAATCCAATCAAGAAACTCATATGAATCTAACTTTCCATCATAATTTTGTGGATTAAAAAGATTTTTTTTTTTCACACTAGTTATGGTTCTCAAGTGGATTTCATCTCCATGTTCAAATTCTAGTGCGTCTTCTTCTTCATCCTCACTCACATCATCAATATGGTGACCTGTTCTCTATCTAATTCCCACAACTTCCAATCTAGCTTCTATTTTCCTCAACATGTCCATCATGGTTGAATTTGCATCTATCCTTCAATGAACCATCTTACAAAAGTCCTCTACAATTGCAGGTCATATCTTCACTCTGCCACCCCAAACAAAATGAATCTTGGGATTTGCAATTATTGTTTATAGAGATTAACGTCCTCAAGGAATGAAAAGTCAATTTGATACCACTTGGTCCAATCATAGATAGAGGGAGCTAAAATAACATGTTTGATCCATGCAGTAAGTATCACACAACAGAAATAAAAAGAATCAATCTAGAGACACCCAAGACCAGCCTTCTCATTATTGGAAAATCATATCCAATTGATGTGCAATGTGTAGTCTTACATTCTAGGTGTACAAGCCTGATTACAAATATAAATCCTATATGCTAACCTTCAAGAGGTTATCTTATTAACCATAACTACTAATCTACCAAGAACTATTGAACTCCCTCTAAGGATCAATTGCATTAACTTACAAAGCATTTGCAAGAATCAAGCCGATCTATAAGTTACATTTCCCAATGAGAAGAAAATTTATTATAATGATAGGTTAGGACCCAAATCATAAGGATATCCCTCAAGTAGATAAAATATGAATTGAATAACCTTTAAGTAGCTCGGCCACAAGTGTAGAAACATCAAGAAATGAGCCAGAAAGCTTCACTGATCATGAAATACATCCACAAGATTGGAAAATACAAGCTGACCATGAAACATGAAGAATAGATAGGACCCATCAAGAATCCATGAGATCTCAACATTGAAGTAACCAATATAGGTGCATACCTAGGTGTAGGTTCAACATGATGCCAGGAACACACCACAAGGTCCACAACTACCAAATATCCAAATGGAAGGTGCACTGAAAGAAACTCAAAGACTAAACAAATAGTAAAACACAAAGAGAATACATTTTTGCTTGATGCAAGATTACAAAGAAACCCAAGATGCTCCTTCATCAAAGAGACCATAAATATCTCAAGTTTTTATCTATTCCATAAATTGTCCATGCGTTTATATGTCTCCAACAACCTCCAACTCATTTGTCATAGTCATCAAAGAAATTTCAAAGTTTGAAACAGTAATTTAGTTCAATGGTCTAGATCAAATAGCCCCATTTCTAAAGGAGATACTAGAAATTAGTTTACAATGCAAGTCTAATAGAGAACAGGGACCAACATGAAATATAGTGGTCCTATCAAGTATTCGTATCCTTCAAACATCTGTGTTAATCTCATATTTTTCCTACAAAGTTATTCAAAAGTTGAAATATCAATTTTTTTAGTTATGCAAGTATTTGAAATAATTTCAAATATTTTAATTGTATTTGAGGGATAAAATATTGTATACACCTAAAAATGGTCACCTAGACTATTAGCCCCTTTTGCTAAATCATAAATTACTTGCTCTTGATCAAATCCTAGCTCTATCATTTATTTGATTATTTTCTATGGGCTAACCGTCTTATCCTAAGTCTTTATTTATTTAAAAGGAATATTTCCTTCCCTTTTAATAAATAAAAAGCCCCCACTTTTCCTCTTATCCTAAGTTGCACAAATAAAGCATTATTCTTATTTATAAAAAGAGAAAAAGTATTTTTTGTCTCATATGGACACAAAAGTCAACTCCTATTTTCTCATTGGAGGATACTTGTGCACATGGATTGCTCCTCTTTCAAGCTCCACCGTTGATTAAATCTTTTGCCTCTTAATCTCCATGGTCCATTCCTTCTCATTTCCTATAAAAGAAGAGCTCTCTTCTTCATTCTAGATCCCCAACTTTTTATGCTAACTTTATGTTGCAGGATTTATAGGTCACTTTGGAGCTTTTGGAGATTTGGAGCATTTTTAGCATCTACATCTCATTCCTGCATTCTACATCTAATTCTTGCATTCTTAGCTTAGCTTCATATTTATGCTTTCCTATATTAGCTTCATTTCTATGCTCTAGATTAGCTCACATAGATTAATTAGCTTGGGTTGTAACACTTGCATATTTCCTTTCATAGCTTAGCTTGCATTTCCATTTCTAGCATAACATTGCATTGCATTTTCATTCTTGATTCTTGAGGATATTGGCATTCTTACCCTTGTCTTCATTGAATCTCCCATTGCATGGTTTACTAACAAGGTTATAGGCTAAATAGCTCTAGCTGAGAGCATTCTTAAAAGCCCTTGCACTCCATGCCTAGGGAGCTATGGATCGATTTGTGAGGGCTCATTCTTGAGTTTCCTTGCATGTAATGATCCATAGAAGTGTGATACATTTATAGTACACATTTTTGGCGCCCACCGTGGGGCAGAGTAGACTAGCTTTGTCCCTTCTTTTTCTGCATTTCCGTCATTTTCCGTCAATTTTTCGGCAAGTTTTCAACTTAATTTTTCATCTCTATTTTTTTGTCTCAGATTGTCGTGCGATACTTTCCAGAAGTATCGCGTGATATACTTCTGTATGCGCATGCGATACTTCACTTGTTAGAAGTATCACCTGGCTATAGTAGAGAATATCACCTGGTCTCGGGCGAAGTATAGCATGGTGTCGGGTGAAATATCGTGCGGACTGATAAGTATCGCCCCAGTATAATGCGAAGTATCGCGCGATACTGGTGTTTGTACCTGGCAGTGACCTATTTTTGAGTTATTTTATCCATCTTGCAAGTTTCAGGTTCTTAGCTATCTTTTTGAAATTTTCTGAAATTTTCAGTGTTTTCAAATCCGTGCCAAAACGGGTGCCCATTTTTTTTTGAAATTTTGCAAATGGTATCAAAAGTTTATGTGTGATATATCGTTGGAAAGGTCTTTCCGAGCCTAATCCAACCATGATGGTTTCATTTTCAGATTTTATTATTTGATCAGTTATTTTTGCACATTATCTGAATTTTTTTTCATGTACTAATCATTGTTAGATTTTGGATTTTGATTCTCCTAACTCTTGTTGGTCTAACAAGTTGTGGTTGTAGGTGCTTCTTGCTTGAAATTTTCTAAAATCGCATGTCAAAGAGGGCTACTAATAGTTTTTGCAGGGCTGCCCTAAGCATAAAAATCAAATCAAGTGCTTGTTTAATTGCTTTCCTTATTAAGTGCGGCATATACTAGTTGTTTCCTTTCATAGGCACTTAATACCTTGTTTTAGAAATTTTGAGGTGGTAGGAGAGTATGCTCTTCACCCTTGGGGTGAAACAGAAATCTTGACCCATCTTGGAATTTTGAAAGCAAGGGGGTAATTGAATCTTTTCTTGGTGTGTTTGGGAGAGATTCTTGAGATAGGGGAGTATGCTCTTCACCCTTGTGGTGAACCAAAAACCTTGAACCTTAAGAATTAATCCACTCTTTGTTTAGCTTTGGATCCTTTAGCGGGCCTGATCTTGAGCAATCAAGAGGAACGACCCAAGTGGGGACAACCTTGTCATCATTTTCCTTGGTGGCGAGTGATTCCAACTCACTATAATCTCCAGGCTATCGAGGACACAAAACCTTGGTAGACATAGTACTTATCTTCGCTTGATGTGAGTAACTTGTGGGATTGTGACCATGAGGAAAGCATTAAGCAAGAATGCTTAAGGTACTCTTGAGGCCGCGAGGTCCTAGTCCTTTATGAGGAGCAAGAGGGGTGCTATGAATGGAAACCCTTACTATGAACCATTAGATAGAGGCCACCCTATTTTAGCCGCTTAGCTTCTTGGTGCAAGGATTGATCCAAGTGGACTTACCCAGATCACCCCAAGACACTCACCATATGTGTTCCTTTAGTTGTGTTTTTGACACTTCCATGACAACGCCAATATCTCTTGTGGGCAACCACTTGGTGTGAGGCAAGGGAGCATCAAGTTGTGGGCCACATTGCTAAGTAATGAGCCTTGTCCTTCTAGGTAGTAATTGCTTGAATTGTCTTCCATTGTGCTATGCATGTGTAAATGTTTTCAACATTCAAACACATGGTAGCGTTCATAAGGTTTTCTATTTTGATATCACAAGTGCTTGTCTTGGAAAGGTTGCTTTTGCCCTTGTTTCAAGTGTTCTATGACATGTTTGATCACCTACCGTTTGCAAACCTATCTTTTATCTACTATTACTGCTTGTCAAACTGAGAAATTGCACTATCCAACCTTTGAACTTGATCAAAATGCTTTAAAATTGAGAATTTTATGTTCACTAGTCAAAAAGTCATACGAATCTGCAACAGTATCGCATGCCTTACTAAGAAATATTGCGCGATAGTTCGCGCCCTACTATTTTATCGTGCGCTTTGCTGAGGTATATCGCACGATAGTTCGTGCCTTCTGGACTATCGCCCTGCTAGCCTAGAGTCTATCACCCAACCATACTATAGTCTATCACCTGGCTTAAGGTGAAGTATCACCTGAACTGAGAAGTATCACCCTATCTGCCTGGAAAGTATCGCCCAGAATCTTTTTGTTGTCCTGTCATTGCTGCAATTCAGAGTGGCTAAACTTGCACTTTAACCTGTCGTAGAGTGTCTTTTTCTATTCTTACCTGAAACTGGTTTGTTACCTACATGCTTAGATTTGTTCTAGACTGAAACAAATGAGCTAAAACTATTGGGTTTGAGTTTAACGAATGCTACTCTTGATCACTTATTGCATCACGGTTACCTCTCTAGCTACTTGCTTATTGAGCTTCTTGCTCGTTGCTCGGCTTTAGTCAATTGATTGCTGTAAGTGCTTGAGCACTTTTGACGAGCCATCTCTCTATTGTTCTACTTTGACAAGTGATCTTTATTAGCTTTGCTTATCTCAAATCTAAGAAACTTTGTCTCATTCTATTAGTCAACCAACATCTCTTTTCATGCCGGTTACAACTCGGTCTCAATTTGAGAAGGAGAGTCATCCTCCGTTCAATTATACACAGTTACCTTCTCCAACTAGACATTCAAAAGCACCCATTAGCAACAACAGTTCTAGTTCTGACCAATCTAAGAATTCTAAGGCTACACCATGGTATAAAGGAGGGTTCCTCTTTTTCGCATTCAAGACCCCCAAAAACATAGACAGTGTCTCACTCACTTTGACTGAACAAGAAAAGTTTCAACTCTTGCAAGAACACTTTGAGCGTAAGGATAATCAAGCGCGCTTAGACAAAGAACACAATCAATAAAGGATGGATGCTACTAGGTGCATGGCTTATAGAGGGACATTTTATGAGCAACCCGAGACTAGTAATCATGAGCATAGACCTCTTTTTAACAATGGCAACAATGACAACACGCCACCAAGATCTCCTCCAAGGCCAACTTTTGCTATGCCTTCTTCACCACCTATACCTCCTCCCTCTCAACATGAGGCAGAGGCTAATGATGAGATTTCTAGTGAGGATCTTATGAGATGTGAAAAAGATGTGGATTTCCAACGAATGATGCATAAGCTTTTAGAGCGTAATGGCGATCAATATTTTCAATATATGACTTCTAGAGGATACAAGCTTCCTCCCGGCTATGATGTCAGACAAATTGTCCAACAAAGAGTACCAACTGAATTGGAAGTCCTTCAAGAAGAATTACATCAGACAAATCAACGCCTTACCCAAATGGCATTAGAAAGAGAGCCTCCAAAGGTCTCTTTTGTAGAATCAATTTGTGCTCTTACTTTTGATAAAGATCTATACATGGTCCCATTTCCTAAGGATATTGAGGTTCCCAAATATGACAAGTATGATGGAAATGGTGACCCCCATGACCATGTGCATCATTTTTATGCTCTTAGTATGGACTTTCTTCATGAAGACACATATCTTCTACGCTTATTCCCTCGAAGCTTAAGAGGCCAAGCTTTGGAATGGTTTGCAAAATTGACACCACCGCTTAAGAATTTTGATGAGTTAGCTCAGCGATTTACCCAGCAGTACTCTTACAACATCCAACAACCTGTCACTGTGATAGATCTCGGTAATCTAAGACAACATCAACGTGAGCCATTTGCAACTTACTTACAATGTTGGAGGTCATTGTATTCTCGATATCCTCGTCAGCTACCCAAAAGAGAAAAGATTGACATTTTCGTCAACACACTTGTGCCTGAGCTATTTTATGATCTAAGGAAGCAATTGTTCTCCTCCTTCCATGACATGGTTGAAAGTGCATATCGAATTGAGGATGTAGCTATAAGAAAAGGGGATATTGTTATTAATAAAGATGCTAAAGGCAATGGCAAAGACAAGAACAAACCTTGGAATAAGAACAAGTATGTTGTTAATGATGGGGTTGTTGATGCTCCTAAAGTTAAAGAGCCCGCTTTCAATCTCTCCAATGCTATCTATGCAGCAAAACAACAAGAAGCTAGCAACACTCACAATGCTCCTAAACCTCAATATGCAGATAAGCCTAAGAAGTCCTTTCGAAAGTGATTCTATACCAAGTTGGCAGAACCTTATGATGTGATCCTTAAGACTTTGGTTGACAATGGATATCTTACACTTCCTGATAAACCTGGTAACTGGGATCCGATAAATAAGCCTGATTGGTGGAGAGAGGATCATTACTGCCATTATCACAAAAACAAGGGACATCCAACAGACAATTGTTTTAGGCTTAAGGATGATATTCAGGATCTTATTGAGAACGGCACAATCTCCACTAATGGCTTAACTAAAAATTCTGATCACACAGCTTTCAAAGATCCTCTACCTAAGCATGATAAGGGGGAAACCTCTCAAACACATAAGAAGAATCATGATGCAAAGATCAATTACACGTATCCTTCTAATACGCTTGTGATTAACATGGTAGAGCCTGTTGAGAGTGTTCTAATGATGAGGTCTCAAGATGATAATAACACCAATCATGGTAAGCCAAAGTTAGTCTTGCAAACACATGGTAGTTCATCTTCCCGAAGTGAGAAACTGAATGCTGTTACTAGGGGGCAAGCCAAGATTGTCCTTAAAACTGCGCAAGATCCCAAGCAAGCTTTGCCTTCCAAACAAGTGGCTCCTTCAGCCACCCCTAGCTATGATCTTGTCCAACATTTGCAAAAGACACCACCACAGATATCTATCCTTGAGTTGCTTCGATTATCCTCTTCACATAGAGAGATTCTTGATGAGGCTCTACGTACAACACTTGTTCCCAATGACATTGATTTGAATCAATTTCAGGCTATGGTCAACCACATTTCATCTCCGCTATCTCTCTCCTTTTCTGCAGAAGATGACATATCTATTGCTCACCCTCATAATCTAGCTTTACACATTGAAGTTCTAGTCTACAATACCCAAGTCTGCCGAGTCCTGGTAGACAATGGTGCAGGGTTAAATATTATTTTTTTCAATGTCATACAACAATTGGGTTTGTCAGAATTGGCTGTGGATTCCAAGAAGAAGATTACTATAAAAGCTTATGATGAAGTGGAAAGATCTTCCAAAGGTCTTGTCACGCTGCCTGTCCGAGTGGGCCCTATCACGAAAGATATTAGCTTCCAAGTATTGGACATCCCACTCACATATAACATTATTTTGGGTCATCCTTGGATCCATGACATGTAGGCTGTTCCTTCCACTTATCATCAGTGCGTCAAATTTCCATACAATGGCACTGAAGTTTTGATTCCTGGAGACCATACTATTGCTATCAATTCTCTTGCTGCTACTGAAAAATTTGTTCCTCACAATGAACCTTCTATTGATCCTAGTATGTCTCTAGTTGCTGCTGAGAAATCACTTAAGATGATGAGCCTTGGTATGGGTGAATATAAACTAGATTCCTTTGCTTCTATACCTATTTCTCCTAGGTCATATGGGAAACCTTCCACTTCTGCTATGGTGATCCTTGAAGCCGAAAGAGAAGAACAAGCTGTTCAAGAGTGGATCTATAGAGAAGATGCCCGAAATACTCCCATGCTCAGTAATTCAGACACATATATAGATGAGTCACCAATACACACTATGGCTCACATGTGAGATGATCTTCCCTCTACTTCACTTCTTTGGGGAGAAAAATGTATATCTACTGATGATATGGATGTTGATATGGTTCATTCTTGTAGTAACCATCCCGACGTGGTTGATGGGTCTTGTGTGGGGTCTGATGAGTTTGTTCCTCGTATTGCCTTAGTGGACCACGCTGATTCTTCTATGACAAGTCTAGATCTAGCTACTTTTGGAGCTTACCCTATAGGCTCAACCTCTCTTGTTACCAGAGATGACACCCTTCGCATAAATGCTATTGAACCGGTCACTTCATTTCCTCTTGCATCAACACCTGTTACTTCTTCCACCAGTGAACTAGCAACAAAAAAGATTGAATCAGCAATCAAGTATCACAGTCATCACGTCAAAAGAAAAGAGAAATGGTCAGATGGTGAAAACTACATTGTGGTGGTATCCGAACCTAAGAAAAGTAAAAATAAAAATTTTCTCAAAAATAATGATTCTCAAATAAAAGATGACAAGCTGATTCTCTACAACAAAATGGTGCACTACTTCAAGCATGATCTCATATCTGTTACACTTCAGCCTATTCCTAAGGCTAAGAACAAAGTTGCTAATGCCTTGGTTGCTTCGACATCCATCTTACAAATGAAAAAGCATAAATTTTGCTTCAAGTTCCTGGTGGACGAATTACGCTATCATGCTTACAAATCTTACAATCCTACCATCTTTTCATATCTTCCACCTCATATTCCTCTTGCAAATCCACCACGCCATTCCTTCCACCATCCCTTACACTTTGTCTTTGTTTCTAGTGACTTGTATAAGAAGGGTCTAGATAGAACTCTCCTTAAGTGTCTAGAAATAGAGGAGTCAGAAAAAGTGCTAGCTACAATCCACGATGGCATATGTGGATCACATTCTAATGATCCTCCGCTAGCTCAGACATTGCTTAGGGTTGGTTATTATTGGTCGAACTAGTTGAGACCTCCTATCATCATAGTTGCAGCATTTGGGTCTGCGGCCTATCAGTTCTCTACATCAAAGGAAGCAGATTCTTGATGCCCGTTTCTGTCTGGGGCATCCTTTGTACATATTTTATGATCCTGAAAAAATTCCCAAAAAAAAAATTTCATATATGATGCTGAAAAAATCCTAAAAAGCATAAAATGTCTTGAAAAAATACAAAAAAATCAAAAAATTCAAAAGTTCAAAAAAAAATAAAAAAATTGAAAAAGTGCCTTGGTGAAAACCTGGAAACAGGCGCCTTGGTAGCAAAAATACAAAAAAAATTATAAAATGTCCTGAAAAAAATCTATCAAGTGGTGAAAACCTAGAAATAGGTGCTGCTTGAGACCCTCTGCACCTATGTCTATCAGTCTTGCGTGGCACTCCTTCGCTCCACTTCTTGCTTTGCCTCTCCTAGCCTGGAATTGACTCTTGTCTTAGTCTAAGGGGCATACAGTGTTTTAAGCTTATCTTGGGTCTCTTTGTGCATCTGGGTTTCTTAGGCACCTCACAAATGGTGTTTTTCAACACTACCCTAGTGTCAAGTGTTTCTTAACACTTATTAGATATCCTTCCCGCCGTCTTGGATGATGCAATATTTCTCACTGGTAGATGTGATACTCAAAGTTTGACTCTATGACCTACACACACGCACTTGACTCACTGAGATTTGTTTGACTTTATTTCTTTGCATGCTGTCTATGATGATTTCTTTGCTAAGTGGTCTCTCCCTGAGAAGTTTTCAATGATGCATAGCTAGAAGATTGAGGGTATGAGAACATGTTTTATTTCTTTATCTGCTTGTGGGTATATTTTGTTGGTCCTCACTGTCATGAGCATTTATGTCGGTCTTACTTGACACTATGGACCTACAAGGTATTATCCTTGACTATTTTGCAAGTGCATGCTTATAGTCATCTTGACTTTCTTGTGTCTCAATGTGAGCATCTCACTGCACTAGTCATCTTGACCTGAATGTCTTTGATGCTTAGGTGAGATTCTCACATTTCTATCTGATATAGATCATATTCATATTCACATAGTTATGCTAGTGTGCATTGTATGATCTTATGATGCTACCAATAACGCTCGATGATGATAATTAGATGTCTATTAGCTTTGTAACCTTGCAAGTAAACCGCTTTTCATGTAGCTTGCATTCTTAAGTTCATGTTAGTTAGTTTTGCATCTTGCATATGGAGAGAGCTCTCCTTTATCTTTCGTGGACTTGTTAATCAACTGTGCTCACCTTTTTCTTCTTCCTGATCATGTCTTTCACTGCTTGTCTTTCATATCACATCATTTTCCTTTCATTTCGGGATCCAAACCGAAATCCGACTTCACCTTGATCACCCAACTCATCTTTTTCCTTCTTCCATGCAGTTGGTTAACCTTTTGAGGCATGATCCTTCGATCTTTGCTGGGGCATTCTTCACCTCTTCATCCCCATCTCTCTCAACTTCCAGTCTTTCATTCACTTTCACATCCCAAGTTCAACTCCTCTCTCCATGGCGTTTACGGGTTGAGGGACCAATAGGTTCATGCCCCATGTCCCATGTGTGGGGCATATCTTCACTGCTTGATGGTTATTCTATTCTCTTTCTTCAATTATGATTTCTAGTGATTTGATCATGTTGCTCTTGCTTCTGCATTCCCTCCACCTAGATTTTGCTTTCGATCCCGAGGGGGCAGACACATCATATCTTATTGGCTATCTCTTTCCTAACTGTTCAGTACTATCGCTACCAGGCTGACCATGCAGGATTTTCTATTTTTCTGCACTTCATTCTTTGGAGTTAGAATGCTATTGCTTGCTTTCTTGGCTATCTCTTGCTTTCTTGGCTAATCTGAGTTGCTTTGTGATCTCAAATCGATCTCACATTTCAACTTCATTCTTTGACTACATGTGTTACCAAATCGATCACACATTAGTCAAAGAGGGGTAAATGTATACACCTAAAAATGGTCACCTAGACTATTAGCCCCCTTTGCTAAATCATAAATTACTTGCTCTTGATCAAATCCTAGCTCTATCATTTATTTGATTATTTTCTATGGGCTAACCATCTTATCCTAAGTCTTTATTTATTTAAAAGGAATATTTCCTCCCCTTTTAATAAATAAAAAGCCCCCACTTTTCCTCTTATCCTAAGTTGCACAAATAAACCATTATTCTTATTTATAAAAAGAGAAAAAGTACTTTTTGTCTCATATGGACACAAAAGTCAACTCCTATTTTCTCATTGGAGGATACTTGTGCACATGGATTGCTCCTCTTCCAAGCTCCACCATTGATTAAATCTTTTGCCTCTTAATCTCCATGGTCCATTCCTTCTCATTTCCTATAAAAGAAGAGCTCTCTTCTTCATTCTAGATCCCCAACTTTTTATGCTAACTTTATGCTGCAGGATTTCTAGGTCACTTTGGAGCTTTTGGAGATTTGGAGCATTTTTAGCATCTACATCTCATTCTTGCATTCTTAGCTTAGCTTCATATTTATGCTTTCGTAGATTAGCTTCATTTCTATGCTCTAGATTAGCTCACATAGATTAATTAGCTTGGGTTGTAACACTTGCATATTTTCTTTCATAGCTTAGCTTGCATTTCTATTTCTAGCATAGCATTGCATTGCATTTTCATTCTTGATTCTTGAGGATATTGGCATTCTTGCCCTTGTCTTCATTGAATCTCCCATTGCATGGTTTACTAGCAAGGTTATAGGCTAAATAGCTCTAGCTGAGAGCATTCTTAAAAGCCCTTGCACTCCATGCCTAGGGAGCTATGGATCGATTTGTGAGGGCTCATTCTTGAGTTTCCTTGCATGTAATGATCCATAGAAGTGTGACACATCTATAGCACACAAATATAATTAACAATTACAATAGGAATATTTATAGTTTTTGAGAGAATTAAAATGAGTAAAATGATATACTTTTTTAATACAACACAAATTGATGACGGTGTAACACTAATAAGTAAAAAATGTAGAGACATTTCATCTTGTTGGATGAAGAGAAAAATAATTATTACACAAATTTTTATGAGTTGAAAACTATTAATATTTTATAGAGTATTTATAACTGTGTGTGATTGAACGTGGACCTCTAATCCAACTACACACGCAACATAGTCATTACTCACACAATCGAATTACGAAAATGAGTATTGATTACTCAATTTGAAATTCATGGTGAAGCGACCTATTGCCTCCTAATTAGTCAGGGTGTTTAATTACTCTCAGATTGGACAGCCAACAATCATCAGATTGAGTTAATACGGAGGATTTGAAAGCTATATGATAAGCAAAGTACAATTAATCTAAGATGAAAATGCAGTTTGTAATCTAAAATGAAGTGCAGATTTTAATCTAATAACTTGAAAAGTAAATATGAAATGTAGATTCTAGTCTAAAGAACTTGAAATAAAGATTTAAACTAAGCTAAGAGAAAATAAGTAAAATTAATCTATTATGAAATGCAATTACACTCAAGTGAAGATTAGTCTAATAATGCAATAAAAGCTTGAAAGATATGAATAAAAGTGAGACATAATTTTTCTGTAGTATGGATGCTCTCAAAATTGCCCTTCCTTGAATGAGAAAAAGAGGTTCAAGATATAGGCAAGCTTGGAAGAGGAACAAAGAGTTTCTTGATTTGAAATGGTGGACTCTTCATTTCCAATGGAGGAGAAAAGGACAAATATTAGAGAATTAATTAATTAAAGAAATGGATTATTGCCACATGGGTGACTCTTTGAATATTGCAAATATGATGATCCATTCGAATAACCAAGTAATTTATTAATTCCTTTTATGGGTATTTCACTAAAGGGGTGAGTTTAATTTAATTTAAAGCAGTTAGGACTTTAGAATTAAATTGATTTATCATAGGGGTAATTTAGCTAAAAAATTCGAAGACTTAAGGAATTAATTATAATATTTGATTAATGCAATTTTATGGTTTTTGCAATTGACATCAAGTCAAATAAAGTCAGGTATGAGAGAGAAAATTTCCTAGCAAAGTAGGACTTTGAAGATGCAGAAATTCGAGGAATGTACCAAAATTGATTGAAATTGATAGGTGCCAATTTTGGGGTATTACAATAACTTTATATTTATTTAGAACTAGACTATTGTTTCTTTAGGAATCATGTACAATCGATACAAATTTCTAAATGTTAAATTATATAGGGTCTTGATAATACATAAATAATGAATCTATATATAGGATAATATGCTAAGTGAATCCAATACCTAAGGAAAAATAGATCCCTGTAAATAGAGTTATATGTTAGTCCAATGAAAGGAATCAAATATTCCATTTAAAAGTAATACTATAAATCTATAATTTTTAGATAGATTAACTGATAAAAAATGTCTAAAATGTTAAGCAATAATTTCTTTTAATATTTTTAAATTTAATATTAAACAAATTGACATGATAAATACTTCATAGGAAAATAAATACTCACATTCAATGAAGTGTAGATTGATCCCTTGATAGTGTTAGATTCTTCATCCATGGAAACACAAAATTTAGAATTGTATCAACTTTATTGAAGTATCTCCTTTTCCAACACATTTTTATCAAAATCAATGACACTATCCCTCCAAAAGATACTCCATAAGACAATCTCATTGCTATCCCATACCAATCATATCTTGTTCTTTTCATATTTTGGCTAATTTGAATTGGGGGAGGTTGAACAAATTATGGCCAAGAATAATTTTTGGGTAAGGGAAAACCCCACAAATTAGGATTTCCTGAATAAGAGGATACATTAAATGTGGTTATATGTTTTCCTTATGGTATACTTCCTGCAAGGTCATTGTTTCAGGGTAAAAGTACATAGATGTGTTGTACTAGAGGACATTTTTAATGGTTCTAGCTGGAAAAGGTCCGATCGGACCGATTTTGGCCGGACATACATGGCGCACATGAGGTGCCATGTGGCGTCGATGTGGAAGGGGGGTTCTAGCCGAAACCATTTCAGCCGAAACAGTTACATGAAAAGCTATATAAACCCCCAAAATGGGTTGGGTGGCTCATTCGCAGGACCGTGTTTGGTCGCCCACAGTTCCGACCGAACCTGTTCTGACCGAACCTATCTAAGTGGCATCCCATGTTGCAACCAAATAAGCAAAAAAAGGTGAGTCTCAGAAGTTCTCACTTCTAAATCTGAATTCTCTGTCAAAATTTAACTTTCTGTAAAATCTAAAAATATCCTTTTGTAGAGCTCGAAGTCAAGATTATGGTAAAGTAATTTTAATAATGTTTTGATTTCATATAATTTATTATAAGTTGCAAATACTTCAAGTAGGTATTTTAACTTATAAGAACACGCTCGTTCGAAAAAAAATAAAAATAACAAATCATGTTAGAAAAATTTAAAACTTATATTTAACACTAGAGGAGAGAGTCCTATTCAAGAATATATAATTTTTTTTTAATGGTGTAGATTTGATAGGGAAAATTTGGTGGGAATAAAAAACTATTGATTTCGATTAACACCGACTTTGGATAGTTATAACAGACAAAATATATACCAAAATCCAATCTTTATTTTTTTATACACTAGCTATACATGTCATCTAAAACATATTATGAAATCAGAGGAAAAAAAGATTATTTGCATATAGTTTTTTTGGTGGGAACTATACCCTAGATTTTCAGCATATTTCAACAATAAAAAAATGGACTTCAAAAATTAAAAAACTATGTCAATTTTTGTTCAATTTTTTAAAAAAAAATTATAAGCATAAACTTCATCAAATTTTATACATTTCATTAGTTTACATTATCTTCAAATTCTAAACATAAATGCAACTTTTATGTTGTTAAAGTTGAAAAATTTGCATGTTGTCATCCTTTTCCTTTATAAAAGTGTGACATAGGTTTGTACTTTTACCCTACATAAATTCAAGAAACCTAATGTGCTTAGATAATCAAACTTTCGAGGGATTTTCCCTGAGAATTTATTTCTTGAAAGGTTTAATGACTCTAACTAGCTCATTTCTCCATAACTACTCGGAAAGGTCCCATTCAAATTGTGAATTGAAAGGTTCAAAATCCTCAATCCCTTCAAATTCCCAAAATTGGAAGTAATCCCTTTCTCCAATTCATTATATTTGAGAGATCTATAGATGTGAGTTTTGAAAGAATATATGGGTAGTGCTCATCTCTACCTTTTAAAATCATGTCCAATCCATCTTGATATGTAACTCCATAAGTAAATTTACTTATGGACAATATAAAACCATCTTGGCTTTCATCATTGCTTGCAATGATACAATTGTCTGTGGAATTGAACCTGATAGATGATTGGAAGAAAGGATCAATATTTCAAGGTTCATTACTTTTACTAATTTTAAAGGGATGCTACCTGTATACTTGTTCTCCTTCATCACCAATATTCTTAGACTTAACAAATTTGTAGTTAACCTGTGGATTTCACCTCAAAACAAGTTATGACCAATATCAAGAACTTATAAATTTGAACAATTTACTATTGAGAAAGCGAACAATCCATTAAGATTATTACCATGAACAACTAATGAAGTTAACTCACTTAGCCAACTGAATTCATGTGGTAAGCTTCATTCCAAACTGTTATTTCCCAAATTTAGGACAATTAAAGAAGAGCAATTGAACAGGCTCACGGGGATCATTCCATTTATATGGTTGTTTGCAAGATCAAGTAGCTTGAGTTTAGATAACTTTCCAAGGATTGAAGGAATATTTCTACTAAATAAATTATCATTGAGTAGCAATATGCACATATTAGAAGGCCACATTGATGGCATGTGCCCATTGAGATCATTTCTAGAGACATCTAGCTCTTCCATGCTTACCCCTAGTCAAATATTCAAGGATAGGCTTCATTACAAATAATTTATTGAAAGGTTTAGATGAATCAATAGAGGATTGATTTACCATAGACCAGAAGGAATTATGCCCACAAGACTAGCGTTACTTAATACAAATATTTGAAGTGAGAATTGGGTTGATATCCAAGTTGGAAATTCACTGTCAATCATACATGACACTAAATATAGGTCAGATAAATTGAAGGTTGGAATCCAAGTTGTGCTAATATTTAGCACACAATCGGATAAATACAAATGATTTAGGCTTGTAAGGTTGTGAAAAAAAGTTTTTGAAATAGGCTAGAAATGATTTAATGATAGGTATACAAGAACTAAAGAAGGTGGAAGGGAACAAGCAAAGACTATTTTATTAAACTGATTGCCATCAGCAAAAAAAAGTTAATGAGGGAGGAATGTTGAGAAAATGAAGAGGGAATGGTCCCACTTAGTTGGTTATATCATATAAAGGGAAAGGGTATTTAAAGATGAAATATTGTCGAGGCATGAAGGTATGTGTCCATTCAAGTTATTGCCTACAAGATAAAGGACTGTATGGTGGTTGAGAAAACAAAGGCATGAAGGTATGCTTTCGTTCAAGTTATCAAGTGAAAGATCAAGGAGTATTCTTGATATTGCATAAATTATGAAGATGTATCTTCAATAAGATAATAACATGCTAAGTGAAGCCTTGTAAAATGATGTTTATAAGGAATGCAAACTTATGAATATTTAATACTAAGTTAAAAACTTTGACACATCTCATTTTGTTAAAAGAAGAATAAAATAGTTTCGCACAAGTTTTCATGAGCTAAAAACTATTAGTATTTTACATAACATTTACATCGGAATGTTTATTTATAACAATATTGTTGGTCCTTTGCAAAACCATGTACACTAGAAAAAAATTGTAAATATTTGATTATATATCCTTGATATTTCGTATAAAAATTGAAGTTGTATCTTTAATAACATAATAACATGTTGAGTGAAGTGTTGTAAGATGATGCTTATAAGAAATACAAACTCATGAATGTGTAACACTAAGTTGAAACTTTGAGACTCCCCATTTTGTTAAATGAAGAATAAAATAATTTCACACAAGTTTTCATCAAATGAAAACTATTAGTATTTTAGATAATATTTAGATCTAAATGTTTATTTATAACAAGATTGTTGCTCCTTTCCAAAATCATGTACACTAGAAATAAAATTGTAAATATTAGATTATATATTCTTGATCTTGCATAAGCAATGAAGCTGTATCTTCAATAACATAATAACATGCTGAGTGAAGCCATCAATAATAAGATATCTTCAATAAGAAAGATACACCAAGAAGCATCCTAAGCAAAAGCATATTCCTGTAGATAGAATCATATGTTAGTAACGATGATAGGATTCAATTACTCAATTCAATAGTACAACAAGAAATGTATAATTTTTAGATAGAACAACTAGAAAAAAAATCTAAAAACTTAAGTACTGATCTCTTTTTAAAAAATAGTGTTTAATTGTAGATAAATTATGATAAATACTTCAAAGAAGAAGAAAAACTCACATTTCAATGAAGTGTAGATGGATCCGTTGACAGTGTTAGATTCTTCATCCATGGAAACACAAATTTTAGAATTGTATCAACTTTATTGAAGTATCTCCTTCTCCAACTTACTTTTATCAAAATAAATGACATTATCCCTCCAAAAGCTACTCCATATGACAATCCCAGTGCTATCCCATACCAAGGATTTCTATTACTTTTCTTTTTTTTGTTTGTTGGAAGTGGAGGAGGTTGAACAAATTGTGGCCAAGAACAATTTCTGGGTAGTGGACACCCCCACAAATTAGGATTTCCTAAATAAGAGGATTCTCCAAATGTTGTCATGTGTGGCCCTTGTGGTATTCTTCCTGAAAGGTGGTTGTTAGATAAATCTAAGAAACCTAAGGAGTTTAGAAAATCAAACTCTTGTGGGATTTGTCCTGAAAAATGGTTTTTTGAAAGGTCTAAGGACTCCAACTGTCTCATTTCTCCCAAAGTACTTGGAATGGTCCCATTCAAATTATTCATTGAAAGGTTCAAAAGCCGCAATCCCTTCAGATTCCCAAAATCATTAGTAATTTCTCCCTCTAACTCATTATTTGAGAGATCTATGGATGTAAGAGTGGAAAGAATATATGGATAGTGCTCATCTCTACCTTTTGAAGTCATATCCAATCCATCTTGATAAGAAGCTCCTATAATGGACAATATGTGACCATCCTGGCTTTCAATCATCATTGCTTGCAGTGATACAATTGTGTGTGGAATTGAACCTGAGAGATGATTAGAGGAAAGAAGCAAAATTTGGAGGTTCTTTAGTTTGCCCATCTCTAAAGGGATGCTACCTGTAAAATTGTTCTCCTTCATCACCAATACTCTTAGACTTAACAGATTTGTAATCAACGTTGGGATTTCACCTCCAAACAAGTTATCCCCAATATCAATAAGTTGCAGATTTGAGCAATTTACTATCGAGGAAGGGAACAATCCATTAAGACTATTACCGTGAACAGCTAATGAACGCAATTCACTTAGCTTACTGAATTCATGTGGTAGGCTTCCTTCCAAACTGTTATTTCCCAAATTTAGGACCATTAGGAAAGAGCAATTAGATAGGCTAACAGGGATCATTCCGGTTATATTGTTGTTTGCAAGATCTAGTAGCTCGAGGTTAGATAACTTTCCGAGGCTTGAAGGAATATTGCCACTGAACAAATTGTCATTGAGTCGCAATATGGTCATAAAAGAAGGCCACATTGATGGCATGTGACCACTCAGATCATTTGTAGAGACATCTAGCTCCCTTATGTGTATCCCTATTGAAGTATGCGAGGATAGGCTTCCTTCCAGATGATTTCTTGAAAGGTTTAGATGAACTAACATAGGACTGGTTTCCCATAGCCAAGAAGGAATTATACCCAGGAGACTAGCGTTACTTAATTGCAATCTTTCAAGTTCAAATTGTGTTGAAATCCAAGGCGGAAATTCACTGTCAATCATACATGACACTAAATATAGGTCAGATAAATTGAAGGGTGGAATCCAGGTTGTGCTAATATTTAGCACACAATCGGATAAATACAAATGATTTAGGGTTGTAAGGTTCTGAAAAAAAGTTTCTGAAATAGACTGGTAATGATTTAATGATAGGTATAGAAGAACTAAAGAAGGTGGAAGGGAAGAAGAAGAGACTGTTTCATTGAACTGATTGCCATCGGCATACAAGTAAATGAGGGAGGAAAGCTGAGAAAATGAAGAGGGAATGGTCCCGCTTAGTTGGTTATATCCAAGATCTAAATGCTGCAACAAAGAGAGACTCCCAATGGATGTCGGTATGATTCCGCTAATTTGGTTCCTATAAAGGGAAAGGGTATTTAAAGACGAAAGATTGCCGAGGCATGAAGGTATGCTTCCGTTGAAGTTATTGTTTGGAAGATAAAGTTGTGTAAGGCGGGTGAGCAAACAAAGGCAGGAAGGTATGCTTCCATTCAACTTATTGTTTGAAAGCCGAAGTTCTGTAAGGCGGGTGAGCAAACAAAGGGAAGGGGGAATCATCCCACTCAAGCTATTGAAAGCTAAATCTAGAGATTGCATATGCGAGAGATTTCCCAAACAGGGAGGAGTGGTAGTACCTGATGCTCCCCCTATCTTCAGTGATGTGAGGAAAGGAAGTTGGCACAGGCTCTCAGATATCACACCATCGAAAGAATATTCCAATTGAAGAGAGACAACGTTGTTGGTGAGATTGTCGCAGGAGATGCCAGTCCAGTTGGTGCAACAGTCGCTTCCATTCACCCACGAACTCAGGTAGCCGTTTGAGGTGTCGTTCAAGGCAGCTTTGAAGCGTAGAAGAGCTTGGGATTCATGGAATGGACATCTGTTGGACAGGGAAGAGGGGAAGAAGAAGAAGACAAGAAAGAATGAAATGATGATCATGGATGACAGCTTCTTTTGTAAAGCGATGGAAACGGCCATTCTATTTGGGAAATGCAGTTTGTTCTGTGTTGTTGTTGGGCGTGGGAAATGCGCCTCTTCTTAAACTGCGTTCGCGTCAACAAGTCAATGATTTAAATTAAATTTGATTTATACTAATCTCGATTAATTTGAGACGCCACTCCGTATGTTAATCACATATTTGTGAGCGTCCAGTAATGATGGAACTATGAATTCAATGCTGTGCTTGTCTGTACCGACTCAGAGACTCGATCAATTATGAAACATTTGTCTTCATAATTTTGTCTTGTCTGTCAATAATTGAAAACTAGATGTCTACTATTTTTGGAGTATATTCCCAAAACATTGCTTAAATAACTAACTCTTTCCGCACCAGATTTTTAGCTTTTGCTCCAATAATTTTACTTTTTCCAACGGTTCATTGCTCGTTCTTCCTAATGAAGTAGGAAAATATACCAAGGGAAATTTTTTAATCTTTACTATATATAATATAATGGGCAGTGAACATAGAATAAAATTTTGATATTTACAACGGGAAATTTCATGTTTATTATATTTATTAATATTGTTTGTTGTTATATACTATTTAATTATATTAATAATTGGTATTATTATAGTATTTTATTATGTTTATTATATTAGATTTGAATTTCGTATTTTATATAAATTATTAATTTATGGTTGAGTAATTATTTAAAAGCATTGTTACAGTAGAATAATAAAACATATCTATAATATACATTCACTTCAATTTTTAAAATTCAATCATTGAATACTATATAATCTTTAAATTTAATAAAAAATATTTACTATTTATTTTCAGATAAAAATATACTATTTGAAGAGGGTGAGTTTATTTTTGGGCTGTTTTTAACACATTAGATATTTCAAAAATGATATTATATTCTTACAATATTTAATATTAAACTAAAGTCAAATTAATTAATATGTTACATAATTAATAAAATTAGCATACTATACATAATATTATTATAACTTTATAAAAAATATGTATATTTTTAATTTCACAATAAATAGATTTAAAATATAAATAGTCTATTATATTGTTATAAATAATAGATATATCACAGTTTGAAAAAAATGTATGTACAATTCAAATTTTTGAGTCAAGCTCATTGATCCATGTTAAATGGGTAATTGTTCACACGAATTTATCTTTCATGAGAATAAATAGAACACTTAGTACTGATTGCCACTACGTAATGACCACAGAAGTGATATTTTAATATTATCTGTTATACCAAACTGCATATAGAACAACATAGAACATTTTTTAAATTTACATCTAAAATTATAATTAGAAAATAGCAAAGAAAAAGTAACAAACAACTTAAAAATTTCATAAAAAACTATAAACCAACCAGATGTATTGAATTGTCTTGAATCCGTTATGCAAACAGTCTATAACAAAAAAAAATAAAAAAAAATAAAAAATTATATATATATTTAAATCAAATTAGGTGAGTGGACGTGTCTGTTTACTATTTTTTGGCCTCCTTTTCTCTTTCCGTGAAGTTTCCTCATAGAAATTCTCTTTGTATTTTCTCCGAGTGATTTCTAATTTTATTTCTTTGTTCTCAATGACTATCACTGTTTTACATGCTATCACGACTGATATTAAAATTAAGTGGACGTGTCTGCCGTGCAATCGCCATAAAATTAAGAATTTAGTGGCCTCCTCGAAGTTTCCACCTTAAAATTTATCTAGTATTCTTTATTTGTAAATGTACAAAATAAGGTTAAAAGTCGAGGGAGAAAATATGTCGGTCACCTTATTTATGAAATGCACCAGAAACTTTCTGAACCGAATAAACTTTACCCCTGTTTCTTTGGGCCCGAGAAATCACGGTGACTGTAACTCTTATATTAATTACCATCGAATAAGGACAATAGCGTTCATATCACGCAAATCAGTTTTTTCCCTTAGTGTGTTTATTATTATTTTATTTTGCTTGCTACGACAACAGACTTCGTGAATACGTTAAAATTGACTCGTTGTGATGCCCAAAAGTTGGGTCAAAACACAACCAACAATTACAAACCTCTCAAACAAACAGAAAGAGCACAAGAATTCCTACCTCAAATCCAAGCTATGGTAGAATGATGTTGAGCCCTAATCCAAGCTTCAAGCCTTTTCTCCTCTAACTTTCTGAAAGCTCTCTAAAAATAGAGAATGGGTGAATGAATCACCCTAAGCCAAAATTTCCTCTAAATAGGGCTTCTACACCTAACCTCATAAATGAGGTTCCAACATGCAAGTTGCAATTTTCGCTCAAGAAGGAAAATGAATTTTTAAAAGGGTCCTAAAGTCACTTTTAGGCTTCTAAAGAGGTGAAAATACCCCTAACCCATGGATACATGGAATGGGTTAACAAATTAAGCATAAAACTATCTCCTAAGGCCATTATTAACCCTCTAAACCCATGTCGAGAAATAACATCAGAAATGGGGAATGATACTGCATAAAGATTCCTATGGCAGAAAGGTGTGCTAAGATATCCCTATAACTCCTAGCAAGTGCTCTCACACAACACATGATGTACCTTAATAACATTGAACATAGGTGTCAAGCGACACTTAACAAAATAACATTTCACGAAAGGTACACCCAGAATAACAACACATAACATACAAACATTCAAATTACTGTTACGAAATAAATTACTTAACAACGAGGCCTCAGGTCTCTTAATAGACGGGGCCTTGGTCCATCCAACTTATTATTAATTTAGAAAGTAACATCTATAAGTCTTAAACAATAATTTTATTTATTTATTAATTAAGTATATTATTAATTAATAAATAAATAAAATTATTGTTTAAGACTTATAGATGTTACTTTCTAAATTAATAATAAGTTGGATGGATCAAGTCTTGTATATCCTATTTTTCGAATCGAACCGATTAAGCTCCATGATCAGATTGGACTTAATCTAAACATTAGTAAATTGAATGACCTTCTTATGGATTAGCGTAATCATTAGACAACATTGTCGAGGTTATTCACCTGATTCATTTAAACCTTCGTCGATGAACTCTTAAACCCGCATCTTGTGTGTAGAAACTTATCACTTTAAAAAAATTGTTGGTTGTGTTTTGACCCAACTTTTGGGCATCACACTCGTCGTGTCTGCTACGCAATAGTTAGAATTTAATTTAACGGCTTCAAACAATATGTACAAAATAATTAAATAGACTTTCAAACAATATCTGTAGAAATAACTCCAAAATGAGGGTTGTTCATGTCAAAATTTCGTGCAAGACTTAAATATGTGAAGTAAAGGGAGGCGCCAAAATTTCTCTGTTTGCTGTCAAAGTGTCTTTATTATTTTGCTGCCGACCACGACTGATCTTCAAATTGACTCGACTTGTCTGCCTCCTGGAAGTCACATTTCTCTTTCCATTAAGTTTCCCCCTTACAATTTTCCTTGAATTTTCTTCGTCGTGCTAGATTAGAATATATCCGCGTACGAAAAGCTCTCTTGGTGATTCCATATTTTTCTCTCTCTGCTCTCAATGTCAATGGTTATTATTATTATTTTGGAGTTTTCGATGACTGACATAAAAAGTGAATGGATGGGTGTGGCGTGCAATTCGGTCATGGTAGAGCTTAAGAGGCTTCGTTGAAATTTCCACCTTTGAATTTCTCTTCTAATTCCTATTTCTAGAGGTTCGTGATTTCAGAGTAAAATTGAACTTCCAAATTGATGTTTCTCTTGAGAGAAGTTTCAAATCTTTTAATTTCTCTTGTTTGTTAAGAGTAGAAGGAATAAATTAGAGAGTAAAATCTTTAAAACTTATTTCAAATGAAATATTGTTCGCTAAACAGATTCTTATTCCATCATGTCTTCTAAATTTGTTTTATCATGTCCTCTTGGGGTAGTAGCTATTAAGACATAAATAGTAGTCTACCATAATGTTATGGTTTCTGAAATATTATTTAGTTTACTATAAAAAATACTATTTAATTAATTAAAAATTGAAGTTAGTTTTTCCAGATTTTTATTTTAGAAGGTTTTTCTTTACATATTCTTTTTATTATCAATATATGTATTTTTTAATAAAATAAAAATAAATATCTATCATTTTTAGTGTAAATGATACATAAATTTGTTAATAACTGATTAACCACACAAGTGAATGTACTTAAGTAGGATTGGATATTATATAGATTAGTAAAGAGCAAATAAACACCACCCGAAATTAAGTCAAGTTGAAGAGGTAAACAACTAAAAACTGAAAAAACTAAATAACTAAATAATGCAAATCATATATTCATTTCAAAAGAATTACTAATGTCAAATAGCTATTAATAACAACCAATTGCAGTTTAATTGATAAGAATAATAGTATGTTTCTTGATTGTGGAATTTTTTTAAACAACTAAAAATCTTTTCCTTTTTCTTTTTCTAATTCCAATCTACAAAAGAACCTATATAATATCTCAGAGTAAGCATACCATTCAAACAAAAAAGGTATGCAAGAAATTAAAAGAGAGACAAGATTTACCTCTCATTATGATTTTGTTAAAATCATGATTCTTTCAAGTTTATCCAAAAGGATGAAGTGGACTCACAAACAAAATGTAAATTCAAAACTTTTGAAGAAAAGGGTTTAAGAATCTATTTTTTTTTTAAATGCAAGGATGAAAATTAAACTAAGTTTATTTTCCTTTATGCTAGTTTTCTAATTTCTAATTTTTTATTTTTTATTTTTAAATTAATTTTCTTCTAGTCAAAAATGTATTTCATAAAGAAATAAAATATTCAATTCATTGTTTATGTTCAATCCGTAACAATCACAATCTACCAATTTTCAAAATTTTCAAGAAGAAAGTTTGAGAGTTCATTTTTTCCAAAATCCAAGAATGAAAATAAAACTAAATTTCTTTTGCTTTATGTTGAATTTTTTCTAATTTTCAATTTATTTATCCTCTTTTATTTTTATTTTTTATTTTTTCTTAAAAATTATTTTATGTAAAAATAAAATTCTCAATTCATTGTTTATCAATCGGTAAAAATCACAAGTCATCAATTTAAAAAAAAATTCAAAAAGAGGGTTTGAGAATCCATTTTTTCTAAAATGCAACAATATAGCTAAACCTAAGCTCTTCTTCCTTTATGCCATTTATCCAAATTTTAATTTATTTAAAATTCTCTTTATTTGTAATTTAATTTCTTTTTTTTTCAAAAATGTATTTCATAAAAGTAAAAATTTTCAATTCTTTATTTTTTAAATTTTAAAAAAATTAATTAAATCAACTCAAATACTTCTATAATCTAATAAAACACGTTTAATTTAAATATGAATTGCATTGGATTAAATAATAATTTTTTAAAATAATTTTTTTTTAAACAGAGTAACAAGCTTATGAACTTTTTTAAGTAAGAAAGAAAATATAATGTTTTTTAATTATTGTAGAAATAAATTTTAAAGGGACCTGAAACCCTTCAACATAAGGTAAGAAAAAATATATCAATGCACACCCTTAGCCAAAACAAGACACTATAATCCAAAAAATATAGGCTTCCCTATAGATAAACAATAAAATCAACAACCAAAACTAAAGCCTAACACAAGAAAAAAAGCCATGAGAATAGGGGACGAGACCAAGCCAAGTTCTTGAGTACTTTAGTAACCTCTACTTCTAGTTGATTCATGTCTAGTGCCACCTTTTTTAGGTCCTTCAAATCTGGATGGGAGCCCTTGGCCTTTCTTTGAGATTGGCTCTAGTCCTCTTGTTGTGTTCATAAGCTTCTTGCCCTTTGTCTTTATCAGGATCCAACTCAACAATCTACTTCTCTTGATGTGATTTATCCAAAGTATCCACCATCTTGTTCATACTCTCTCTTGTATATTTGATGCGCTCTTCTGGCTCTCATTCATGATAGTCTAGAGAATATCCAAGTTCACAGTTTTGACCTTTTCCTCAACCTGAGAGAATCTAGACTCTCATGCTCCTTTTTCTTTTTAATTTCTTCCAAGCTTTTACTATCACAATCAACAACTGATTTCTTCTCCTCTTCGACCACATGTTCTTCTAAACACTCTTCTCCTAGGTAACACCTGCACTAGAGGTATCCCCAATGGTATGGACCCACTTTTTTCTAACACTAGAAGACTCCACAACTTATACTTTTCTTCCTATATCTCTTTGTTTAATCCACATTTCATTTATTTCATGGAACACCTACTTGATTAGAGAAAAGGAATCTATGGTGTTATATTTATCCATCACGAAGATATCACAAAATTCTTCACATTTCAGCTTAAAGTGGTGACAATCTATCTTAAGATCCCTGGGAGACCAGGTACCATAATCACTATGTGAGGAAATTCAAGGTGAGAGAGAAGGGCTTAAAATGAGAGAAGGTGAAGTAGGGTTCTTCCCAAGACTAGAAGAATCTAGAGTTTCACTGCCAAGTCCTTACCTTCTCTTTAATAATATTATTTTGTTTCCTTTAATTACTGCACTATCACCAGTTAGGGAAGATAGGTCAGACTCACCTTTACCCAAAGGTTTACTAGAGGCAAAGATGATAGAACTAGAATTATTTTACCTATGCTTCCATTTACTCTTAGCCCTAGTTTTAGATTTAGGGGTCCTCATGATCTCAGTAGAGGGAATATAATCTTCCTCTTCCCAATTCCTATCCTAGTCCTCTTCATTATCTCCTTTAGATCACCCAACACTAGTATCCTCATCTTCAGAGATAGTAAAGGACTTGGAAGTTGCGGGAAGGGCCTTAAAGTGCTCATAAATCAAGACTAGTAATGTTTCATGCAAAACATGTTTTTTTCTATGATCCTTTATACTATCTTTCAAAGAATACAACAAACAGAAGGAAAAAAAACCCTAACATGATATCAACAATAATTGATAGAAACTAAATGATGCTTCAAGGTCCTATTAAAATGGTCATCAAGGGTGATATATAGTCCATAATTACCTTGAGGAGTTGTCTCCATACCATCTTGATCTTTCAAGGTTCATAGCTACTCTTTGTTCCCAATTCTAGATCCTTTTGTTCCTTCTCTATTTGGAGAAATTTTTGGATGGAAAGGTTAGAGTATTTTATGTCCCTATAAAATTGCATCTCTTCCATCTACAAGCCTATAAATTTGATAATCAGGTTCTCACCAATGGTGATGTATCTACCAAATAGAACAATGTTTGACCATTCTACCAATCCTTTGCAAAATGTTTTGTAGGGTAAAAGAACAATAAGTTGTCACCCTTTTACAAAGGAAGATGCTAACAACACCAAAACTAAAAAACTTCAAGGGCATAAAAGTCACATTTCTATTTAGAATTTGAAGATGATGTAAATTGATGAAATGTGTGAAATGGGATGAATTTTATGCCTATAATTTTAAAAAATTATTTTGGACATAAATTAATATATTTTTTTTAATTTTTAAGGTCTATTTTTCAAGTCTTGAAAAATATAGCAAATCAGGGGGTTTACCTCCCGTCAAATAATTATAAGTAAAACATTGTTTTTTCCTCCAATTTCAAAATATGTTTTAGATTACATGTATACCTAGTGCAGGAAAAAGGAAAGAAGTGTTTTTGATCTATAATTTGCCCGCTATAAGTATTCAAAGTACAACTTACACGAAATCAACATTTTTTGTCTCCCGCCACTTTTCACCTATCAAAATTATTCCAAAATCCAAATAAAATATATATTCTTGAAGAAGATTCTCTTCTCTAGTGCTGCATATAGTTTTTAAAAAAAAATTAATTGATTTACCATTTTTTTAAATTTATCGAATCGGCGACTTCTCAAAGCTTTATATACCTACATGTAATTTTTTATAAATTTATTTAACATTTTCTAATTGAAATTATATAAAATTTATATGTCCAGGATTGTAATTCTGGGATCTACAAAAGGGTATTTTTAGTTTTTAAAAAAATTTAATTTGCAGAAGAGAAAAAAACACCACAAGTGCAAATTCTGCTTTTTGGGTGTTTTTGAAGTTTTGGCTGCCAAGTTGGCATGCCACTTAGGATGACTCGGCCGAGTCCCTAAGAGGTTGGCCCCTCACGACCGGTCGCGTGGGTGACCCACCCTTTCAATCCAAAGGCTATATATGTGTGTGATGTTTTAAAAAATATATATATGAATTACGAATTTACATTCTTATTTTAGGATATAAGGATATTTTGAAGCAGGGAGTCATTTTTTCAAGGAAGTTACAAAGAAATTTTGGTTTCGAAGGAGTGTGAAGACAAGTTTTTCAATGATGAAATACTAAAACAATAAAAAAATTATTGCTTAGATATTTGAGCAATGGGAAATAAAAGGACCAGAACAAGGAAGTATGATCATAAAAGGGATGACCAAATGAAAGGTCATACGAAACGTGTCCAAGAGAAACCGGTCGATGTTGAAGAAGAACCTATCGCTATAGGAGGTGCAACTCAACTAGGGGAGGATATTTGTAGTAGTCGAAGTATACATTTTTTTCCTACAATGCAGAATTTGATGGACATGAATGAGGAATCACTTATTAGTCAGAATGAACTGGAACACCTGGTACCCGAAAGCACTATTAAATTGCATCTCAAAAACATGTGGATGGAATATTTTAAGAGTAAATCTTTGGTGGGAAAAGCACATTTTTTTGCAAAGTTATTCAAGAAAAAATAAATGACTCCGGTTTTGGAGTTGTTGGGTATTGATAATAGGAAAATTGGAGGAGGTAAAGTAAAAGAGACAATAATTCAAAATTTACAAGATGCACTGAACGTTCTTGACAGGGCAGATCATAAAGGACCAAATTCAAATTCAACTAGAAGAGCCTTGATGACTATGATAACTTGTAATAAATTGACACATAAAAATCAAGTTCGAACAATTTCTGATTTACTCAAGGTATCTCGAAGAACTATACAGAGATATATTAGGAAAAGAAATATGTTGGATATGGATATTGAAAAGAATTAGGTACATATTTGTAGGCTTCCCCATAAAGATAGAATTTTTGAAGATGTAAGAAGACGGGTCATTGATTTTTGGACCAACCACTCTCGTGTTTCTTCCAATAGAAGGGACACTATACAAATGAACGATAAAGAGACCGGTGTGAAGATTTCACATCCAAAACATTTTGTCGATACTACACAAAGTGAATTGTTTGAAGCATTCAATCATGAATTTTCAGATGTGAAAATAGGTTAGAGAATGTTTGAGATGTTGCGCCCTTGCTACGTACACATAAATAAGGTTCGTGAAACATGTTGTTGTCGAAATCATGTTGAGTTTCACTTATACTTGCAATCATATAAAAGGGTTATGGCAATACTTAATCTAGATATGGTTATTGGAAGTACAACAAAATTTGTAAAGTCCATTTTATGTGATAAATTAGAAGATTCAGATGAATTCAATGTCCAGTGTATAAAAAATGAATGCAATAATTGTGGAAATTTGCAAAAATTTCCTTTACAATTTGATAATATTGATGTTACAACACCAATCTAGTGGAAGAGATTTGAATATGAGATATACCAAATGAAGACAGGAGGTGAATAAAAAAAAATTACATTAAAGGAGAGTGAATTACCATACGTTCAGTTCATGGACAGATTTCGATCTATGATTTATCCACATATCCAACATTGTCATGGTGTACAATGGCAAGCTAAATAGTTTCGTGATTCCAAAAATTGTTTCCCACCTGGTTGTATTCTTTTAGTTGTAGATTTTGTGGAGAACTATACATTTTACCCTCAAAAGGAGCTCCAGAGTCAATATTATCATTCTGATCAAGTTGCAATATTTGTGCATGTGACCTATAGACATGCATAATACAATTTGGATGAGATAGATGATATATATCTAAATGAATGCATTATCATCAAGGAGGTTCATTTCTATATTAGTGATGACAGGGTTCATGATAGGAGCTATGTGGCTCATTGTTTCAACATGTTTTTCAACAATCTTGTGAGTCGTGGGATAAATGCTTCACAACAATTGATTTGGTCCAATGGGTGTGCAGGTAAGTAAGTGTGCATTATAAATTTTCTTTTAAATTTTCTCAATTCTAGATATATTTATGTGTCACATAAATACATTTTTGTATTTATTTGAATTGTAGGTCAATTTAAGTCTGCAAAAGCCTTTAATTGGGTAGCCATGCAACATGCTAGACACAATGTTAAGTTTGTTTGGAACTTCTTTGAAAGTAGACATGGAAAAAGAGAGCACGACGGAGCAGGAGCATGTGTGAAGCGTGCACTCCGATAACATGAACTTTAAGGTATGTGTACATACATTTGATATTCAACTTGTTTACTTGACTAGACTATTTAAAACTTTACATTACATGTACACATGTATATATATACTAAATTGTTAAAAATCTATCTCTCTAGGTAACATGAAAGAGAACTTAGTATGCTTCCGCTAATTTGGTTCCTATAAAGGGAAAGGGTGTTTAAAGCTGAAAGATTGCCAAGGCATGAAGGTATGCATCCATTCAAGTTATTGTTTGCAAGATTAAGGATTGTAAAGCAGGTGAGCAAACAAATGCAGGAAGGTATGCTTCCATTCAAGTTATTGTTTCCAAGATAAAGGAGTGTAAGGTGGGTGAGAAAACAAAGGGAAGGGGGGAATCATCCCACTGAAGCTATTTTTAGATAAATCTAGAGACTGCATATAAGAGAGATTTCCCAAATAGGGAGGAATGGTAGTACCTCTTACTCCTTGTATGAATAGTGATGTGAGAAAATGAAGTTGGCACAGGCTCTCAGATATCACACCTTTAGTGTCAAGATAGCCTACTCCAATACAGACAATGTGGTTGGTGAGATTGTCACAGTAGATGCCATCCTAGTTGGTGCAACAATCGCTTAAATTCACCCACGAACTCAGAGGAGAGCTAGAAGAGTCATTAAAGCCAGCTTTGAAGCGAAGCAGAGCTTGGGATTCATGGGATGGATATTTGTTGGACAGGGAAGAGGGGAAGAAGAAGAAGAGAAGAATGAATGAAATGATGAACTTCTTCTATAAAGTGATGGAAATGGCCATTCTATTTGGGAAATGTAGTTTGTTTTGTGTTGTTGTTTGGGTGGGAAATGCTCTTCTTAAATTGTGTTGCGTCAACAAGCCAATGATTTAGGACCAGAACTAGAACCATGTCTTCTTCTAGCTCCATCAAAAAACAATTCCCAAATCTGGTTGCTCTGATCCACTGAATTAGTGTCCTTTTTGAGAAGGTTTGGCTCTATGGATCCACTTTCTTGTATCAAATAGTTTCCCAAACCAGCATCCCAAATAACATTTTTTTGGGCCTCTGAAGCCTTTTCTGATTCTAGTTCATCTAGGAAAATATCAAGGATATTTTCTATCTTAGTGTTTGCTTCTCTGATAATTGGGAAGTCATTGCTATCAAATGAAAGGCAGCTTGCATTGATGGTATTGGACACATATGGTTCTATATGGTGTGCTGCCAATGATTCTGATTTAATGGTGACCTTGGTACCATATCTTGTGTGGAAAAGCATGTGAGACCAATCAAAAGAGAGGTAACCCCCTATTTTGGCTATAAACTCCCTTGACAAACATATGGCAAATAAGGTAGGGAGATCTATGATATATATGTCCAGTAGGATAGAGAAGTTAGGACTTGCATGAAGGATTAGACTGGTAGCCTTAGCCACACCTATAGTGTTGACTGAGGATCCATCAAGTTGTGTGACCTTCTTTTGGAAGGGTTCATATTTTAGTCCTAGTTGGTCAACCACCCTTTTGGGCATTATAGTACTAGCAGCTCCACTATCTACCATACAATTATGTACTAAATATTTTCCAATAATTAAAGATACATAAAAGGGAGGTGGTTTTGAGTTCCTACCTTGAATGGTATTGGCTTTGGATTTGCAACTTGGAGCCTCCTTTTCTTGATCAGTGTTGACCAACACTGGCTTTGCAGCCTCTTTTGTAGGTAGAGGAGTTGTCACTTCAGTCATGGCTTTCTTCAAAATCTCAGGTTGTCCGGGAATAGCCAAAGAGTCCCACATAGACATAGTAACATTCACCTTCTTTATGTTGTCTACAATGTTGAAAGGTGCCACAGTATGTACTCTTTGTTGTGTTTTTACTATGATGGGTTCTACTTCTTTGGAAAGTTGGCCTTCTTTGCTTGTAATGACAGAAACCTTCTTAAATATGATGGAAGTAGCTTGCTGCATTGGTTTTGCTGATGTAGTAGCCTTAGTCCCAGAATCTACTTGCTCCATGTCTTGAGCTCTTCTTTTTTACCTTGTGTTGGTAGCAATGGAAGATTCACCATTGACTCCATTGAAGTCCTACTACTCCCAATTGAAAAGAGCAATCTCATTATCTTGTGATTCTTGTTGAGGAATTGATCCACTGGAAGAGGCCTCTGATTGAGCATATGAGGCATTTTGAACCATTAGTGCTTGATTCATCCACCCATTTGAACATGTAGCCTAATTATGAGGCTGATTACAAGGAAAACACCATTCATTATCCATAACCATATTATTTTGACTAGGAACCATGTCTCTAACTGGATTCACAAAATTGAGAGGTGCGGGGTTATATTGTCTTGATAACTTGTTTCAAGCTCTCTTGGTCTTGATAACTTGGTATAACATGGGAATCATCTCCAGGTGTGGGACCTATGCTAACTAAGATGAGACCTCTAGGTTCTAGGCTAGTTCCTCTTGGATAATCACCTTAATTTTCTTCTTGACAAAAAAGTAAATCTTGAGGGAAAAGGGATAGAAGGAATGCATGAAAGGGAAATGATTGAAAGAAAACTATCCTACTAGGTGATACACCGAAAAGATGGTATGAATTACAGTACAGAAGATGAAATCAGTACACAAACTTAGGTCTAGGAGATCACAACTCACTAAATAGGCTTGCATCAATATTTCATAGAAGGGTCTACAATAGAAAGAGGCTATTCAAGGAAAGAGAGAATTTCACAAACAATAGCATTCCTAAGAATTTGGACACAATCTACAACCTACAAACAAACATTCACCTCTACAACTAGGTATAGGAATGAGACAGATTGTTAGGGGGTTGAAGTATACCCACAAGATCATTCAAATCAAATCATACACAAGAATACACATGAATTGCAGAAAGAAAGAGGGATCAGGAACCCTAAGGTATGACTGAAAACATACATATACTTAATCCATTAAGGGAGAATTCAAACAAGAAGGCATAGGGACAGAAAGAATGTCACAAAATACCTTTTCAATATCTAAAACCTCAATGAAAGGTTACAAACTGCAAAAAGCCAGAGGGCAGAAAGAATGCCTCGGATAGCTCTTTTTGAAAGAAAAATCTCTCCTTACAAAAATGTAAACTCTAAGCTCTAAAGCTCTCCAAAAAAACTATATACATCTCCTTTTTACATAGGCAGGAGAAAAAATCATTAGGGTTACACATAATTTCATATAATAATAACCAACCCTAATTCTATCATTTCTAATCATAAATGTATCTCTGAAATATCTTGGCCGATTAGATATATGTATTGTGTGCCCATCCCTGTATTGCATTTGCTTGCAGACAAGCCACCTTGATCTATCTACTTCTCTGCAATTCGGGCGCAAAATCAATGTCATGGTACCTCAAGAAGCAAGAACCAACCCACGACGGCTACCTAGATCTTCTTCATCATCCTTTCCAACTGCAATCATCTTGACGACATCAATTTTGAGCTACCCCTTTAGTCACTCACGGCCAACAACAATGAACTAGCAAGAAACCCTATGAAATATATTTAAATTTGAAACAATGGCTAGTAGGCTTCAGTTTAAAACATGGCCATCGATATCATCATTTCCCAAAAAATTGAACGGCTTAGATCAACTCTCACAATAGTCGTAAACCCTTTGAAAATTCAATGGCCACATCACCACCTTGGTAACTAATAGAAAACAACCACATCATTGTGACATGGCAATTTAGGACCAACTTCATATTGCCTCCTTCAAGATCTAATACCTAATCGACGGTTGTCGCATGATCTCATGGGCTCAGAAGATTCTATGAGATCATGCACCAGCCGCAGATCTTACTTGGGCTCGTGGTCCTGCAGATCTCTGACAATGGCCCCACTAACACATCCCTGTCATCCTTCGGCCAACCAATAAAATGCGAGCACATCACAACGAGAGGACCCACCTGATAGAACCTTGGCAATAAAGCAAGATAAACGGTTGGTGTATGATCACATGGGCTAGGAATATTCAATGTGATCATAAGACAACCATTAGATCTTGGGGAAAGACAACTCACTGGTCCTGCTTGACATGTCTCCACATCACGATCCCACGACCAATCAGGAGTGAACACCTCAGATTATGTGGCAGTGGACCCACTAACAACTAAAGTGTTGAGTTGGAAGGAAGATTGACGATCATCACATGATCTCATGGAACAAGAATATTCCTTTAGATCATGCGCCTGCCTGCCATGTGTCACATTTTAATTCATTATTAACTGCCCCCTCAGCACTGAGACCGCCAAACAAAACTTTAACTACTCACCAGATCACTAGATGTTAAGGACTTAACCACTGGGAATAGGAGATCTCGCAACTAGTTAGAAAATAAAGCACACATGGGAAATGGAGACTTAAGTGGCTAAAAAAGGTAACAGCAAATTAGAACAGGCCAAAGGGTTTTTTAGGGTTTTTTGCCTCCAACGGCTAGATTTTCAAATAAAATGGCTTCACGCCAGAGAGTTGAATGATTGCAGAGACCAGAGGACAAGACATAAGGCCATGGAAAATTTCTTAGAGGTGCTCAATAGGGTTTAAAAATGCAGAACTCTGGGTGGAGCCTGGTCTATAGCCAAATTTGTATGGAACAGAAAAAATTTTGTAACATTTTGGCGATTTCTGTTGGATGTCAGCCTGCTAGACATGGAAACCAGTGACCTTAAAACAATCCATTGGGCATGGAGACAATAATTTCAGAACAAAATTTTCTTGACAGAGAGAGACCTGTAACCAGAGGAACAGAAACTGTGCACGGGCACTTCTTGGAAAACAGGGGAAACTAACCTAGAAAGCAAGGGAAGAAAGCAGGAAACATATTTACAGATATTTACAAGGAAGGATTAACCTCAAAACAAGGCTTCAAGTAGAATCCATTAACTTATATAGGCAAGGCATCTCCTCTAAGAGTTAATAGTTGAAAAGCATTAGGCCCCTTGCATTCTGTAACAACAAATGGTCTACCCCAGAAGGAATCAAACTTTGTATGTCTACCAAGTTTTGATCTGAATTCATCCCATTTAAGAACTACATCTCCAATTTTGAAGCTTCTGCCCCTGGCTCTTTTATCAAAACTTTTCTTTGTTTGTATCTGATGAAACTCCATATCTTTCATGGACTTATCTCTAATTTCTTCTAACTCCATAAGCTGAACATACCTGATTTGCAAGGGATCTCCTTCTTCAAATAGGACATATTGAGTGGCCAAGTCCAAAGCTGGCAATTCAGTTGAAATGGACAACTTAGCTTCTCTGCCATATACTAACACATAAGGAGAATTTTCAATGATTTTTTTGGGGGTAATCCTGTCTAACCATAACACAAATTTCAATTTAGTATGCCAATCTCTTTGGTTATCTTGTAGAGTCTTCTTGATTATCTTAATCAAGTTCTTGTTAGCTGATTTTGCCAAACCATTGCCTTGAGGGTAGTAATTTAAACTTGTATTCAGATAAATATCATTTCTAATTTCCCATTCTGAGACTTTAAGGCCTATGAATGCCAATGCATTATCTAATATTATAGAGTTTGGAGTGCCAAATTTATGAATTATATCATCATAAAAACTTAAGACAACACTCTCATTTAATTCTTTTAAGGCAATTGCCTCTGTCCATCTAGTGAAATAATCTTTTGCAGTGATTATCCACTTGTCACCTACACTAGATGGAGGATTAATCATGCCAATAAAGTCTATGCCCCATTTCATGAAAGGTTGTTTTGTTCTGATTGGCTGAAGGGGTAGAGCTGCAAGCCTTTCTTTTCCTACAAAAATGGCACATTTGATGCATTTTCTCACATACTCATGACTATCGTTGAAGATAGATGGCCAATAGTATCTGGCCCTCATGATCTTAAATGTAGTAGTCCTAGGAGAAAAGTGACCTCCGTAAGGTCCATCATGAAATTCAAATAGGATATCAGCTATCTTTTCTGAATCAATACATCTTAAAAGGACACCATTGTGATCCTTTCTAAAAATAATTTCATTTATTAGCACAAAGGGAACATATTGTAATCTATAATATCTTCTTTTTGTTGAATCTAGGTTGGTAGGACATTGTCCTATCTTCAAATAATGAATCATGTTAGGCAACCAACCTGATGCCTTGGCATGTTCTTCTGTAGAATGCACAACCAGAGATGCATCTATTTGCTCTGATTTCTTTGAACTTTTATCCTCTGGCAAATGTTTACAAAGACCTCTTCCTCTAACCAGCTTGGTGGTTTGGATATCAATGTCATATTCCATCACCTTGGTAACCCAACCAACTCTCTTCTCATTTAGGTCTTTGGAAAGAAAAATTCTTTGACACTTGGATGAGTAACTTTCAAGTGTACCTTGCTATGGGTCAATAAATATCTGAACTTCTTAAGGCTCTTTACCACAACAAGTACATGTTTCTCTACAAATGAGTATCTTTGTTCATACTCCTTTAAACCTTTGCTAAAGAAAGCAATAGGCTGCTCCAACCCTTCTGAATTTTCTTGAGTCAACATAGCAGATATAGCATCATGACCCCCATAAGCATAAAGGATAAAATCCTTACTGAAATTTGGGTTTAATAGAGCAGGAGCTTCTGTCAAGGCTTCTTTGATGGCCTGGAAATTAGCTTTCCCTTTTTTAGTCTAGCTGAAATTTGAACTCTTCTTTAACATGGATGTCAAAGGCTTTGAAGTAAATCTGCAATATTGGGCAAGAAACACTTAACAAAGTTAATCCTTCCTATGAAATATTGAAGACTTTTCTTATGATGTGGCAATGGTAGTTCTAGGATGGATGCAATCCTTTCAGGGTCTACTGTAATTCCTTTCTTGGATACTATATATCCTAACAATTTTCCCTCATGAACTGCAAACACACATTTCTTGGGATTAAGAGATATCCCAAACTCTCTACACCTTTCAAAGATCTTCCTCAGATGTTTGATATGATCTGTTGCATGTTTAGAATAGACAGTTATGTCATCTAGGTAGACTAGTACAAACTTGTACATGAGGCTTTTAAAGGCCATATCCATTGCCTTCTGAAAATTAGCACCTGCATTTGACAAACCAAAGGGAATCTTTTGATAAGCCATGGTTCCCCACTTGGTTGTAAATACAGTCTTGTATTGATCCTCTTCATTAACTAGGATCTGATTGTATCCTGAATAGCCATCTAATAATGAAAATCTATCGAATCCAGAGACACATTGTAAGATTTGTTCCATAGATGGTAATGGATGGCGGTCTTTTAATGAGGCCCTTTTGAGATCCCTAAAGTCAACACATAACCTCAACTCTCCATTCTTCTTCCTTAAAGGAACAAGGTTGGAAACCCAACTAGTGTGCTTGATGGGGTAGATGATACCACTTTCTATCAATTTGAGCACTTCTCTATGCATAAGTGGCTCAAGCTTGGGATTAACAGGCCTTTTCTTTTGTCTCACTGGCTTGGCATTAGGCTCTAGTTTAATAGTGTGCTGAGCAAGGGCTGGATTAAAACCTTTAAGGTCTTCATATTGCCATGCAAATACATCACTGAACTCTTTGAATAATTGGGTATAGGCCTATTTTTCTAAATCAGTATTTACTTTTCCACATTGTAAGCTTTTACCTGGCTCCAACTCTAATTCAACACTATGTTCCTGTTGAACTACTAGGCCAACTTTGTTCTTCTTAACTTGATCATCCTTGTTAAAGACAGCTTCTAAGGTGACAAGACCTCTAGGCATCTTATTAGACTTAAGTTGTATTACTTGATCACCATAGTTTTGCAATAATGTATCTTGATTATGCTCTGAGAAGACATCCTCTTCAAACAAGAATTGCAGAATTTGCTCATCATTGTCAAACACTTGCCAATTAGTATCATTATCAGGGATAGAAGGTCTGAAAATCACTTTGATATGTTGTTGGTCTCTTTCTTTAGAAACACTATTAGGAATATCATACTGAGATCCAATAGCAGCTAATCTATTTGCATTTTGATTTAGCTTCCTAGGGATGGCAACAATATTGAAGGCACAAAAGTATTCAGTTGCATCCCAAACTCTGTGTTTGTATGCTTTCAAGGTGTCATTTTTGGTTGCACTTATCCCTCTTACTTGGTTGACTAATAACTCATTGTCACCATAAACTTTTAAGGCTTTGAGCCCTCTTTTTCTGGCCCACTCCAGTCCATTCACTAGACTTTCATACTCTATAGTGTTACTGGTGCAGGAGAAATTGAATCTGAAAGCTATATAGTATCTTTCTCCTTTTGGGGCTACTAGCATAGCAACACCACCAGAACCATGTCTGCTTCTAGCTCCATCAAAAAATAATTCCCAAATCCAATTTCTCTGATCCTCTGAATCAGTGTCCTTTTTTAGAAGGTTTGGCTCTATGGATCCACTTTCTTGTATCAAATAGTTTCCCAAACTAGCATCCCAAATAACATTTTCTTGGGCCTCTGAAGCCTTTTTTGATTCTAGTTCATCTAGTAAAATATCAGGGATATTTTCTATCTTAGTGTTTGCTTCTCTGATAATTGGGAAGTCATTGCTATCAAATGCAAGGTAGCTTGCATTGATGGTATTGGACACATATGGTTCTATATGGTGTGCTACCAATGGTTCTAATTTAATGGTGACCTTGGTACCATATCTTGTGTGGAAAAGCATGTGAGACCAATCAAAAGAGAGGTAACCCCCTATTTTGCTTGTAAACTACCTTGACAAACATATGGCAAATAAGGCAGTGAGATCTATGATATATATGTCAAGTAGGATAGAGAAGTTAGGAAGTTTGCATGCATGATTAGACTGGTATCCTTAGCCACACCTATAGTGTTGACTGAGGATCCATCAAGTTGTGTGACCTTCTTTTGGAAGGGTTCATATTTTATTCCTATTTGGTCAGCCACCCTTTTGGACATTACAGTACTAGTAGCTCCATTGTCTACCATACAATTATGTACTAAATATTTTCTAATAACTAAAGATACAAAAAAGGGAGGTGGTTTTGAGTTCCTACCTTGAATGGTATTGGTTTTGGAGTTGCAACTTGGAGCCTCCTTTTCTTGATCAGTGTTGACCAACACTGGCTTTGCAGCCTCTTTTGTAGGCTGAGGAGTTGTCACTTCAGCCATGGCTTTCTTCAAAATCTTAGGTTGTCCGGGAATAGCCAAAGAGTCCCACATAGACATAGTAACATTCACCTTCTTCATGTTGTCTACAATGTTGAAAGGTTCCAGAGTATGCACTCTTTGTTGTGTTTTTACTATGATGGGTTCTACTTCTTTGGAAAGTTGGCCTTCTTTTCTTGTAATGACAGGAGCCTTCTTAAATATGATGGGAGTAGCTTGCTACATTGGTTCTGCTGATGTAGTAGCCTTAGTCCCAGAATCTACTTGCTCCATGTCTTGAGCTCTTCTTTTTGACCTTGTGTTGGCAGTAATGGAAGATTCACCATTGACTCCATTGAAGTCCTACTGCTCCCAATTGAAAAGAGCAATCTCATTATCTTGTGATTCTTGTTGAGGAATTGATCCACTAGAAGAGGCCTCTGAGTGAGCATATGAGGCATTTTGAACCATTAGTGCTTGATTCATCCACCCATTTGAACATGTAGCCTGATTATGAGGCTGATTACAATGAAAACACCATTCATTATCCATAACCATATTATTCTGACTAGGAACCATGTCTCTAACTGGATTCACAGAATTGAGAGGTGCAGGGTTATATGGTTGGAATGGTCTTTGATTAAAATTTTGTCTTTGTCCTTGATAACCTCCTTGGTATGGTGGCCTATTTTGTTGATAAGGCTGTCCCTAATTCTGATATTGTTGATTAGGACCTTGACCTTGTGGCTAAAAGGGTGGTCTGATTCCTTGCCCTTGCTTCTTTAGGTTGGTGACCTCTTTAGTCAAAGTCTGCAGCAAATTTTTCATTTCTTGCTGACTAGTTTGTTGACTATTCTTCATCTCTTGCAGCTCTTGAGAGAAACTTGTCTTTAATTCTTCACTGCTTGTACTAGCCTGAGGTGCTAGTATGGTAGGAATAGGGGTAAAAGGAGGTACTTGTAGAGGTGCAGTGGGCTGAATATTAGGGAAGATGGGCATAGGTGGCCTTCTTGCTATCATGCCTGCTTGGATTAAACAATTTTCATCCCTGACAGCTATGTCAAAATCTTGGGGTAGAGAGGTACCACCCATAGATTGGATCATGATAGAGACTTGGCTATTCAAGCTTTGTAAGAAATATAGGAAACCATGATCAGCTGATGGCCTCACTGAGACTGGAATTCTATTCCATGTCTTGAAGAATCTATTATTATAATCTGTCATTTTTTCTCGAGGGTCTCTTTTTATGGTTGTCAACTGCTCAACTAAAGACAAGTTGTCTGACTTATCTTCAAAGTGTTTACTCAATGCATCTCCTAATCCATCCATGAATTAATGGAACCAACAGCTAGAGTTCTAAACCATTCAAGAGCCTTACCTTTGAGGGAAGCTGCTAATAACTTAGTAGCCACATCTTCTTGGGTTATGTTATGTATGTTGCAGATAGTGGTCACATCTCTAATGTTTTCAAAAGCTGTAGTTTGTCCTTCTCCTATGAAATTAGGTAGACTCTTTAGCGCCACCAAGGGCACATCATGATGTATAGAAAAAGTCAATGGACTTCCCTGGTTGAAGGGTGCAAAAGCAAACTGCCTAACCATTGTAGGAGCTGAAATTTTTTGAGTAGCAACTGTGTGAGTTGTACTTGATGTTGGATTTGAATCTTCCTCTAGATCTCTGGTTAGAGATCTTCCTCTTCTCTTGAGATGAAAGGGCAAGGGTCTCCTTTCTAAAGTATTAGGTGGTGTAGACTGAACTCTCCTTGTAGGGGATGTTCTTTGAGTTGACCTAGCTTTGTAGCCTCTTTTTAAGGGCAACTCTAAAATTTCAGTGGGTTTTGAGCTTCTAGTCTCAATCTTTCTCATAAACTTTGAACAAGGTTAATCTGAATCTGTGAAATCAGTGGAGTCGCTAGATATACTTGATAGAAAAACTTCTAAAAGTCTGTATTATGCAATCAGTATATCAAAGATAACATAATCTTTCAAAGATGAACCTATAGGAGCACCTTTGAACATCAGTCTGAACTTTGTCCCACCAGGCGTGCCAAAAATGTTATACACTAAGTTTGCACCCTTGTTTCGAGATCTCTTGGTCTTGATAACTTAGTATAACATGGGAATCATCTCCAAGCATGGGACCTATGCTAACTAAGATGAGACCTCCAGGTTCTAGGATGGTTCCTCTTGGATAATCACCTTAATTTGCTTCTTGACAGAAAAGTAAATCTTGAGGGAAAAGGGATAGAAGGAATGCATGAAAGTGAAATGACTGAAAGAAAACTATCCTACTAGGTGATACACCGAAAAGATGTTATGAATTACAGTACAAAAGATGAAATCAGTACACAAACTTAGGTCTAGGAGATCACAACTCAATAAATAGGCTTGCATCAATATTTCATAGAAGGATTTGCAATAGAAAGAGGCTATTCAGGAAAAGAGAGAATTTCATAAACAATAGCATTCCTAAGAATTTGGACACAATCTACAACCTACAAACAAACATTCACCTCTGCAACTAGGTATAGGAATGAGACAGATTGTCAGGGGGTTGAAGTATACCCACAAGATCATTCAAATCAAATCATACACAAGAATACACATGAATTGCAGAAAGAAAGAGGGAACAGGAACCCTAAGATATCACTAAAAACATACATATACTTAATCCATTAAGAGAGAATTCAGACAAGAAGGCATAGGGACAGAAAGAATGTCACAAAATACTTTTGCAATATCTAAAACCTCAATGAAAAGTTACAAACTACAGAAAGCTAGAGGGCAGAAAGAATGCCTTAGATAGCTCTTTTTGAAAGAAAAATCTCTCCTTACAAAAATGTAAACTCTGAGCTCTAAAGCTCTCCAAAAACACTATATACATCTCCTTTTTACACATGCAGGAGCAAAAATCATTAGGGTTACACAGAATTTCATATAATAATAACCAACCCTAATTCTGTCATTTTTTATCATAAATGTATCTCTGAAATATCTTGGCCGATCAGACATCTGTATTGCATGCCCATCCCTATACTGCATCTGCCTGCAAACAAGCCACCTTGATCTATCTACTTCTCTGCAATTCAGGTGCAAAATCAATGTCATGGTACCTCAAGAAGCAAGAACCGACCCATGTCGGATGCCCAAATCTTCTTCATCATCCTTTCCAACTGCAATCATCTTGATGACATCAATTTTGAGCTACCCCTTTTGTCATTCGCAGCCAACAACAATGAACTAGCAAGAAACCCTACGAAATATATTTAAATTTGAAACAACGACTAGCAGGCTTCAGTTTAAAACATGGCCATCGATATCATCATTTCCCGATAGATCGAACAACTTAGATCAACTCTCACAAGAGTCGCAAACCCTTTGAAAATTCAATGGCCACATCACCACCTTGGCAACTAATAGAAAACAACCACATCATCGTGACATGGCAATTTAGGGCCCACTTCATATCGCCTCCTTCAAGATCTAATACCTAATCGATGGCTGTCACATGATCTCATGGGTTCAGAAGATTCTATGAGATCATGCACCAATCATAGATCTTACTTGGGCTCGCGGTCCTATAGATATCTGACAATGGCCCCACTGACACATCCCTGTCATCCTCCGGCCAGCCAATAAAATGCGAGCACGTCACAACGAGATGACCCACCTGATAGAACCTTGGCAATAAAGCAAGATCAATGGTCGACGTATGATCGCATGGGCTGGGAATATTGCATGTGATCATAAGACAACCGTTAGATCTTGGGGAAAGACAACTCACTGGGCCCACTTGACATGTCTCCACATCACGATCCTGCGACCAATCAGGAGCAAACACCTCGGATTATGCAACTGAAGCGCTACGTTGGAAGGAAGATCGATGGTCATCGCATGATCTCAATGAACAAGAATATTCCTTCAGATGATGCGCCAACCGTTAGATCTTGAAGAAGGATATCTCATCGGGCCTGCCTGCCATGTGTCACATTTTAATTCATTTTTGACTGCCCCCTCAGCACTCAGACCGCCAAACAAAATTTAACCACTCGCCAGATCCCTGGATGTTAAGGACTTAACTGCTGGGAACAGGAGATCTCGCGACTAGTTAGAAAATAAAGCACACATGGGAAATGAAGACTTAAGTGGCTAAAAAAGGTAACAACAAATTAGAATGGGCCAAAGGGTCATTTAGGGATTTTTGCCTCCAACGACTAGATTTTCAAATAAAATGGCTTCACACCAGAGAGTTGAATGATTGCAGAGACCAGAAGACAAGACGCAAGGCCATGGAAAATTTCTTAGAGGTGCTCAACAGGGTTTAAAAATGCAAAACTCTAGGTGGAGCCTGGTCTATAGCCAAATTTGTATGGAACAGAAAAAATTGGGTAACAGTTTGATTATGTGCATCTTTTATGGAAATCTCCACATTTTCATCTAAACATTTATAATGTCTGATTGTGTGTTTCCAATGGTGATTCCAATTTACCCCATAATTCTCTTATTTTCATTAATTATTGAATATTTTAGGTTATTTTCCTATTACTACTATGAATACTTTTAATATTGTCATTATGAAATAAAGTTGGGTGTATAAATAATTATAGTTTTCAATTATTAAAATTTAAAATTTTTATTTTAATAATTTTTATTAAAATAATTTACACTTTTAAAAATTAACATTAATATATATTAATATATTAAATTTTAATTAATTTTAATTTAATTTAAGTTTGTCATTCATTATTACTTCTTTGAAATTATTATTTTTATTAATATTGTTATAAATATTTGTGAGATTACAAAGTTTTGTTCATACTTTAGATAACAATAATACTATTAGTTTGAATGAAGCATTTTCTATGAGAGAGAATATTATTATTATTTTTATAGTGATTGAAGTTTTTTAAAAAAATTTAAGGATAATATTACTGTTTAAGTTTTATTGGAAACATTATTTAATTTCAAACACAATATTATCCTATAATAGTGATTGGAGCATCTTTATTATGTATTTGAACTCCTAAGTTTTGGTGGTTGTGCACCCTCCTTCATTCTCACGATGCTCAGTTATGCTCCATTTAAATAACACTTTTATTTTCACTCTTCCAATTTTTCATTTTTGTTGCACACATAGTCTCTAAGGTTCATCATTGTCTAGTTTATCTGCTACTTCAAAATCCCTATTTTTATATATTGCTTGAAAATCCCTTCCACTATCACATTTGCACATCCACACTGAAGAAAAAAGCTAGGGGTTTCTTTCTTTCTACCTTCTCCATCTTTTTTCATGCTTGACAATGTTTTTGGATCAGTTTCTTTGGAAGCTTTTGGATAAAATCTTATTTCCACAAGGGACTAATCTAAATTGACTCTAACATTGATGGTTCCCGTGTTTTTCCTTTGTCCCATATTTGAGTTTTTCTAGGTCACAAAGAAAAAGGACACAAAGAGAAGCTTCAATGGTAATAAAAACCTTTAAGATTTTATTTGTTTTCTTTTATGATTTTATTCTACTTAGAGAGCCACTAGAATAGCATAAAATTTTATTTCTACATCTATTTTTATAACAATCATAACATTTGTGAATTTTAATTTGTGCATCGTAATGGGCATTGTTTAGTGTTGGTGGAATTTATCATTCCTATACCTGTTTGTAATAAATACAACACTTTTGGGGTTTTATGGGTTTCTTTTGAATTTTTTTTTCTCTCAAATGGCATTATGTTTCTCTATTTTCACCAAAATGCACAATCAATTTTAGAAAATTCACTTTTCATAATTTTCTCTACTTAAGAGCACAAGCTAATCACACACCCTCACCATTCTTTTCTCTTTGAAATGACATTATGATTCTCCAATTTCAGTGCACTCAAGTCTTTCAACAGACCTCCAAAGGCCCCAAAAATGCCTAAAGCAATATATATACATGCACATTATATATAAATATTATCTAGTTGTCTTTCTTTCTAGGAGTTCTATCCTCTTCACTCTATTTCCTACCTCCAATTATATCGTGAAAGCAACTTTTCTCGATTCTATCACAAGTTTAATCAATGCTCCATGTTTTGTGAATTAATGGGAATGGTTATGCAAGAGGTGCCTTTTGAAGGGGGTGTTTTTATCAATTTATTTTGGAATTGAGATGATATTTAGTGTGAATATGGATGCTCTCTTTAATTGGTTGCATCCTCAACCTTGTTTTTATAGGATCTTCAATATGATACCTATTTTCCTCTAATTCAATCACCCCCTACATTTTGAGTAAGATACATTGGACTTTATGGAGGTCTTAGTGAGTTGGAATCCTTTCTGCACCCTCTCTTTCATTCCCTCTTCTCTATACATTTCTTTCTCCACCCGTCTGGAAAGAAAATAACATTTGCATCAAATTCCTATGGCCAATCCTTCCCAGATTCTTCCCTATTGGATTATTCCTTTCTATAAGTCCCAACCTATTATATCCCCATGTTTCCAATTCATCCTCAATTGCAGGCTGTTGTTTCCTTCAAATTTTTGGTTCTGAATTTTCTAGGAGCTCTTTCTCTCAATCCATTAAGAAATAAGCTAGACACACCCCTCATTTGATCCACAATATTAATATAGGAAAATTTTACATTATCTAAACCTAAAAATTCCAAAATGTAAAAGTTTTTTTTTCTTAAAATAGAGAGCTCTAAATAATATAGAAAGCTCAAATCCCTGATCGGAATAATACAGAGCTCTAAATAATATTTTTAAAATATTGAAAGAAAACACGAATTTAACTTCAAATCCAAAATTACCTTTTTTGGCAATTTTTTCATTAAAAAAACATTTTTTTGCCGTTTTTGGTAATTTTTAAAACAACTTCTAAAAAGTTGAATTTTTTTGTGAAGCTTCCTAAAACTAAGATAAGATAAACTTCAAACTAACCTTCGAAATAGGAAATAAGATTTTGAAGCCATTAAAAAAACAATATTTCTAAAAAACTAAAAAAAACACTAAAATCTTAAAAAGCCACTAAAAACTCCTGCATCATTCTCCTCTAGTTGAAAGAACACATCTCTTGCAAGTTATTTTTGGATGCATTCTTCTTCTCTAGATCTAATCATTCCCATTATACAATATATTTATTGTATTGACCCAAAGAAGACAAAATTGAAGCCCTCTTGAATGCGAGTCTACCACTTTTTCTTGGTCTTCCAATTTTTTGACAATTTTTCCTTCATCTTTTCAACTTCCCCTTGGTCCTTCTTCCTCTTATTTTTCTTAACACGTCTCCTATTAAGCACCCTCTTGGACTTTATGTCCCAAAATTTATTTTCTTGCGCACATACCATAATAGCATCATCATTTATGTCTTCATCATATAATATAGTAGTGTATTCTCCATTACCACAATTTGCATAATTCCCTTGCAAACATTCATATACCTCATTAAAAAATAAAATTGCAACATCTTCATTAGCAACCTTATTATCAACAAGCATTTCCACTTGTTCAGTTTGAACACCAAATTCAAATAATTGTAAATGATAGGGGGACTCATCCGCAACTATGTTTACCTTGCATTCTTCAATTCTTGATGTCAAAATAATAATAGGTATACTCACCATTTTATTTTCTACCTCTTCCTCTATTGTTTTTTTCCTTTCTTTCATTTTCCTCTTTTGAAAAATCTTTCTAATGGGCCATGTGATCTTCTTCTTAACTGGTAGGTACCATTTTTGCATCTCTAGGAAAAATCCTATCGCCAATTCTTTAAGGCTTGAGCCAACCTTTGTACCTCCTGCTTAAAATGTTCTAAACTAGCCTTGTCATCTTTCTTCTTCTTCACACTTGTGTCTTTCCTCTTCTCTTATTTTTCTTGTTTCTTCTTTAGTGATCCTTCACTCTGCAAGCACCTCTTCAACAAATCCATCTCTTCAAGAAAGTCCCTCTAACCTTGCTTTCACTTTGTCTTTTGTCTCACCTAGGTCTTTTCTCTTCTCCACCTAGTCTTTTCACATCAAAGTTCTCTCTTCAACTGGCACAACCAGAAAACTTTCTTGTCCAGACCTTTTGAGCTCTAATACCAAATGATGCAGTCAAAATTTCTTTAACAATTAACAAAAACACAAGAGAGAAAAAAACACAAAAGATTTTAAGAGTTAGAATACTTCTTTATTATTATTCCAACTACTCCGCTACTGCAATGAGAGAAACTCTAATTTAACTACAAATCTGAAATTACATTTTTTGGTAGTTTTTTTTATTAAAAAAATTATGTTTTGCTATTTTTGGTAATTTTTAAAACAACTTCTAAAAAGCTGAATTTTTTTGTAAAGCTTCCTAAAACTAAGATAAGATGAACTACCAACTAACCTTCGAAATTGGAAATAAGATTTTGAAGTTATTGAAAAAAACAACTTTTCTAAACGTAAAAAAAAACACTAAAATCTTAAAAAGCCACTAAAAGCTCTCGCATCATTTTTAAATTCAAAAATTTAGTATTGTATAGTCTAAGACATGTAATTTTTATATTTACATTGCACTACACTAATTTTACTGTAATGTAAATATAAAAAATTTAGTTTCTTTTTAATAAGTATGTTTAAAAATTTATTTACAATTAATATCACAATGCTTCATCATGTGATCTATGCGTTCAATAGATTAGTTGAAGAAGTAACTATGAGCATTACCACTTGGCATATTTATTTTTATATAGTATTTAACTTGACTGTATTTTATCAAAACAAAAATATTTTGTTAGAAATCTGTGAAAAGACATTTTGTAATGGTACAACTCATATGCTGTGAAATTCAAATACTTGACATGGTTGCATCTGTACACTCAAAATGTGCACTTCTCTAAGTCTTTATTTCTAAGAGCATCCATGAATTGGAAACCTTGAGAAAGCGACTTAGAGCTCCCTAGGCATGGAGTGCAAGGGTGTTTAGAGGGCTCTCAGCTAGAGCTATTAAGCATATAACCTTGCTAGTAAACCATGTAACGGGAGATTCAAAGAGACAAGGGAAAGAATGCCAATATCTTCAAGAATCACAATGAAAGATGAAATGCAAACTATGCTAGAATGAGAATGCAAGAATGCAACTATGCTATGAAAATGAGAGTATTACAAGCCTTTACTAATTAAGCTATGTGAATTAAGCTAGAACATGAAAGGGACTAAGCTAAGAATGCCATGAAAACTAAGCTATAATACAAGTATAAAGACTAGAATGCAACAAGCTCTCCAAAGCTCCAAAGTCACCAAGAAAACCTGTAGCACAACATTAGTATCAAAAGTGAGATCCTTTGAATGAGAAAAGAGCTCTCCTTTTAAAGATAAATGGACCGTGGAGATTAAGAGGCAAAAGATTTGATCAAGGGTGGAGTTTGAAAGTGGGATCAATCCTTGTGCACAAATCTCCTCCAATGAGAAAGAAGTGTTGACTTTTGTGCCCCATGTGAGACAAAAAGGCCTTTTTTTTTTTTATATAAAGTAGGAATAATGCTTTATGTGTGCAACTTAGGATAAGAGGTAAGTGGGGGCTTTTTATTTAATAAAAGGGAGAGAATTCCTTTTAATTAAATAAAGACTTAGGATAAAATGGTTAATCCATAGAATATAATTGAATAAATGATAGAATTAGGATTTGACCAAGAAATTGATATTGAAAATATTGCAAAGCATTGATTTAGGAAATTGATAAATTGAAGAATGGGGGCCCAAAGTCTAGGCGACCATTTTAGGGTGCATACAGTACCGACCTTTGTTTTAGTTTTGAGATTTTACCTTTTTGTACTTTTCACATCCTAATGTTTTGTCTTCATTGGTTGTAAAACAATTGATAGAAAACTTTAAGGAATTGCTCAAATTTGACAAGAAAATCATAACTTTATTTTAAATTTTTAAAATTAGAATTAAACAAATATTTAAGACCATTTATTTGTATGAATTAAGGAAGTTAGAAAGATGCTCATGTATTTTTGCAATTGCTAGTTTATCTCGCAACCAAAATGTGAACAATAAACGAGACCATGTAGGTTTGCAAATATGGAAGTAGTTAGAGTAATGATGTATGTAGTTGGACATATTTGATCCAATTTGTAAATCTGGAACATAAAAAACCATGAAAAGAATTGAAATTTTTAATTTCTCTAGAATGGTTTTAATTATGTATGTTACTCTTTATTTTATATTTTTGGCCAATTAGATTTGTGTGTGGAAATAGAGCACATTATGTATAATAAGACATCAACAAGCCTAAGTTGGTAAATAAATTAAGGATAGAGCACTGCAACTGATGAAATAATTCACTTGACAAATATAGACATGAATCAAATCAAATGTGAACAAAGATTATTAAATGTGTTTTACAATCAATTATGTACAAGTAGTATATTTTCATTTTTTATAATTTAGATTTAGTTCTTTTATATTTTTTCTATATTATACTTTAGCTGACATGAAGAAGTGGATGGAGTAGATAGTAACTAAGGGTTCATTTGTTTCCTCGAATTGAGTTGGAATTTGAATTTTTGAATACCAAAATTTTTGAACTCCATGTTTGTTTTTAAAAAATGAAAATGGAATAGGAATTTCTAAATTCTAATTAAATTAACCTAAAATGAGAATATGGATATTCCACCTAAACACCTAGAAATGGAATTGGAATTAGAATTGGAATTGGAATTGGAATTGGATCTTCCATGTGGATCTTTCATTTGTTCTGTAGTGGAAAACAAATTGAAAAATTGTAAGGGCATCAATTCATCTATGTTTTTTGCATCGGCAGGAAGATTCGATAGGGAAGGCAGCGGGATGTGAATGATGCACGGGCATGATGAAGAAATAGGGGTTTGTTTTGCTTTGACTAGCTTTGCATTGACAGGGATTGTGAGAAAGACGATGTTGAGATTTTTGGATGCGAGAAGATCATAGAGACACATGAAGGGAATAATGTGACTAAGAGAGGAAACACCAAGGCGTCTACTGAACCTTCCATTTCTGATACTTTTACTTCTTTTGCTTCCCTCGCCATCATTTTTTGGTAAAATCTTGACCGATGGACCTCTATATTTGACATTTTTAAGTTCAATTTTTGGAAGCGAACTAGTATGTTTTTTCTTCAATTCTATAGAGAGTGAGTTCAAATTTTAATTGATGCACCTTTGTACTCAGGATTTAAAGGCTATTATCTAAATAATTCCATTATGATCTATCTACTTCTACTTCTAACTTTAATTTTGGGTAAAAGTTTGGGTAACAATGCAACTTTGAAATTAAGTTCAATTTTTGAAAGAAAACCAAACTATTTTCTTTTTCAATTCAATAGGGTGAGGGTTTGAATCTTATACAATGCAACTCTATACTTGAGAATTTTTAAAATATTACACTGTAATACCATTGAAAGTTGACTGATCAGGGATTCTTCTTCTCATTCTAGATTTATGGAGCCAAATGGAGAAAATGGATCTTCTCACTCATCTTCTAGGTGAACCAAATAGTTCCAACCATATTCCAAAAACTATTTTCCGAAAATTTAAAACTTCATGAATAAGAAAATTCCAACATTCTATAATTCCACAAAACAAACGGATCATAATTGAAACTAGCAAAAATATAAAAATTTAAATAAAAATGATTGATCTATATATGTAATTGAATTTTAGTTGCACACATTTAACCTTTTCCAAAACCTTTCTTCTCACATACTTTTGCAAGTAATATTAAAATTCTATTTTATCATAACAAAATAGTAGTGCCAATTTTTGGCAGGAGCTCCATTGCATTGTAGCCTTAGTATAGAAGGGCTTGTGGAGATACTATATGTTGTGTTGGTTACTTTTATGCAACCATTAGAAATCAAATAAAGATCATAAGAGTGAGTAGCATGGTAAAACTCATCAATATGTTCATTAAACTGAGTCAGATGTATTGGAGATTCCACTTTGTCTAGGAAATTAACTTGACAAAATGTTTCTTGTCAAGTCCAACTTTTTTAAATTCATGGATTGGAGTTTGAAAAGGTTCCATGTTTTGCAAGAAATATTTTGTAGATGGAGAATATCCCAATATGTCTTCATGTCTACTTGATGGAAGGTAGGTAGTAGCTTGGACGAATAGAGTTAGAAATCCAAATATCACTACATTTTTAGAAATTATATCCAAGCTATCAACTAGTATAGCCTCATAATGAAAGGAGATGAATAATTTAACAAGGAGATGTAGATGAGCAAGAAAAGGCCATAAAATGATATTTGGGAAAGTATGGATCTAAGTGAATATGAAGAAATTCTTTCAAGAATATTCTTCAAGGTGGAGAATATAAATTTTGACAAAAGCTTCTTTGACAACAAGATTATTGAATTGGTCAAGAAGCTTAAAGAACAATTTAGCCATTTTGCTAATGTTGGGTTTGAGTAAATTAGAGTTTTTAGATCTTACCCGCACTAACTTTATCAAAGTGTGCTTGTGACAATATATTTGACAAGTATGTAATACTTGAAGTAAGATTTTAGACAACTATAATATTGAATATATTTATTTTTCTTATTCTATTTATTTTCAATTTAATAGTGAAGATGGTTTATTTTTGTAAACTGATGGAACTTTAATGATTTTTTATGGTGATAAAAAATTATTTTTTATTAAGGTAAATACAGGTTCTGAATGGACCCCAAAACCATTTAGAAAGGATTACAAAATATAGTCCATTAAGTGCTTACAAACATAGAACACCTGCTAAAAAGAAAAAAGGACCTTAGCCCAACAAATAATACTAAAACAAACTAGAACATAAATCCAAAAAATAGCCAACAACACAACTACCAACAAACTACCAGAAAAAAACTAATAGTAATTACTTCTTTGATGTTGTCACCTTTTCAGCTTCTTTTTTCATTTCTTCCATTTTTTGGATGGAACTCTTTCAGGCTTCTGAGCTCCTTAGGAATTTCAGTGAGCTCCTTAGGAATTTTAGGTACTTTCCTCTTGAGATTGCTTCTGGTTCTTGTGCCCCAGCCCGAAGACTGAATTTTACCCCCAACATCATCTACCACCATGATGGTGGTTTTTTCTAGTAGGCTACTCTCCAAATAAGCGTACAAGGATTTTAAATTCATCACAGAAACTTTGAGGCCCTCATTTCTATGCTTCAGGATTTCTCTTATGCAGTAACCATTATAACTAACTTAATCATATATATCCTTCAGCTTTTTGTCCGCGATAGTAGAAATTTTGGAATTTAGGTCCTCATTAGTGTTGTTATTATTTACCTTCTTCACAACCTCTTCAGTACAATTAGTCAGTCTTTCTTTAAGAGACTCCACTTCCTCTTCAAGGGCATTTAGATTGTGACCCATATCTTTCATTTCCTGATTGAGCCATTTCTCCATATTAATAGCATGGCCTATCATGCTCCTTACCTCCTGTAAGATACTATCTTGGACTTTGAATCTAGCAGAAACCTCTTTCTCCTTACCTATTCCCTGACTTTTCTCTTCTCTTTTTCTAGCCCTAATATTAGGCTTCGTGTGCAGAGTACCTTCATCTAACTTCATTTTTTTCTTTTTGTTACTCTTCTCCATTCTATCTTCCTTCTTAGAACCCTTTCCTTCCCTCTCCTCATCCTTTTCAACTTCTTCTTCCACCTGTTGTTCTTCTTCCTCCTCGCCTAGAATTTTAGCATTTTGATTTTTGGTTTCCTTCTTGTCATTCACCTTAGAGGTTGAGCCCTTGTTTTTGACCTTAGGGTTCAAATCCTCTTCAACAAGATTATCCTCCATATTATCCTCTGGCATCATCCCTTCCTCATTGTCTAGGGTAGAGGGATTTTGTTCTTCAATCTCCTCTCTAAAATCTCCCTTTCCCTTTCTTTTCTTATTTTCCTTCTTATTAGTAATAGTCCTTGTCTCTTCCATTTTAGACTTATTCTTCTTCCCTTTAACCATTTTGGGTATGGAATCAGGAAGATTGTCCCTAGCATAATCTGCTATAAGAAAAATTAACCCTTCATGCAACACTAGGCAACTGGGCTTTTTCCTATTCCCCAAAATATTGTTATTCAAAGAACTAAGGAGGTAATAAGGGAAAGAAAATTTCTTTTGATACCTGAAATGATTAACCAGAAAAAAGTGAAAGTTGTACACCTTCATGTAGCGCATGTCAAGAGTGAAGTATTCCATCAAAAAATTCATAACTTTGGCCCAAATAAGTTTAATCCTATCCATTTCCACATAATCCCTAGAGAATTTAACCAACATTGCTTCTCCTTCCTCATTTTTTGGAAAAATCTTAATAGCCTGAGACTCCATATGCTTATTATTCCTATAAAACTTCATTGCATCGAGGGGCATGACTGTAATCTCAGAAACAAGTTTCAGTGTGAGAGGAAAGGAATTACCCATCAAATTAACCCTTCCATTGGCCCACGCAGCAACAAATTTCTATGTTATCTCTTTGTCGTATCCATGAAGTCTTTCCAGGTAAGGTGTTACCCCTCCCTGCTTGAGCTTTTTCCAAACAGTCTTCTCCTTTTTTCCATTTTTTACAGTTGAGTGGCTCCTCCCTTCTCAACCCACCTCCCATGTCTTCTACAAAATCCTATTTACTCTGGTTACAAATAAGAGAAGTTTCAAAATGCTTATGGCTCCTTTGTTTCAAAAGTCTTAAAATGGCCTATAATCTGTGTGCAATAATCCCAGCCATTATTATTGCACACCTTAACTGACAGATCTCTCTTCTCGAAAACTGAAGCGTCCTCTTCATTATTACCTTTTTATTAATGACCCCTTCCTTGTGATTAAGTCTATCAAACTTGATTAGACTTAAAATATCATTTTGAAGATTTACTCCCTCTTTCCATTTAATGATTGTTTCTTTATGGGCCCCCACATTAGCAAGCCCATCCACAGGCTTATTTCCTTCACGGTAAGCATGGGAAATGTGAACATCTTGAAAAGTACCAAGAATTTATTTAGTTTTTTCTATAATATGTAATATAGACAAAGATGCCACATTCATACCTTTTATGTAATTGATTATATTTAGAGAATCTCCCTCCAGCCACATCTTTGTACGTCCCAACTCCTTAGCCAGCTTGATGACTTGAAGGACAACCTTGGCTTTAGCAACATGATTTGTTTGAATTCTTAGAGGCACAACAATAGCTCCCAGACAATTGCCAGCCCAATCTCTAACTAAACCTCCAACCCCTGCCTTACCTGGATTGCTCTTTGTAGATCCATTAAAATTCCATTTCTGCCAACCATTCAAAGGATCTTTCCATATAATATTTTCTCTGGGATTGGGGTCTTTGGTTCTTTGACCCAATAAGTCCCAATTGAGGATCTCTTTGAATTCCTGGGAATGGTCCAAGAATATAGAATGTTTGAAAAGAGTACTTCTAAATTTTTCCATAAGGCTTATGTAAACTTGATTGGCCGCAATCTCAAAGGGGGTTTTTTTGTCTCGAAACACTCTACTGTTTCTCTCCTTCCAGACTCTCCAAGTGAAGTGAGGAAGAAACATATTTCAAATGGTTTTGATCTCTTTACTAGGGAAGGGGAAAATCCATTGCTTAGTTAAATCCTAAAGATTTTGAGGATTAACCCAGTCCAACTGGATCTTCTTGAAAATAGAATCCCAAACTTTTCTAGTGTAGGGACAATGCTTCATCATATGGTTACTAGATTCAGCTTCAGCACAACACAAAAATCACCTATTAGGCATATAGAAACCCCTTTTACAAAGGTTGTCCACTGTTAGAATCTTATTTTGAACAAGTAGCCAATAAAAAATATTAATCTTAGGGGTGATCTTATTGTTGCAGATCTAAGAGCAGAAAGGTTGTTCTTCATCAATAAAAAGGAGAGAAAAAGTAGAAGAAATAGTGAATTTACCACTGGCCTCAGGACCCCACACCAAAACATCCTGATCATTATCTCTTATAAACCAGGAATGAAGTTGCATGTTCACAATCTTGAGATTTACATCAATAAGACCCAGATCAACCCATTCTTCATTGACCCAGTAATCAGACACCATTACTCCTATAGACTCTTTACAAACCTGGATAGCATTCATCCATTCCTGGTTTTCATTAAGGGGACTATCTTTCAGCCATTTATCATCCTAGAATTTAATCTTCCTACCATCTCCTAGCTTCCACCTAACCCCCTTTCTAACCAAATTCTTAACTTTACTAATGTTGTTCTAAATATAGGATCCCTAAATATCCACTTGAGAACTTAAAGATTCTTCTAAAGAGTATAAAAGGTACTTAATTTTAAAATTATAGAATTTCATTCCTTATTATCTTCAAAAACCCTCTAGATTTATTTGGCCAATAGTGCCTTATTGATGTTTTGGATACTTCTTTCTCCAAGCCCTCCAAATTTCTTTGGATTACAAACCTTGTCCCAAACAATAAGGCTAGGCATATTTTTCTCTTCAACACCTAACCAAAGAAAATTTTTTGGATTTTCTCAATCAGCTCAGCATACTTCTGAGGGATTTTAAAGATACTAAGAGCATACACTAGAAAGTTTTGCAGAGTAGCCTTTAATAATTGGATTTTCTAGCTTCGCTTAGAGTTTCCCCTTTCCACCCAGAAAGTTTATGGTGAAATATGTCTAATATATTATTCCAAAGGGTATCATCAAGTTTCATACATAAGAGAATAACAAGATAGGTAGCAGGGAACGTTCCTATCTTACAACCAATAATAGAGGAAATTTTTCTTTTTCTGACCTCAAGAGTGTTACTGAAGTACACAGAGATTTTTTCCCAATTAATAAGTTTCCCTGAAGCATTAGTATAAGTAGTCAAATCCTTCTTCATGTTCCTAGCTTCCTTTACCATATCTTCCCCCATCATTATAGTGTCATCCACAAATTATTCATGAGAGCACTTCAATCTAGCATATGAAGGTTGGAGGCCCATTATCTATCCTTCATTCACCAATTTTTCAATATATCTCCCAAGACTCTCTTCCATAATAGAAAAAATAATAGGAGAAATAGGGTCTCCTTGCCTCAAACCTCTAGAGGGGTGGAAAATTTTTGAGGAGCCTCCATTTACAATGATAGAATATGAAACCGAAGTAACCAATTTCATAATCAGTCTAACCAACCCTTCATCAAATCTAAAAGAAAAAATAATCCTAGACAAGAAAGACCAATCAACTATGTCGTAAGCTTTCGACATATCAAACTTCATCAAGAAGCCTTTTTTTTAGAAGTTACTCAAGAGTGAATATTTTCATGGATAACAATAATGGAATCCAAAATCTGTCTTCCTGGAACAAAGCCATTCTGTTGAGGAGAAACTAAAATAGTCATAAGATTCAAAATTCTAGAAGTTAGCACCTTAGACAAAATCTTGTACAAAGAATTGCAAAGGCTTATAATCCTAAATCCTTCAACTATGTTAGCTCTCAGTTTCTTGGGAATAAGTGCTATAAAACTGGAATTGAGTTCCCTTAAGATAGTTTTATACCAAAAAACTCCTTGACTACTGAACAAACATCTTCACCAGTAATACTCCAAAATTTGAGAAAAAAGAAAATCTGAAAACCATCCATTCCAGGAGATTTCTCTCCTTCAAATGAGAAGACTACCTTTTTAATCTCCTGATCAGAAGGAATATGTTTAAGACTCATTAATAGTCTTATCCAAAATTGAAGGGATGGTTTCCAACAGCTTATTTTGGTCATCTAGATTTAGGTTTCTTTCCTTGGAAAGGATAGAAGCAAAATACCCCTGCATCTCTTCTCTGATTTCCTCCTCTTTAGATATAGTCCCTCTAGGAGAAGATAAAGATTGGATCCAGATGATAGCCTTGTGCTTAAGGGTAGTTAAATGGAAGAATATATTATTTTTGTCTCCTGATTTTAGCCATAATGATCTAGATCTCTGTCTACAAAATGTCTCCTCTTTAGAAATTATATTGTGATAATCCACAACAAGAAGATTCTCTTGGACTTTCAGAGCATCAGTTAAACCATCTCTTTGGATTTCATCCTAAATATCTTTTAGTTTAGTTTGAATTTTACTCCTAGCTTGGAAAATGTCCCTAAAAACATCCTTATTCCATTGCCTCACTTTAGATTTAACATTTGAAAGTTTCTTTACCTCTTTAAACATAGCTATACCATCCACTTTAAGGTTCCACCATTCTCTAATTTTATTCTCTAGATCTGGGTGAGATAACCACATCTTTTCATATCAGAAGGGGGCATTTCTTTTTCTATTAAAAGGACTTGCTGAAAAAGAGATAGGGAAGTGGTCCAATCCAATTCTTGAAAAAGAAGATAGAGAGAAAGAAAACTGAGTAAACCAATCTAGAGAAATGAGCACCCTATCAAGCTTGACTTGGATAAGGTCAACTCCAGTTCTACGATTGGTCCAAGTATAATTTATACCTTCCAGCTCAATATCCAGAAAACCTTCATTGCTAATAAAATCCATCAATTCAACCCTGCTATCCACTTGGGGAGTATTCCCTCCAATCTTATCTTTCTCATTAAGGGGAGTATTAAAGTCCCCCACAATCATCCATTGATTATGAGGTAGAGAAGCCTTGAATTCCTATAATTTCTTCCATAGTTTAAGTCTACCAGTCTTAGCATTAGGTGCATAGACATTAATAAGGATCCAAGAAAAATTATCCTTAAGACTACAAACTTTGACAGCTAAAAATTTTTTACCTTCTTGCAAAAGCTGACATTTAAAGCTAAATAGGTTCCAAAAGATAGCCATTCCTCCTGAGGCTCCCTCATAGCTACAACCAAGGTTGGCCCTATTTTTAATCAACTTGATCTTTTCAAATTTTTCTTTCATCATTTTGGTTTCTTGAATTAGTAAAAAATTTGGCTTAGAATCCCTCACAAGATTCCTAACTACATCTTTCTTATGAGGACCATTTAGTCCTCAAATATTCCAGGAAATGATCTTCATAAAGGGATAGGAGAACATACCTCTAGGATGGTCAATTTTTTACCATCCGCTATATTATTTTTTGCTTCTTTGATAGAGGAGCATCCTAGGGTAGTTGGTGATCCTGTATGTTGGTGTGTTGGAGTGTTTCTGTGTTACTTAGTTGCAGCTTTGGTCGAGGGGATCAGTCATTGAAGGAACTTGGTTGCTGAAGGAACTTAGTAAAACTTTTGGTGCTCAGCATAACCTGTTCTCAATGATGCTTATGGTGCTCAGTCAACATGCTTGCTCGATGATTCCTATCTTGCTCAGTTGTTTTTACTGATGCTCAGTAGTTTGGCTTACCAATTGGAGTTCTTGGGAATTTGGTTGGCCGATTTGATGTATTTAATGTGGGCAGTTTATGTTATATTCTCCTAGGTGGATCTAGAGGCTGACATGGAGAATTAATTGTTTGGAAGGATAAATTGACTACTGAAGTGAACTGAAACTTGTTGAACCGAGGAAGAGGATGGGTAAGGTTATATTTATGGGTACTTGTTTTCATTGTGGTGAAGAAGGACATCAATCATTTGAATGTTCCCAGAGGACCAGTGATCAAAGAAATATTGTGGTGAATGAGAACATACTGAATGAACCTGAGGTAGAGTCAGAAAACTTGTTGGTTTGATGAACATTTCTCGGTACTAAGGTGGAACCTTGTCAGAGGAGTAACTTGTTTAGAACTTGGTGCAATTCAAGAGGTAAAATTTGTAATGTGATTATGGATAGTGGTAGTAGTGATAACCTTGTAGCTAAGGAGATGGTTCAGAAACTTGGTTTGAAGAGGGTGAGACATCATTATCCTTATAGGATTGGATAGTTGCAAGATGTTCATGATTTGGAAGTGAGGGAGCAATGTCTTGTTGATTTTTAGATTGACCAGTATAAGGATCAAGTGCTGTATGATATAATGGATATGAGTACTTGTCTCATATTTCTTGGTAGACCTTGGAAGTATGATTGCAGGGTTGTGCATAACTATTTTAAGAATGTGTTTACTATTGAGAAGAGTGGAAGGAAGTTTTCTCTGATGCCTTTACTGGATACAAAACTCAGTAGGAGTAACTTGAGCTTTGGGAGCTGAGTTAAGTTGAAGGATCCTGAAAGGATTGATGATCAGTATGGAGAATAGACCTGTGGATTGTCAAGGAAAGACTTGAAAAGGGAAAGAAAGTGGAAGTGGAAAAGTGTGCAAGTTGAATACTTGGAGGACATGTCTATGAAGAACCAGTTCTCGATTTATGTGTTGAATCCTGGAAGATGTTCTTCTAGCCATTGAGAACATCTTTTTGCACCTAGGGTGTCTGATGCAGGACCATCCTAGGGTAGTTGGAAATATTATATGTTGGTGTGTTGGAGTGTTTCTATGTTACTCGGTTGTATCTTTGGTCAAGGGGCTCGATCATTGCAGGATCTTGGTCACTAAAGGAACTCAATAAAACTTATGGCACTCAACAGAACCTGTGCTTGGTGATGCTTGTGGTGCTCAGTTGACATGCTTTCTCGATGATTCCTAGCTTGCTCAGTTGTTTTTACTGACACTCAGTAGTTTGGCTTACCGACTAGAGTTCTTGGAGATTTGGTTGGCCGACTTGATATATTTAATGTGGGTAGCTTATGTTACATTCTCCTAGGTAGATCTAGAGGTTAACATGGAGAATTAATTATTTGTAAAGCTATTTGAGAGCCAACTTGTACTACATTTAATATTTGTTTCTTATAGAAGTCGACTGGGTTTTAGGATTTCTTTCTTTCTTCCAGCCTACTTGTGGTTGAAGAAATGTATTTAAGGAAGGTTTGGGTAGTTTTTTGAGGGTAGTGGAGTCATAGGATATTAATTGGATCCTGCGAGATCTGGAAGATCAAATTGTTTATCTGATATTTGTAAAAGTAGAGCTAGTGGTTTGCATGCTTGGAGATGAGGAGATTTCTTGGTGGCTTGCGCACTTAAGTTTAGATCTTCCTTAGTGTTTCTACCATTTGTTGATGTGTTAAAAAGTTGGACTAGCTAGAGGATAATTCAATTATATTTTTATTTGGCCCTAACCTAGAAGGCCTTACAGTCGAGCATGTTGAATGAAAATTCTTTTTGAGAATTGTCTTTCTTGTGTTTCCGTTGGGTTTTGTTGTTAGTATAAGTTTTGGACTATCCATTCTTGGATTCTCCATTTTGCACTACGTCATTCTTGGTCTCTTAGATCTCTATATAATTTTCTACCTCTTTCTTTTTTTTGAGTTCCTACATCATCTTTCTGGTGACCTCTAGTTTGGACTCCTCCTTGCTTTTGAGCATCAGTCTTCTTGACCATTCTAAGCGTAGAGCCTCCCTTAGAAACACTGTCACTTTTCTTTCCTGAATAATTGGTCTGATCATTTGAGAGTGCAAGTCCCTAAGGAGTACAATTACCTTTCTTACCAAAGTTATTTCTTTTCTTATAATCCCCAACCTCAATCCAAGGATTCTCCTTCTCATCAAGATCAATACTATCCATATTTTCTTGACAACTCCAAGACCTACTCTCTATTGTGGTAGAGGGTGTTTCCTTTCTACTCCCTTTAAGGGAATCACTATGATTATGACCATCCAAAATTTTACATCCCTAACCTTCCTCTATTATCTGATTATACTCAATAGATTCCTGCTCTTTCAATGAATCTTCCACCCTTGATTCCATTTGATGAACTACAATTGATTGAATACCTGAATGACTTGAAGATCAATGATTAGAGATCATCGAGTTACTAAAATGTTATGTAAGATAATTAAATCAATCATTATGTTGTCATTGATGTCAACTAGTTTTCACAGTACTTATCTGTTGGAAATATTCAGGAATTAACCAAGTTACTGAGAGGGGAGGGGTGAATCAGTAACTTCAAATTCTCTTCTAATTTTAACATGTATTTTACTTTTAACCTTTGCATACAGAAAGCATGAAACTAAAAAAAGCATTCACAATAAAGACACATGGATTTGGTTACCCAGAAACCTTCCAAAAGAAAGTAAAACTGGGGTGGGGATGAAACCCACAAAGCTTTAATACTGCAGAATAAAGTTGGCCGGTTAAGGCTTACAATTTGATCACTTCCGATGATCTGCCCTGTTAGGAGCAATAAGGATTGCTAAATCCACCCTGTTAAAGGATTTACAAACATACAGTGAAGTATGCACTCGGTAAAGAGATTTATACAAAGACTGTTAAGTCTACCCGGTTAAAGGATTTAGTACTAATTCACTTGTTAGAATGAAACAGTAGATCTCTGCTTTGCAACTGGATTGCTGAATGAGATTCGCTGATGTACTGATCACCTTCTGTGATGAATTTGTCTTTTCTGTATCTTATACTTCTGAAGCCTTCTGCAATTCGCTTATTTCTGCCTTTGTTACTCTTTTATATATTCTGTATCATATGTTTTATTACTTGTGCATATATCTTTTATTTCTACATCATTGTTTATATACAGATTTCAACCAATTAATTACAATTACAATTGCACAGTCGGCTTGACAAATAAACATAAGTGCTACTAAGTCGGCCCAAATATGGTTACTCGGTTCCTTCACACTGACTCGGTGACTTTCTGATACTCGGCATCCACTGCATTACTCGGCATCGTCATGCACTCGGTAGAAGTGAAGGCATGGTTCATACTGATCACTCGGTAGGCATTGAACTCGGTAAGCATTGGTGACTCGGTAGACAAGATGTTACTCGGTTTTCATTGTCTGCTCAGTTTGCACTGTCTGCTCGGTTTGCACTGTCTGCTCGGTTTGCACTGTCTGCTCGGTTTGCACTGTCTGCTCGGTTTGCACTGTCTACTCGGTTTGCACTGTCTGCTCGGTTTGCACTGTCTGCTCGGTTTGCACTGTCTGCTCGGTTTGCACTGTCTGCTCGGTTTGCACTGTCTGCTCGGTTTGCACTGTCTTCTCGGTTTACACTGTCTTCTCGATTTACACTCAGAATGCTAATAAGTGTTGTCACTAGTGGCAATACTACTTAATGCCAACAATCTCCCCCTTTGGCATTAGTGACAAAAACACTTATTGGCCAAAATTTATATACACCGAATCATGCTGAGTTTTATTTTGATTTTTCAAAATTTGTCTTTGTTATAGGGCTATATACATTGTCTCCCCCTTTCAATGTGCTAACTGTTTCTTATACAAATCTATACAGTATACATCTCTCTCCTTCTATACATATCTCCCCCTTTTTGACGATAATGCCAAAGGTGCATATACAATTTATTTACAGAGAGAATCCAAAATTTGATAAGAAATCAGAATGTACCTTCATTATTAGTGCCAGGGTTCTGTCCCAACTTTCTTGCAGAATCTTACATGTTTGTATGGCAATTTGGATTTCTGCAGAGAGTTCAATCATGTGATCTGCTATGGAGAACTGATTGTCATGAATCAATGTTCTGGAATGTTCAATGTGCTTATACATTGTATTCATGATGGGAAGGATCATGTGTTGGATGTCTAGCAGTGTGGACCGGATCCTTGAGTCTTCTTTCAATAGATCAGACTGTATATTGGATAGATGTGAAATTTTCATGTGATGAGCAGAGCTTGAACTTGGTTCAAGTTGCAGCTTCTGTATGCTAATCTTCATATCCTCATCCATTTTATTCATTTTATTTTTGACATCCTTTGTGAACTCGGCAAAATTGCATAGTCTGGCCAAAAGAGAGGTAGCATTCGAATAAATAGACTCTGTGTTAGACAAAACTGAAGATAATTCCACTTGGTTAATAGCTATGTGCTGAGCAATGTGCTCAAGCACTTTATTGTTGAATCTCTTCTCGGCTCTTTCAACTAACTTCTCTATCCCGGATGAGTCCTCATTATATTTCTCAACTGCTTCTGCCAATTGTAACAAAACATGCTGGGAGGAGTCTACTTTAATGCCTAATGCATCAGACAAAATGTCCTTAGCATCCTTGATGATTTGATACTCCTTGTCTCTCTCCTCCTTAAGCTTCTTTTGTTTTGCTTTCCTTTGGAGGATCTCACCTATATTCTGCATCTGGTCTGCTGAGAGATTTGCAAAATCCAGAGTAGGAATCTCTATCTCTTCGTCTAGGTCTATATCCTCAACTATATTTTTACCCAAAAATTTTATACTCGGTAGAGCCTTAGGCTTATCTGTACTTAATGCTCTTGTAGTAGTGATAGTAGATAAGATAGGGCTGGCTATTGACACTGGTATACTTTCTACTAGAGAACTTACAATATTTACACTTGATGATTCAAAAGCTGGAAAACTTACTGGTACAGGAGACTGCAGCTCGGTAGAAGAAATGGTAGCTGCCTCTGATGTTGCTAGGGATGATTGGACAAATGTGGAAGTTGTCACAACCATGCTTGAAGGTGTCTCTGGGCTGGATGTAGAGACTTTCACTGGAGAGGTAGGAAGGGATGCAATGACTTCTGCTGCTATCCTTACAGTATCATCTACCTCGGTGTCTTCTTCTTGCTCATCGCTGTCATCTTCAATATCCTTTATAATTACAGTTTCAATGCTCGGTTGGTGAAGGTGGTAAATGTTCTTCCATGTGGCTTTTGCAGCCTTCACAACCGATTCAATATTGTTGATCAAAATCAAACAAGTATTGAACTTCAGTGTCATTTTGTTTTCATTCTCTTTTAGTGCCTTCTTCACTTCATCATTGTTCAGGCTCGGCATCAACTGTCTTAGGTTTTGATCAAATATGTCTATTACAGTTTGCCTTGCATTGCTCCATCTCATTCTTATCGGATTCAATAGAACTGCAGGAACCTGTGGGGTAATTTCTTCAGGAGAGTATTTCCACTGTCCCATCTTCTCAACAACAGCATCTTCTATTTCCTTCTGCTCTGCTTCCGATCTGGTTTCATATCTCAAGGATTTTATGTTACTTACTCCAGATCCTGATCCATCTCTGAAGAATTTGAGCTTTTCTTGAAGGGTTAGAGGAGGCCTTTTGAATACTATGTCCTTATCTGCCTTTTCTGCCTTGTCTGCCTTTCCTCTTGTATTTCTCCTTGTGAACACAGCAGTGGGAGGCACAGATGCCTTAGTGATAAAAACTTTTCCTTTCTTCTTTGCAGGTTCTGGTTCCTCTGTTTTCTCATCCTTTTCCTCTTCTTTTTCACCTATTTCTTCTTTTTCTTCGGTTATCATTTGCATTTTAGCTATTCTTTTCTTTCCTTTGTTTACCGCCTGTGGAAGCTTTATGCTTAGTTCAATTCTCATCTTAGCTTCATCATATGTTCCAAAATATGCGGCTTTGGGATTGACAGGCTGATTTAGAAGTGCTTCAATAATGTTCTTGGTTTCATCAATATTTACCTCATAAGGAAGAGGTTTTGCATACACAGTTCTTGGTTTAACTGCTTGAATATACACATTATCACAATCTACCATAAAACAGATATCATCTTTGTAATCTTCCACCAATTTCTGTGGAATCCGGAATCTGTCATTCATTTTCTCTTTGAAAGACTCAAAATAATTATCCATGATGCTTTCAAAGTTTTCACCCATTTCTGCGATGTATTCATTAATTTCATAAAGTACAGGCACATCTTTTCTCCATACAACTTTTCCTTTTGAAGGGAAGAATTTCTGAACATAGAAGAATAAACAGACTATCAAAGATCCAAACTTACATGGATTGTTTTTGGAAGTTTTGATGCTTTCCATGTTCTTGTTGAACTGTTTCAACAATAAGTCTGCTAGGTCAAATGTCAAGTTGTTTTTGACCACTTTGTATGCTAGGTCAACAGCTTCACATGAGACACTGTTCTGTCGACTAGAACTGTAAATCTTGTGTGCAATGATATGTGTACCAAACTTCAGTTCGGCGTCGGTAATGCTGCTAACCTTCATGCCTCTACCATCCCACTCGGCTAGGGTTTTCTTCTCTAGTTCCGTCCGACCTAGGGTTTTGGTAGTTTTCATTTTGTTCAACATGGGAAGACCGGTAACATGATGAATCATTTTCCTTGTGATCTCAATAGGTTGCTCAAGCCAAATCTTGCCATCGTGTACTCGGCTGAGAATGTACCTAACCCATTTATCTCGAAAGTTTCGAGGAAGATGTGCAATGTGGACTAAACCCTTATCTTCCAGATGTTTGTGCTCGGGTTTCAAAGTACCATCCACACATAGTTCCTCACGCACAATGTCTAGTTCTAGGTTTCCCATTTCTTGAATAGAACAGTTAAAATGATTATGGATATCGTTGATAAGCAGTACCTTAGGAGGAATCTGAGATTGAGCTCCGTTCGGATCTAGGGCGGCTGCAACTGCGGGCACGATCTTAAAATCTGGTGCTTTCCACTCCCCTTGGACTAACATGTCTGATCCTTTCTTCGCTGAGGTGCTGGATGATGCCATGGTAGCTCACAGAAAATTCCTTTCGCAAGAGTATTAAATCGTCGGGTTGCCCTTGAAGTTTTCTGCTCTCAAAGTGCTTAAAGATTCGCGGTGAAGAATGAGTTCGATTACTTGCTTTTTGTTTAAAATTTTGTCATTAATGCTCATTTCAAATTAGGGTAGGAATTCTGACAGACTGTCACCCACCAAGAATTAATTGCTCGGAAAAGACTTCGCAACTCGGTGAACTCGAGAATTCATAATGCTCCGACCTCGCTCGGTAAAGACTATACCGACCTCGCTCGGTGAAGATTATACCGACCTCGCTCGGTGAAGACTATACCGACCTCGCTCGGTGAAGATTATACCGACCTCGCTGGGATCTCACTGCATCTTGCAGGCTGATTTAGACTTTTCTTTTAATTTCGGTTCTGGAACTATTTGAGATTGATCTATGAGAGTACAGTTCCAGTGCTTCCTTGGAAATTTAGTCTGAGTCGGTAGAGCCATCCATTCCAATACTTGGACTGGATTGCTCGGTAGCTTTAGGAATCCATTTTTGTCTGACCTGTTTCCTGACCTTAGTTGCTTCATTCTTCTTTCCTTCTTCAATTTCACTGGCATTCATGCAGTTTCTGGCTATGTGACCGAGTTTAGTGCATTTGAAACATCTTATGGTAGTATCTCTTTTCCTTAGATGATGTTTTATGCAATTCATGCCAATGTGTCCATATTCTCCACAGTAATGACATCTACACCAGGTGTTGTAGTCCCATCCAAACATTGCTTTCACAATTTGTTCTGCTGGATTAAATATCTTGGATCTGCACTCGGATGCCTTGTGACCTTGTTTGTTGCACTTGTGACAATTACCTCTGAATCTAGGTTTTTCCTTGCATTCATTTGCTTTATGACCAGGTTGATTGCAGCTATAACATTTTCCATTGAATTCTGCTTTTTCATTGTTCCAACATTTATTTGAAGTATGTCCTATTTTACCACAATGATTACAAGTAGGTTTTTGATTTCTTTTAGTACCTTGCTTAGAGGATTCGCCTTCTTCTTTGTATCCAAGTCCTGCTTTTCCTTTTTGCCTATGAAGATTTCGTTCATACAGCTGATTCAAGTCTTCTTGACTTTTCAGCATTCCTTCATTGATTTGTTTTTCAGCATTTAGGTCATCCATCAATCTTAGATTGATTTCCTTTTCAGATCTTAGTTCTTCTTTTGTGTTTTCTATTTCTGAACTTAGATTTAGAATTTCTTCATTTGTATGAGAGATTTGATCAATTAGGTTTTCTAGCTGAAGGGTTTTGTTTTGGACTTCAATGTTTCTTTCATCTAATTCATCTTTCAACTTGTTTTTCTGTTCCAAGATCTCACAGAATCTTGTAGAGTGTAGTTCTTGTTCTCTTTTCAATTTTCTCACTTCTTCCTGCAGAGACCCATTCTTTTCTAGGAGTTCTTTGATAGCATTGTTTGCTTCATCTGAGTTATTTGAGGGAAGAAGATCTTCAATCTTTTCTTCAATATAATTCTGATCATTCATCTGATTTGCAAGTTCCTTCCTTCTTCTTAGGGATTGGGAAAGATGTTCTTTTGCTTCTTTGAGTTTAGCTATGGCCATTTCCAGATCTAGCTTTTCATTTTCAATCACCTTGTTCAGTTTGAATACCTCCATTGTCCTGGATCTTTGCTCAAGCTAGTTAAGCTTTGTCTTGAGAACCAATGTAGCTCTGATACCAATTGTTGGAAATATTCAGGAATTAACCAAGTTACTGAGAGGGGAGGGGTGAATCAGTAACTTCAAATTCTCTTCTAATTTTAACATGTATTTTACTTTTAACCTTTGCATACAGAAAGCATGAAACTAAAAAAAGCATTCACAATAAAGACACATGGATTTGGTTACCCAGAAACCTTCCAAAAGAAAGTAAAACTGGGGTGGGGATGAAACCCACAAAGCTTTAATACTGCAGAATAAAGTTGGCCGGTTAAGGCTTACAATTTGATCACTTCCGATGATCTGCCCTGTTAGGAGCAATAAGGATTGCTAAATCCACCCTGTTAAAGGATTTACAAACATACAGTGAAGTATGCACTCGGTAAAGAGATTTATACAAAGACTGTTAAGTCTACCCGGTTAAAGGATTTAGTACTGATTCACTTGTTAGAATGAAACAGTAGATCTCTGCTTTGCAACTGGATTGCTGAATGAGATTCGCTGATGTACTGATCACCTTCTGTGATGAATTTGTCTTTTCTGTATCTTATACTTCTGAAGCCTTCTGCAATTCGCTTATTTCTGCCTTTGTTACTCTTTTATATATTCTGTATCATATGTTTTATTACTTGTGCATATATCTTTTATTTCTACATCATTGTTTATATACAGATTTCAACCAATTAATTACAATTACAATTGCACAGTCGGCTTGACAAATAAACATAAGTGCTACTAAGTCGGCCCAAATATGGTTACTCGGTTCCTTCACACTGACTCGGTGACTTTCTGATACTCGGCATCCACTGCATTACTCGGCATCGTCATGCACTCGGTAGAAGTGAAGGCATGGTTCATACTGATCACTCGGTAGGCATTGAACTCGGTAAGCATTGGTGACTCGGTAGACAAGATGTTACTCAGTTTTCATTGTCTGCTCGGTTTGCACTGTCTGCTCGGTTTGCACTGTCTGCTCGGTTTGCACTGTCTGCTCGGTTTGCACTGTCTGCTCGGTTTGCACTGTCTGCTCAGTTTGCACTGTCTGCTCGGTTTACACTGTCTTCTCGATTTACACTCAGAATGCTAATAAGTGTTGTCACTAGTGGCAATACTGCTTAATGCCAACATTATCATGTTAGTTACAAACATCTAAACATGTGTAAAAAGGAAGAAAAGATGAAGAACTAAGATATCTACATGGAGGAAGATGGATACGATAGATGAGGATAAGGAATACTTTGGGTAACTTATTGATGATTCTATGATCTCATAATGTTGACTTGATTATGTTGCATTAATATATTTTGAAGATGGAAGAAAAATTATACAAGGCAATGTGGTTGGTAAATGAAGCACTTCAGTATACACTGAGGCAATGTAGTGTGTACCGAGCAATAGTATTAACCGAGCTTGTATCCATCAAAAGTTAAGTATTAGTCTTAAATCCTCTAACAAGGTCACACCTAGTAGTGTGTTTGTAACCTTTAACATGGTTGGCTCTTCACCAAGCTCACTTCAGAAGAGTGAACATTATTTTGGGTTACCGGTCCCAAGTGTCTTTTCCCTTAACAGGGTTTCCACGTTAAATCATTGCGTTATGTGTTTCTATGATGATTGTTTTACTGTCATATTTTACATACTACATATTTGATTTGGTCATTAATCACATTGAGTTATTTAACTGGTAATCAGTAAAAGGCATAGACAATTTAGTAGTTTATGTTACTATTATACACTGAGTTTGCACCCTTGTTTCAAGCTCTCGTAGTCTCGATAACTCAGTATAACTTGGGAATCATCTCTAGGCTATGGGACCTTTGCTAACTGAGATGAAACCTCCAAGTTCTAGGCTGGTTCCTCTTGGATAATCACCCTGATTTACTTCTTAACATGAAATTAAATCTTTTGAGGGAAAGGGATAGAGAGAATGCTTGGAAAGGGAAATAATAGAAAGCAAATCTACCTACTAGGTGATGCACCAAAATTAGGGTTTGGATCTCAGTATAGAGGAATGAGATCAATGGAGGAATCAGGTCTAATAAGTCATAGCTCACTAGATAGGCTTGCATAAGTATTTCATAAGAGGGTCTGAACAGAAGACTCAACCTATGACCTACAAACAAACATCATTTTCTACAACTGGGTGTAGGAATGAGACAAGACTACTAGGGGCTGTAGTATACCCACAAAACATCTAAATTAGATCAGACATAGTAACACACAAAATCACAGAAGTGAGATGGACTAGGAACCCCAATTTCCATTGAAAACATGCATAAACCTTAATCCAATAAGAGACAAACTCAAACAAGGAAGCATAGGGACATGAAGAATTGTCACAAAAATACTTCTGCAATGTTTGAATTCATCAATGGGAGAAATACAACTATATAAGCCAGAGGAAAGGAAAAAATACCATAGATGACCTTTTAGAAAGATGAATTTCTATTACAATTGTCCAACACTAAGCACTAAGCCTCCAAAAATACAATATATACATCACTCAACTGCACGTAGGCAAGAGTCAAAAAATCTAACTAGGGTTACAAGTTTTACAATAAAATAATCAAACCCTAGGGGACTAAGGAGACTGATCATAAATAAATTCTACAATAACATGGCTAATCAGACTTTAGGTTTGTGTGCCTATCCCTGTACTACAATCAACCTGCAGATAAACAACCTGGATTCAACAACCTTCCTCTGCACAAAAGTCTCACCATGAATGCTAACTAGTACCTCCCCAGGACAAGAAACGACCCATGACGGCTGCCCAGACCTCTTCATCATCTTCCCTTAACTACGCATGTCCTTAGAAGACATAAATTTCTAGCTACCCGCACCTGCAACATTCTTTGTAGAAGAAAAGCCCATGAAATGAGTCACACTGTTTCAAAACAACACCAGTCGCATGATCACATGAGCTCAAAAAGCCGCATGCGATCATGCGACAAGCCCTTAGAATCTGCCATTCACTTTGTAGGCCGCAAACCAAATCTAGCACTGGCAAAAACCCCTTTGAGAAATATTTGAATTCGGCCCCAACGGTTACCAATTCTTCGTTTAAAACACAGTCGTTGATCACATCCTTCCTAGCAAATCAGACAATCTGGATCATCCCTAAAATAGTCGCAAGCCCCCCCTAGAAAGTCAAAATCCACCTCACTAGTCAAGATCCAAATGGAAGCAAGCATGCTGACATGTCAGCACATTCGGACCCACCTCGAGCCTGACTGTAAACTTAACTCTAAGTTTACCCTAGGTTCATCTCTTCTTAGTCGCCGAGTCATTGAAAACCCTCTTTAACCCTGGTTACATCCGGTGACCATGTGAAATCCTTTATCCGCACAACTGCACACCTGCTTTACCAATCCCAAGCCCACCTGCAAGTCAAGATTCTAATCCAACAGCGGGCGCGTGATCTCATGGGGTTAGAAGATCCCATGAGATCTTATGACCACTGTAGATCTCTTTTCCACCACCACTTCACTAAAATCCAAACCCACAACAAATATTCACCACCAGCCGACCAATGGAACATGGGCACATCACCACCCGAGGACCCACCAACAGCTACTGAAGTCCCTGCTGACCATTGACCACTTGTCACATGATCGCATGTAGCTAGGAAGGCCTATGCGATCATGCAACCAACCGCATGATGTTAACTACTGGACCGCAAACTGCTTGTCAACTTGTTGCATGGTCGCATGCGGTCTTGAGACCACATGCGATCATGCGACCAACATAAAAATAGCTTCTTGACTACTGACTGGATCCGCAACCCACTGAGATGGCCATCGAATAATTATCATATGATCACATGGGCTTGGAAGATCCCATGCGAACATGTGACCACTGTCAGATCTTCTACACTGGAAATAGTTATGAGGAACTGGGACCCACCTGGTCAGAGTTGCACGCTTAGGGTCGAAAACACAGAGGGTTTTCAAATCGGAAATTGAAAACATAGAGACTTTTCAACACTGAACACCTGCAGCCAGAGTATTTCTTGCAACCATTCAAACTTGAATATCTCTCTGGGTTTTGAGAATTAGGGTGTGTGATCTGAACTAAAGCATAGTGACACATTGAAGATCATAAGGTTCAGAGCGCAAAGCATAGAAATCTATGGATCAACTTCGCAAGTGAAAACAAGCTATAGCAGGGCAGGACAAATGCAGGAAAACTTCGAAGACAATACCAATTCATAGACTTTTTACATTGACGAAACTTGGTCTAACAGAGAGGCCAAGATAAAGTAACATGAAAATTGAAAAGGCCAAGGATTGGCTCGGGTTGCAGGAAATTATGTCTAGTACTAACCGAGCTAGGTCGGTCTAGAACTAATCGACCGCTTTAGTGTTAACTGACCGTCGCAGTGTTAACCAAGCAGTGCAGTGCTTTACCGAGCCAAGTCGGTGTAGTGTTTATCGACCAATCCAGAGCTAACTAACAAATGCAGCATGAAATTTTCAGGGATACTTGGCAGGGGAAAACAAAGACCTGGAAGCTTGGCCAAATTTGTAGAATAGGAAATTTTGGGCAACATTTTGGTGACTTCTACGGGATGTTAGCCTGCTAGAAATTAGATCAATGGCCTTGACATATCCATTAGGCACAGAGTCTTTCTGAACACAAAACTTTGACAGAGTGGCAAAACTGAATAGAGGAACAAAACTTGTGCACGAGCACTTCTTGGAAAGCAGGAAACTAACCTAGAAAATAGGGAAAGAAAATAGGAAACACATATTTACAGAATTTACAAAAACACTTACAAAGAGGGATAAACTTCAAAGCAAGGCTTCAGATGGAAACCATTTACTGATATTGGCAGGGGAACACCCTCCAGGTCTGAAAGTTGAAAAGCATTGGGGCCCTTGCACTCTGTTATTACAAATGGTCCACCCCAGAATGAATCAAACTTTATATGTCTGCCAGGTTTTGACTTGAACTCATCCCATTTGAGGACAACATCAGCAAATTTGAAATTCCTAATCCTAGCTCTTTTGTCAAAAATCTTCTTTGTTTGATTTTGATGGAATTCCATATCTTGCATTGATTTGTTTCTGATCTCCTCTAGCTCCATCAATTGGGCATACCTGATTTGTAGAGGATCACTTTCTTCAAATAGGGCATACTGAGTGGCCAAGTCCAAAGCTGGTAATTCAGTTGAAATAGATAACTTAGCCTCTTTGCCATACACAAACATGTATGGGGAATTACCAATGATTTTCTTTGGAGTAATTCTATCTAGCCATAATGTAGACCTGAGCTTTGTATGCAAATCTCTCTGGTTTTCGTGTAGAGCCTTCTTGATTATCCTAATCAAGTTCTTATTGGTGGATTCCGCTAAACCATTTCCTTGGGGGTAGTAATTTGAGCTAGTATTCAGATAGATGTCATTCTTGACTGCCCACTCTCAGACTTTGAGGCCTGTGAATGCCAATGCATTATCTGAAATGATGGAATCAGGAGTGCCAAACCTATGGATGATGTCATCATAAAAACTCAATATAGCACCCCCATTTGCTTCTTTTAAAGCCACCACTTTTGTCCATCTAGTGAAATAATCCATTGTAGTAATTATCCACTTGTGTCCTGCATTGGACAGAGGGTTAATCATTCCTATGAAATCTATACCCCACTTAATGAAGGGCTGCTATGTTTTGACTGGCTGAAGGGGAAGAGCAGCAAGTCTCTCTTTGCCTACAAACATAGCACATTTGATGCATTTTCTAATATAATCATGACTATCCTTAAAGATAGATGGCCAATAGTATCCAGCCCTCATGATCTTATAAGTAGTAGTCCTAGGAGAAAAATGACCACCAGGAGGTCCATCATGAAACTCAAATAGGACATCTCCTATCTTTTTTGAATCAATGCATCTTAGGAGAACACCATTGTGATCCTTCCTGAAAAGGACATTATCTATCAACACAAAAGGAACAAATTGCAATCTATAATACCTCCTTTTTGCTAAATCCAAACCTGCAGGACATTGTCCTGTCTTCAAGTAATTGATCATGTTGGGCAACCAGCTTGTTTACTTATCTTGTTCTTCTATGGAATGCACCACCAAAGATGCATCCATGTATTCTAACTTCTTTAAACTTTCATCCCCTGCAAATGCTCACAAAGACCCCTTCCTCTAACTAGCTTGGTAGTCTGAATATCTATGTCATATTCCATCACCTTAGTGATCCAACTAGCTCTTTTCTCATTAAGGTCCTTGGAAAGTAGAAATTCTTTGACACTGGGATGAGTGACCTTCAAGTGTACCCTGCTATGGGTCAATAGATGTCTGAAATTTTTAAGGCTCTTCACCATAGCAAGTACATGCTTCTCTATAAAAGAGTACCTCTACTCATACTCTTCTAAGCCTTTGCTGAAGAAAGCAATAGGATGCTCCAATCCATCTTAATTTTCTTGGGTCAACATTGCAGATATAGCATCCGAACCTCCATAAGCATAAAGGATAAAATCCTTACTGAAGTTTGGGTTTAACAGGGCAGAGGCCTCTGTCAAGGCTTCTTTAATAGCTTGGAAGTTAACTTTTCCCTCTTTAGTCCAACTAAAAGTTGAACCTTTCTTCAACGTGGTTGTCAAAGGCTTGAGTAAATCTGCAATGTTAGGCAAGAATCTCCTAACAAAATTTATCTTCCCTATGAAAGATTGAAGAATCTTCTTGTGATGTGGCAAGGGTAGCTCTAAGATAGCTGCAATTCTCTCAGGATCCACTGTAATTCCTTCTTTGGATACTACATATCCCAACAATTTTCCTTCATGAACTGCAAACACACATTTCTTGGGATTAAGGGATATCCCAAACTCTCTACACCTTTCAAAAATCTTCCTCAAATGTTTGATGTGGTCTATTGCATGCTTTGAGCAGATAGTTATATCATCTAAGTAGACCAACACAAACTTGTACATGAGGCTTTTAAAGGCCATATCCATTGCCTTTTGGAATGTAGCACCTGCATTTGACAAACCAAAGGGCATCTTTTGATATGCCATGGTTCCCCACTTGGTTGTAAATGCAGTCTTATATTGATCCTCTTCTTTTACTAAGATTTGATTGTATCCTGAATAGCCATCCAACAATGAGAATCTCTCAGATCCAAAGACACATTGTAGAATTTTCTCCATAGAGGGTAGTGGTTGGCGGTCTTTTAATGAGGCTCTATTCAAATCCATGAAGTCAACACATAACCTCAGCTCCCCATTCTTCTTCCTGACAGGAACAAGGTTGGAAACCCAACTAGTATGTTTGATGGGGTAGATGATGCCACTTTCTATTAGTTTGAGCACTTCCTTATGCATAAGTGGCTCAAGCTTAGGATTAACAGGCCTTTGCTTTTGCCTTATTGGTTTAGCATTAGGCTCCAATTCAATAGTGTGCTGAGCAAGGGTAGGATCAAAACCTTTGAGATCTTCATATTGCCAAGAAAAATCATCATTGAATTCTCTAAATAATTTGGTGTAAGCTTGCTTTTCTGAATCAGTGTTTACTTTTCCAAATTGTAAGCTCTTACTTGGCTCCAACTCTAATTCAACACAATGTTCTTGTTGGACTACCAGGCCAGCTTTGTTTTTCTTGACTTCATCATCCATGTTGAAGACAGTCTCTAAAGTGACAAGACCTCTGGGGATCTTATTAGATTTCAATTGTATCACTTGATCACCATAGTTTTGTGATAGCCTATCTTGATTATGTTTTGAAAAATATCTTCTTCAAACAAGAATTGCAGGATTTGTTCATCATTGTCAAACACCTACCAATTGACATCATTATCAGGAATAGAGGGTCTGACAATAATCTTGATGTGTTATTGATCCTTTTCTTTTGGAATGCTATTGGGGATGTCAAACTGAGATCCAATAGTAGCTAACCTATCTACATTTTGATTTAATTTTCTAGGGATGGCAACAATATTGAAAGCATGGAAATCTTCAATTGCATCCCAAACTCTATGTTTGTATGCTTTCAAAGTATCATTTTTTGTTGCACTTATCCCTCTTACTTGGTTAACAACTAATTCACTGTCACCATAAACCTTTAAAGCCTTAAGCTCTCTTTTTCTAGCCCATTCTAGTCCATTGACTAGACTCTCATATTCTGCAGTGTTGCTGGTGCAGGAAAAATTGAATCTAAAGGTAGTATAATACCTTTCTCCTTTTTGGGACACCAGCATAGCACCTCCACTAGAACCATGTCTACTTCTAGCTCCATCAAAAAATAGTTCCCAAACCTGATTATTTTGATCTTTTGAATCAGCATCCTTGAAAAGGTTAGGCTCTATAGCATCATTTTCTTGTATCTAATAGTTTCCCAAACTAGCATTCCAAACAACATGCCCTGATTCTCTTTCATCTAAGAAAATATTAGGGATATCTCCTATCTTAGTGCTTGCTTCACTAATGGTTTGGAAATCACTGTTATCAAATATAGGACAATTAGCATTGATGGAATTAGACATGTATGGATCTACATGATGTGCTGCTAAGGCTTCTAATTTAATGGTGACTTTGGTACCCTACCTTGTATGAAAGAGCATGTGAGACTAGTCAAAAGATAGATAACCACCTATCTTGGCAGTGAATTCTCTTGATAAACATATAGCAAACAATGCAGGGAGATCTATGATATATATATCAAGGAGAATGGAAAAATTAGGAGTAGCATGTAAGATCAGACTAATATCTTTAGCCACACCTATAGTACTGACTGAGGATTCATCAAGTTGGGTGACATTCTTTTGGAAAGGCTCATACTTCAGTCCTAATTGGTCAACTACTTTCTTGGGCATCACAGTGCCAGTAGCTCCACTATCTACCATGCAATTATGTACTAGAGAATCTCCAATAATTAAAGATACATAAAAGGGAGGAGGCTTTGAGTTCCTACCTTGCATGGTATTGCTTTTGGGGTTGGTACTTGGAGCCTCCTTTTCTTGATCAATGTTAACCAACATTGGCTTTGTAGTTTCTTTTGTAGGCTGAGGAGTTGCTGCTTCTGACATAGCCTTCTTCAAAATGTCAAACTGCCTCAGAATAGACAAAGAGACCCACATAGACATGGTGACATTCACCTTTTTCATGTTGTTTACAATATTATAAGGTATCAGAGTGTGTACTCTTTTTTGTGTTTTTACTATGATGGGCTCTGCCTCTTTTGGAACTTGGCCTTCTTTGCTTGTGATGACAAGAACCTCCTTAGATGTGGTTGGAATAGCTTGCTGCAGTGGCTCTACAGATGTAGTGGCCTTAGTACCAGAATCTACTCTCTCCATGTCTTGGGCTCTCCTCTTTGCTCTTGTGTAGGCAACAAAAGTAGCTTCATCATTGACTCCATTGAAGTCTAGTTACTCCCAATTGAAGAGAGCAGTCTCATTATCTTGTGTTTCTTGTTGAGGAATTGTCTCACTGAATGAAGCCTTTGGTTGAACTTGTGAAGCATTCTGAACCATCAAAGCTTGGTTCATCCATCCATTTGAACATCCAGCCTGATTATGAGGCTGATTGCAAGGGGAACACCATTCATAATCCATAGCTATATTATTTTGGCTAGGAACCATATCCCTCACTGGATTTGCAGAATTGAGAGGTGCAGGGTTATATGGTTGAAATGGTCTCTTATTGAAATTGTGCCTTTGCCCTTGATAGCCTCCTTGGTATGGTGGCCTATTTTGTTGATAAGGTTGTCCTTGATTTTGGTATTGTTGATTAGGGCCTTGGCCTTGTTGTTGGAAGGGTGGCCTGATGCCTTGATTTTGTTTCTTCAAATTTGTGACCTCTTTGGTTAGAGTCTGCAGCAAGTTTGTCATTTCCTACATACTAGTTTGCATGCTAGTTGGCTGACTACTCTTCATCTCTTGCAGCTCTTAGGAGAAATTTGTTGTTAGCTCTTGACCACTGGTGCTAGCTTGAGGTGCTGATATTGAGGGAATAGGGGTAAATGGGGGTACTTGTGCAGGTGCAATGGGCTAAAGGCTAGGAAAAATAGGCACTGGAGGTCTTCTAACTATCATGCCTGCTTAAATCAAACAATTTTTATCTTTGACAGCAATGTCGAAGGCTTGGGATAAAGTGGTACCACCCATAGACTGGATCATGATAGAAATTTATTTATTCAAACTTTGCAAGTAGTACAGGAAGGCATGGTTAGCTGATGGCCTTACAGAGATTGGGATTCTATTCCATGTTTTAAGGAATCTACTATTATAATCTGTCATTTGCTCTTGAGGGTCTCTCTTTATAGTTGTTAACTGCTCAACTAGAGACAAATTATCCAATTTATCCTCAAAATGTTTGCTTAATGCATCCCCTAATTTATCCCATGAAGTAATAGAACCAACAGTTAAAGTTCTAAACCATTCTAGAGCCTTACCTTTCAAAGATGTTGCTAATAATTTGGTGGCTACATCCTCTTGTGTAATGTTGTGTATGCTGCAGATGGTGGTCACATCTCTTATGTGCTCAAAGGCTATAGTCTGTCCTTCACCTGTGAAATTAGGTAGACTCTTCAATGCCACCAAGGGCACATCATGATGCATTGCAAAATTTAATGGGCTGCCTTGGTTGAAAGGTGCAAAGACAAAAATTTTAGCCATTGTATGAGCTGGAATCTGAAGATTAACAACTATATGAGCTGTATTTGCTGCTGGATTTGAATCTTCATCTAGATCTCTGGTTAGAGATCTTCCTCTTCTTCTGGAATATAAGGGAGAAGGTCTCCTTTCTGATGTATCAGGTGGTGTAGATTGAAATCTCCTTGTAGGGGATGTTCTTTGAGTTGACCTGCTTTTGTGACTTCTTCTTGAGGGCAACTCTGAAAAATTGGTAGGTTTTGAGCTTCTAGTCTCAATCTTTCTCATAAGCCTTAAACAAGGCTAGCCTGAATCTTTGAAACCAGTGGAGTCGCCAGATATACTTGGTAAAAACAACCTCTAAAGGTCTGTATTATGCAACCTGCATATCAAAGATGATATAACTTCAACAAATGAACTTTTACTGTCCCACCGGGCATGCCAGAAATGTTATACACTGAGTTTGCACCCTTGTTTCAAGCTCTCGTAGTCTTGATAACTCAGTATAACTTGGGAATCATCTCTAGGTTGTGGGACCTTTGCTAATTGAGATAAAACCTCCAAGTTCTAGGCTAGTTCCTCTTGGATAATCACCTTGATTTGCTTCTTAACATGAAATTAAATCTTTTGAGGGAAAGGGATAGAGAGAATGCTTGGAAAGGGAAATAACAGAAAGCAAATCTACCTACTAGGTGATGCACCAAAATTAGGGTTTGGATCTCAGTATAGAGGAATGAGATCAATGGAGGAATCAGGTCTAATAAGTCACAGCTCACTAGATAGGCTTGCATAAGTATTTCATAAGAGGGTCTGAACAGAAGACTCAACCTATGACCTACAAATAAAAATCATTTTCTGCAACTGGGTGTAGGAATGAGACAAGACTGCTAGGGGCTATAGTATACCCACAAAACATCTAAATTAGATCAGACACAGTAACACACAAAATCACAAAAAGTGGGAGGGACTAGGAACCCCAATTTCCATTGAAAACATGCATAAACCTTAATCCAATAAGAGACAAACTCAGACAAGGAAGCATAGGGACATGAAGAATTGTCACAAAAATACTTCTACAATGTTTGAATTCATCAATGGGAGAAATACAACTTTATAAGCCAGAGGGCAGGAACAAATGCCACATATGACCTTTTAGAAAGATGAATTTCTATTACAATTGTCCAACTCTGAGCACTAAGGCTCCAAAATTACAATATATACATCACTCAACTACACGCAGGCAGGAGTCAAAAAATCTAACTAGGGTTACAGGTTTTACAATAAAATAATCAAACCCTAGGGGACTGAGAAGACTGATCATAAATAAATTCTACAACAACATAGCCGATCAGACTTCAGGTTTGCGTGCCTATCCCTGTACTATAATCAACCTGTAGATAAACAACCTGGATTCAACAACCTTCCTCTGCACAAAAGTCTCACCATGAATGCTAACTGGTACCTCCCCAGGACAATAAATGACCCATGACGGCCACCCAGACCTCTTCATCATCTTCCCTTAACTACGCATGTCCTCAGAAGTCATAAATTTCTAGCTACTTGCACCTGCAACATTCTCTGTAGAAGAAAAGCCCGCGAAAGGAGTCACACTATTTCAAAACAACACTGGTCGCATGATCGCATGAGCTCAAAAAGCCACATGTGATCATGCGACAAGCCCTTAGAATTTTCCATTCACTTCACAGGCCACAAACTAGATCCAGCACTGGCAAACAACCCTCTGAGAAATATTTGAATTCGGGCCCCAATGGTTACCAGTTCTTCATTTAAAACATGGTTGTTGATCACATCCTTCCCAACAAATCAAATGATCTGGATCATCCCCGAAACAGTCACAAGCCCCCCTAGAAAGTCAAAATCCACCTCGCCAGTCAAGAGCCAAATGAAAGTGAGCATGCTGACATGTCAGCACATTCGGACCCACCTCAAGCCTAACTGCAAACTTAACTCTAAGTTTACCCTGGGTTCATCTCTTCTTAGTCGCCAAGTCACTAAAAACCCTCTTTAACCCCAGTTACATCTGGTGACCACGTGAAATCCTTTATCTGTGCAACTGCACACTTGCTTTACCAACCCCAGGCCCACCTGCAAGTCAAGATTCTAATCCAACGGTGGGCGCATGATCTCATGGGGTCGGAAGATCCCATGAGATCTTATGACCACCGTAGATCTCTTTACCACCACCACCTCACTGAAATCTAGACCCATAAAAAATATTCACCACCAGTCGACCAATGGAACATGGGCACGTCACCACCCAAGGACCCACCAACAGCTGTCGAAGTCCCTGCTGACTGTTGACCGCTTCTCACATGATCGCATGTGGCTAGGAAGGCCTATGCGATCATGCAACCAACCGCATGATGTTAACTGCTGGACCACAAACCACTTGTCAGCTTGTTTCATGGTTTCATGTGGTCTTGAGACCACATGCGATCATGCGACCAACATAAAAATAGCTTCTTGACTATTGACTAGATCCGTGACCCACTGAGATGCCCATCGAACGGTTGTCACATGATCACATGGGCTCAGAAGATCCCATGCGAACATGTGACCATCGTTGGATCTTCTACACTGGCAATGGTTATGAGGAACTGGGACCCACCTGGTTGGAGTTGTGCGCTTAGGTTCAAAAACACAAAGGGTTTTCAAATCAGAGGTCAAAAACATAGAGAGTTTTCGACACTGAACACTTGCAGCCAGAGTATTTCCTGCAACCATTCAAACTTGAATATCTCTCTAGGTTTTGCGAATTAGGGTGTGCGATTTAAACTTAAGCATGGTGACACATTGAAGATCATAAGGTTCATAGTGCAAAGCATAAAAATCTGTGGATCAACTTCGCAAGTGAAAACAAGCTGCAGCAGGGCAGGACAAATGCAGGAAAACTTCGAAGACAAGACCAATTCATAGACTTTTTACATTGACAAAACTTGGTCTAACAGAGAGGCTAGGATAAAGTAACATGAAAATTGAAAAGGCCAAGGATTGGCTCGGGTCACAGGAAATTATGTCTAGTACTAACCGAGTTAGGTCGGTCTAGAACTAACCGACCGCTTTAGTGTTAACTGACCGCCGCAATGTTAACCGAGCAGTGCAGTGCTTTACCGAGCCAAGTCAGTGTAGTGTTTACCGACCAATCTAGAGCTAACCGAAAAATGCAGCATGAAATTTTTAGGGATACTTGGCAGGGGAAAACAGAGACCTGGAAGATTGGCCAAATTTGCAGAATAGGAAATTTTGGGCAACAGTTACTGAGCTACATAATTTGTTGAAATTATTTTGAGTGTTACATCTTTGTAATTGGGACTGTAGGATAACTAATCTAACTGATTCACCCCCCCCCCCCCCCCCATAGTTATTATAACAATCGATATAAGAGCTTTGGTTGCTTGGAACAAATTTTTAAGGACTTCAGCTAAAAGATTACAAAATGCATAAGAGGGAAGTGCCGAAGCTGAACAAGGATGTTAGGAATGGGAACACTTTGAGGTGGGGGGGGTGAATTAGTGTTCACTTTATTTTAATTTTATACCGAACTTAAATGCTTAAGTACTAAATTAAACATTCCCATAAACATGAAATCAACACATGACGCCAATATGATTACGTTGAAACCCAAATAGGTAAAAACCCCAATGGGAATTGACACCCACTAATATTCTACAAAAGTGTTTTGTGATCCTTGTTAGAAGATCCATTATGTTAGGAGTAGCTTTACAATTCTTTCAGTACAGTAGACCTTGTCAAGGGTCAAACCTTGTTAGGAGTCTTTTACAATGATTCATGTTAGGGGAGTGGACTCACTGTCCTAGAGCTCACTGTTCAGATGATGAAGGCTACAACCTTCTGAATTTAGATACACGCTATATCTACAGGTGAACTATCACTATGACACTACTTGTCAGATCAGTTCCTTTGATGTGTTGATGCTTTGACCTCTTGCAAAGCTCTAATACATCTTATTCTCTCTTCGCATACCTCTACTCTGCTTATCACAACTCTATTCCTTCTTCCATACCAAATACAATGGGCGCACCTTATATTTGTACACTCATAGTGAATGCTGGTTGAAAGTTAACTGTTAGTCTTAAATCCTCTAACAAGGTCACACCTAACAGTGGGTTTGTAACCTTTAACAGGGTTGGCTCTTCACCGAGCTCACTTCAGAAGAGTGAAAATTATTTTGGGTTACCGGCCCCAAGTGTTTTTTCCCTTAACAAGGTTTCTATGTTAAATCATTGTGTTATGTGTTTTTGTGATGATTGTTTTACTATCATATTTTACATACTGCATATTTGATTTGGTCGGTAATCACATTGACTTATTTAACTGGTAATCGGTAAAAAGGCATAGACAATTTAGTAGTTTATGTTACCGAGCTACAGAATTTGTTGAAATTGTTTTGAGTGTTACATCTTTGTAATTGGGACTGTAGGATAACTGATCAACTAATTCACCCCCCCTCATAGTTATTATAACAATTGGTATTAGAGCATTGGTTGCTTGGAACAAAGTTTTAAGGACTTCAGCAAAAAGATTACAAGATGTATAAGAGGGAAGTGTTGAAGTTGAACAAGGACAACTTTACTATATGGAAAAGTCAAATGAAACTTCACATATCTAGGATTGGTAATTCTACTATAACCTTAATGGAAAATGGCTACATAGCTACATAGCACCAATGAATGGACCTTTAACCCTTGATTAGTTGAGAGACTAACATGAGCACAACCTTACTATGATAGAGATTGTTGCTGCTCTATCCGATGTTGAATTTGAGGATGTCAAGAATTGCATTACAACACATGAAATGTGGGATAAAATTGCTCAAGTCTATGGTGGTGATGCAAATGTGAAGAGAGCCAAAGCTGAAAGCCTAAGAGGCAAATTTGATGATATGAAAATGAAGGAAGGAGAAAATTTTACACAATATACAAACCAAATAAAAGAGGTAGTCAATGCTATTTGAGGATCTGGTGGTGTCATTGATGAAGATACAGTGGTAAGTAAAATTTTGAGAACCTTGTTGCCTTCATATGCAATCAGAATATCTACTATACATGAAATGAGGTCTGCACCTGGCAGCACTCTTACTCTCGATAGTCTAATTGGTAAGTTAACAACTTTTGAGCTGACCAATTTTGATAATAGTGTTGTACCATCTGTTGAGTTTTCTTTTATGTCTTCTCTGATGATTGGTAAATCTAGAAGTAGACATAATATAAGGAATAATAGTGATAGCAATACTTATGATGAGCTTGATGAACTTGAAGCTCTTATGGCCCAGAGACTGCCTAAAGGTAAAGGTAGATATAAAGGGAAGTTACCTTAGCATGTTTTAACTATAGAGAAGTTAGCCATATTATTGCTAGATGTCCCAATAGGAAAGAGGAAGATAAAAATCAAGACCGATCTGGTGATGGAAGCTATGGAAGAAGAAACAATAGAGGTTATTGACACTACAATAGAAATAACCAAGATCATAAAGATAAGGGAAAAAATGCATGTTATTTAGTTGAAGATGAGGACACCGACACAGATGATTCTGAGGAAGAGGAAAGGTATGTAGAAATAGCACTCATTTCTAAAATTAGTAAAAATGATACTTGGATCATTGATAGTGGCTGTACACATCACATGACTAGTGATGAAGATAAGTTTGATCATCTTGAGCATTATAATGGAGGATCAGTAAAATTGGGTAATGATACACCTTGCATGGTTAAAGGAAAAGGATCTCTATTGCTAAATGATAAAATCAAATGTGATAATGCTTATTGGGTAAAAGGACTGAATTACAATTTACTAAGTGTAGCACAACTTAACAACTCAGGTCATCGAGTGGCATTTGAAAACAAGAAGGTAAAGATCTATGATGAAAGTGGAAAGCTTGTTGGAACAAGAGGACAATCAAAAGGTAACTTATTCTATCTTAACAATGCTGACACTTCTTGTTTACAAGTGAAAAATGAAGATGCATGGTTATGGCATAAAAGGTTATGTCATGTAAATTTTGATAACATAATTAAGATCAATAGAAAGAGAAAAGTTAGAGTGCTTCCTAGCTTAACTAACCCGGATCATGTTATGTGTCATCAATGTCAGAAATGGAAGATGACAAAATCTAGTTTCAAAAGTAAAGGTTGTTCAATAAAAAGAATCTTGGACTTAGTTCACACCGACCTATGTGGTCCCATGAGAACTCAAAGCTACTATGGTGATAGATACTTTATTCTTTTTGTTGATGACTATACTAGATTGATGACTGTTATGTTTTTAAAAGAGAAATCTAAGGCATTTAAGAGTTTAAATGGTACAAAGATAAAGTAGAAAAAGAAACTGGAAAAGAAATAATTTGCTTGAGGTCTAATAGAGGTGGTGAGTTTATTTCTAATGAATTCACTGCCTATGTAATCAGCATGGCATCAAAAGACATGTTTTTGCACCTAGAACACCGCAACAAAATGAGATTTCTAAAAGGAGAAATAGATCTATTGTTGATTGTGCAAGAACAATGATGATAGAGAAAAATATTACACAGATGTACTGGAGAGAATTAGTTAGCACATCTATATATGTCCTGAACTGAGTACAATTAAAGAAAGACACAAACAAGAAACCCTACAAGTTATGGTTTGGATACACATAGAGTGTAAGTTACTTCAAAAAATTTGGTAGAAAATGTTTTATTCTAAAAGATGATAGGAATGGAAAATTTGACTCAAAAGGGGATGAGAGAATATTTCTTTGATATTCTACTAAAAATAAAGCTTACAAATGTTTGAATAAGGTCACTAATAAGATGATTGAAAGTGTTAATGTCAGAGTTGATGAATTTGCTAATAAAAATGATGAAGAAAGCACTAAGGAGCTGGAAGACTATGGTAGATTTGCTTATTTTGAAGATTCAGAGTACCTACCGAAGCAACAGGCTGAGTCAACCAAGTATCAGGAAAATAGTTCATCGAGGAACAACAAAGGGGGATCGAGGATTAGGAAGAAGTTGCCGAGCAAGGAAATGAACTTGAACAAAATGAAGAACAAAGAAGAGATCAAGTGGTAGCAATATTTGTCAGAAGACATCATCCTGAGAATCAAATCATTGGAGATAAGAAAGCTAGGATGCTAACAAGAAGTAAGTTAAGACAAAATCCATGTTTAGTTTGTGAGTTTGAACCAAAGAATGTTAAGATTGAACTTGAGAATGATTAATGGATCAATTCTATGAATGAAGAGATTGAACAAATTGAGAAAAATAAGACATGGACTTTAGTACCTAGACCGAAAGATAAAAATGTTATCGGTACTAAATGGATTTTCAAAAATAAGTTGAATGAGAATGAGAAGTCACTAGGAACAAAGCTAGACTTGTTTGCAAGGGATATGCACAAGAAGAAGGTATTGATTATGGTGAAACTTTTACACCTATTGCTAGACTATAAGGTGATGAACTACAACTGATTTAGAGTAAAATTGAAGATCTGTGATTCAAGATCATCGAGCTGATTGATTAGATATGTAAGATGATTAAATCAGTATTACGTTGTCATTGATGTCAACTAGTTTGACAACACTTATCTTGTAAGTTACTATACCGAAACATCTAGAGAAAAGGAGTGAAAGAGATGAAGAATATAAATATCTACATGAGGAAGATGGATATGATAGATGAGGATAAGGAATACATTGGGTAACTTATTGATGAGTCTATGACCTTATGATATTGACTTGATTATGTTGCATTCATCTATGATGAGGAAAAGAGTTGAAAGACACAAAGCAGTGTTGTCGGTTAATGAAGCATTTCAGTATACACCGATAGAGTGTAGTGTATACCGAGCACAATGTAAACCAAGTACAGTGTAAACCAAGCTTGTGTTCACCGACACATTTCTTTGTTAACCGAACAGAACTAAATGAACTAAATGACTAGTTTAGCCAATAAGAATTGATGAGCTGGAAAGTGTATAACTTCGAGGTAACAGATAAAGTTTTTTACAAAGATCGACGGCTAACAAAATTCAAGAAAGATCTAATGGATTGAAATGAAACATGTTATTGACACATCCGATGAGGAAGGCTAAAATGGAAACATCAATGAAGATGATTAAGCGACAAAATCTAATGGAGGAGAAAAAAATGATTTACTTGTCTATATAAGAGATTAGAGTTTCATAATGAAATATATGCCGGAAGAAGGAGACTGCATAATTATTGCGTGAACAATTTTTCATGCATGTCTGATCATACTAATTATTGAGAACCAAACTGCAGAGTTTTTACTAAGTGACAGGAAGCTATTACCGAGCGATAGTAAGTTACTAGATATTGATTGAAATAGAATTGTTTAATGAGTAGAGGATTGAATGAGCCTAACATTGATTTCTACATCTTCAATTGAAGTTGTATTAAGGCAGATCACCTGCTATTACATTTTAACCATTGTACACAATCAAATCTCTTAATCGAGTGGACTAGAATATCTTTTATGTATCATTCATAGAATGAACATTGTTATCTTGTCAACCCCATAGTGAATACTGGTTGGATGATAATGGTTGGTCTAAAATTCTCTAACAAGGTCACACTTAAGAGTGTGTTTGTAACCTTTAACAGGGTTGGGTCTTCACCGACCTCACTTCAGAAGAGTGAATATTTTGGGTTGCCGGTCCTAGGTGGTTTTTCCCTTCACAAGGTTTCCACGTTAAATCTCTTTTGTTGTGTTGATTGTGATATTTATTTGATATCATATTTACATGTATATTTGATTTGATCGGTAATCACTATATGTTTTAGACTGGTAATTGGTAAAAGCACAAATCGTAAAATTATTTTAAGTTACCAAGTAGAAGAAATTGAAGTAATTTGTTTTTGGATTATACATTTTCAGTTGGCACAGTGGTTAACTGATTCACCCCCCTCTCAATTATTCTAAAAATTGGTATCAGAGCGGTGGTTTCTTAGAACAGAGTTTTAAGGACTTCAGCACAAAGATCTCAAAATGTATAAGAGGGAAGTGCCAAGACTAAACAAAGAGAACTTCGTAGTATGGCAAAGCTGAATGAAGTTGCAAATATCTGAAATTGGAAATTCTACACTAGAACTGATGGAGAATGGCTACATTGAACCGACCACTGGTCCCTTGACTCTTGATCAAATAAGAGACAGGCATGAACACAATGTTACTATGATGGAGATTGTTGTTGCCTTTACCGATATTGAATTTGAAGATATTAAAAGTTGCAATACTACCAAAAGTATGTGGGATAAACTTTCACAAGTTTACAGTGGTGATGTAAATGTTAAAAGAGCCAGAGTTGAAAGCTTAAGGGGTAGATTCGATGATATGAAGATGAAGGAAGGTGAAAATATGGTGCAATACAAAAATAGACTAAAAGAGGTAGTACATGATATTCGAGCATCAGATGGTGTTATTGATGATGAAACAGTGATAAGCAAGATTCTCAAAACTTTACTACCAGTTTATGCAATCAGGATTTTTACAATTCATGAAACAAGGTCTGTATCCAACCTTACTCTTGACACTCTAATTGGTAAGCTCACAACCTTTGAATTGAATAACTTTGATAATGGTGTTGTACAGACTGTTGAGTCTACTTTCATGTCTTCTCTGAAGATTGGTAAGTCTAGTAGCAGGAATAATAAGAATGATGATAGTGATAGAAATATTGATGATGAGCTTGATGAACTTGAAGCTCTTATGGCCAGAAGGTTACCTAAAGGAAAAGAAAGATATAGAGGTAAGCTACCTTTAGCATGCTTTAACTATAAAGAGGTTGGCCACATTGTTGCTAGATGTCTGCATAAGAAAGATGATGAAAGAACCAAAGACCAATCTAAAGGAAGCTATGGGAGAAGAGTCAACAAGAGCTACCGATACAACAACAGAGACAACTAAGACAATAATGACAAAGGAAAGAAGGTATGTTACATAGCTGAAGATAATGAATCTAAATTTGATTATGATGATGATGTAGAAGTTGTATTTGTTTCTATGAAAGATGACTCTGAGGAAGAAGAAAAACATGTAGAAACAACACTTATCTCTAAAGTTAACAAAAATGAGACATGGATCATAGACAGTGGTTGTACACATCACATGACTAGTGATGAAGAGAAATTTGATCAACTTGAAGAATACAATGGAGGATCTGTTAAGATGGGTAATGATACACCATGTATGGTAAGAGGTAAAGGATCTCTAATGATAAATGATAGAATAAAATATGAAAATGCTTATTGGGTAAATGGACTGAACTATAATTTGTTAAGTGTGGCAAAGTTGAACAATTCAGGTCACCGAGTTGCTTTTGAGAGCAAGAAAGTGCAATTTTTTTATGATGGAGGAAGACTAGTTGGAACTGGTGCACAATCAATAGGTAATCTATTTTATCTTGATACTGATGAGTCTTCTTGATTGATGATGAAAAATGAAGATGCTTGGTTGTGGCATAAAAATTTATGCCATGTGAATTTTGATAACATGAAAAGAGTTAGAGGTCTTCCTAACTTATCAAAACCTGATCATGTTATGTGTCATGAATGTCAGAAAGGGAAAATGACTAAATCTAGTTTCAAAAGCAAGGATTATTCAACAAAGAAGATACTTGAGTTGGTTCATACTAACCTGTGTGGTCCGATGAGAACTCAGAGTTATTATGGTGATAGATACTTTATTATTTTTCTTGATGACTATACTAGATTGATGACTGTTATGTTTCTAAAAGAAAAATCTGAAGCATTTAAGATGTTCAAGTTGTATTAAGCTAAAGTAGAAAAAGAGACTGGTAAAGAATTGAAATGCCTAAGATCTGATAGAGGAGGTGAATTTATCTCTGATGAATTTACTAATTTCTATAATGAGCATGGTATTAAAAGATAGGTCTCTACACTGAGGACACCTCAGCAAAATGGCATTGCTGAAAGGAGGAATAGGTCAATAGTTGACTATGCTAGGACATTGATGTTACAAAAGAATGTTGCTCAGACATACTAGAGAGAAGCTGTTAGTACAGCTATTTATGTTCAGGACCAAGTACAACTGAAGAAGGACACCAACAAGACACTCTATGAGTTATGGTTTGGACACAAACGTATTGTAAGTTATTTCAAGATTTTTGGAAGTAAATGTTTTGTTCTAAAAGATGAAAGAAATGGGAAATTCGACTCAAAAGGTGATGAAGGGATATTTCTAGGATATTCCAGTAAAAGCAAAGCATACAAGTGTCTGAATAAAGCTACTAATAAAATGATTGAAAGTACTAATATTCAAGTTGATGATTTTGATGACAAGAATGCAGAGGAAAGAAGAAAGGAACCAGAAGACTATAGTAGATTAACTTACATTGAACAACTAGAGTATCCATAGACTGTGACAACCGGTCAACAGGAAAACAATATAGAGGAACATGAAAGAGAAACCGATGAGCAGGAAGGCCCTACCAAGCAAGCAAATGAACCTGACTAGGATGAACAAGAAAGAAGAGACTGAGTACTGGCAAGATTTGTTAAGAGACATCATCCTGAGACACAAATTATTGGAGACAGATAAGATGGCATGCAAACAAGGAGTAAGACAAGACAAGGTACATGTCTAGTTTGTGAATTTGAACCAAAGAATGTAAAAGTTGCATTGGAGAATGATGAATGGATTAATGCAATGAAAGAGGAAATAGAACAAATAGAGAAGAATAAAACTTGGAGTTTAGTACCCAGACCTAAGGACAAGAATGTTATCGGTACTAAATGGATATTCAAGAACAAGCTTAATGAAAATGGTGACGTAACAAGAAATAAAGCTAGATTGGTATGCAAGGGATATGCACAGGAGGAAGGAATTGATTATGGTGAAACATTTGCACTTGTTGCTAGATTATAAGGAGTTAGAATGCGACTTGCATATGTTGCACACAAGAAATTCAAAGTTTATCAAATGGATGTTAAGTAAGCATTTTTGAATGGAATACTTGAAGAAGAAGTCTACATAGAACAACCAGAATGGTTCGTTGATCCAGACAACAAAGACATGGTATGTAGATTAGATAAAGCTTTATATGGTTTGAAGAAAGCACCGAGAGCCTAGTATGAGAGGCTGCATACTTATTTGTTAAGTATTGGATTTGTTAGAATAAGTGAGAACATCAATTTGTATATGAAAGGAGATACTGATGATACTATTCTTATTGCTGAAATATTTGTGGATGATATTATTTTTGGAGGTCAAGATCACATTTGTAAAGCCTTTGTTGATAAAATGAGAAAAAAGTTTGAAATGTCTATGTTTGGAGAGATTAAGTTATTTCTAGGACTACAAGTGATTCAGCAGAGTGATGAGATATTCATCATACAATCTAAATACATAAAGGAAGTATTGAATATATTTGGCATGGAAGATGCTAAACCTGTGGGAACACCAATGGTTATTGGATGTAAACTGACTAAGGAAGATGAAACTAGAGAGGTAAACCAGACACTGTACCTATCTATGATTGGTAAGTTAATGTATGTAGTTCATTGTAGACTAGATATAACACATGTTGTGGGAATTGTTGCTAGATTTTTTGCAAACCCTAGAGAATCACACATGGTTGCTACAAAAAGAATCTTAAGATACCTGAAGAAAATAGAAAATTATGGACTATGGTACCCTAAGGAAGGCAAATTTGAACTGAAGGTCTATACTGACACTAATTGGGCTAAAAATGTGGATGACAGAAAAAGTACCATCGAAGGAGCATTTTTATTTGGTGAAAGACTTGTTACATGGACAAGTAAGAAGCAGGCTTGCATTTCTTAGTCTATAGCCAAAGCAGAGGATGTTGTTGCTACTACAAATTGTTCAAACATTGCATATATTAAGCAAGTGTTAGAAGGTATGAATGAGGTAATCACTGAGTCAGTGATTATATATTTTGACAACACTAGTGTCATTAATATTTCAAAGAATCCAGTGATGCACTCTAAGACAAAGCATATATCTATTAATTATCACTACTTAAGAGAACAAGTATAGGAGAAGCAAGTGAAGCTAGAATTTGTTACATCAAAAGAACAACTTACAGACATATTTACAAAGCTGCTACCAAAGGATACATTTGAATACTTAAGGACTAGACTTGGGGTCCGTCCCCTATCTACTGGTCACTAATGTGAACTAGATGTTGCATCAACCTAATCTTATCAGAAGATCATTCATGTTGATGTAGCATAGTTCACACTTTGGATCATGTCTAAGGTTGTGAAATGTTTGGAGACAGATTGGCATATTAGTATACAAAGATACAAAGAATGCATTGGACAACAAAGAGTTACATGGCTACTACAGAGTAGTGTGTTTATTTGTTTCTTTGGCATTGTTATCAAAGGGAGAGATAAAAAATATGAAACAATATGCACCGATGAGAACTATCTAAGGGAGAGATAATCTGAAAGAAAGGGAGAGCATTGAAGATCAGTTACTGAGAATAGAAGCAGGAATCTGAGAGCTGAAAAGAGCATATTTGCATAATGTCAAAGTTGTATTTTATAATGTTGTTTAGTGACATAGTAATTAAACATATTAAGCATAGGAGAGCGTGTACAACATTTGTTAACAGAGTTGTAGAATACATGTTTGGTATGTGTATGGTATATTTCATATTACTTAAGTTGCCATCAATGCCAAAGGGAGAGATTGATGAACTACAACTGATTTAGAGCACAATTGAAGATCTGTGATTCAAGATCACCAAGCTAATTGATTAGATATGTAAGATGATTAAATCAGTATTATGTTGTCATTGATGTCAACTAGTTTGACAACACTTATCTTGTAAGTTACTATACCGAAACATCTGGAGAAAAGGAGTGAAAGAGATGAAGAACATAAATATCTACATGAGGAAGATGGATATGACATATGAGGATAAGGAATACATTGGGTAACTTATTGATTAGTCTATGACCTTATGATATTAACTTGATTATGTTGCATTCATCTATGATGAGGAAAAGAGCCGAAAGACACAGCGTAGTGTTGTCGGTTAATGAAGCATTTTAGTATACACTGATAGAGTGTAGTGTATACCGAGCACAGTGTAAACTAAGCTTGTGTTCACCAACACATTTCTTTGTTAACTGAATAGAACATAATGAACTAAATGAATAGTTTAGCCAATAAGAATTGATGAGCTGGAAAGTGTATAACTTTGAGGTAACATATAAAGTTTGTTACAAAGATAGATGGCTAAAAAAATTCAAGAAAGATCTAATGGATTGAAATGAAACATGTTATTGACACATCAGCTGACGAAGGTTAAAATAGCAAAATCAATGAAGATGATTAAGCATCAAAATCTAATGGAGGATAAGAAAATAGTTTACTTGTCTATATAAGAGATTAGAGTTTCATAATGAAATATATGCTGGAAGAAGGAGACTACATAATTATTGCGTGAACAAGTTTTCATGCATGTCTAATCATACTGGTTATTCAGAAATGAACTGTAGAGTTTTTACCGAGTGACAGGAAGCTATTATCGAGTGACAGTAAGCTACTGAATATTGATTGAAACATAATTGTTTAATGATCAGAGGATTGAATGAGCCTAAAATTGATCTGTACATCTGCAATTGAAGTTGTATTAAGGAAGATCACCTACTGTTACATTTTAACCATTGTACACAATCAAATCTCTTAACTGAGTGGACTATAAAGTCTTTTATGTATCATTCATAGAATAAACATTGTTATCCTATCAACCCCATAGTGAATGCTGGTTGGACGATAACAGTTGACCTAAAATCCTTGAACAAGGTCACACCTAACAATGTGCAACCTTTAATAGGGTTGAGTCTCCACCGACCTCACTTCAGAAGAGTGAATATTTTGGGTTGTTGGTCCCAGGTGGTTTTTCCCTTCACAGGGTTTCCACATTAAATCTCTTGTGTTATGTGTTGATTGTGATATTTGTTTGATGTCATATTTACATGTTGGATATTTGATTTGATTGGTAATCACTATATGTTTTAGACTGGTAATCGGTAAAACCACAAACAGTAAAAGTATTTTAAGTTACGGAGTAGCAGAAGTTGAAGTAATTTGTTTTTGGATTATACATTTTGACTTGGGGCAATGGTTAACTGATTCACCCCCCTCTTAGTTATTCTAACAGAAGGAGTCTGCATGTTACTTGCTTATGCTGCACATGTGAGGCCTCACCCCGACCCATCATAGCATCTTTTCTTATTCGCATTTTGATACATTGATACACTTGTTGATCTATTCTGATAGAGACTCGAGATACTATATTTTGATGATGATTATTATGCCATGTGGATCACCTCATGATGTGCATTAGAATTTAGAGTATGTTGAGATTTTGATTATGCATATTTAGTAGCGTGATTTTGATGGGAATATTGGATCATGTTTTAAAATTGATTTCTCCACAGGTGACATGTCATGATGATTATGAAATTGTGATGCTTAAACACTTTGAATGGAAAATTTGGATTATGCATATAGCAATTAGAATTAAATTATGCATATTGATTATGTTGCTAAATTGAGAATTGAATATGTATATTTCATGTAATATTATCATCTTGAACTACTAATGCTCGATGTGCAGTGTGCAAGTAAGAGAACCATGGAATTAATTGGAGAACCAAGGTTAAACCTGTGTGAACAGAGTAAGCCAAGGCTTAATCCGGTATGGGATTAAAAAGCCTCGTTGTAATGTGAACTTGTTGTAAATGTAGATTTTTCCATGTGTGTTATTAGTTAATTTCTTGTTGTCATCCAGGACATGACATTGGGTATGTAATGTGTAATCATTAGTATCACTTGACACTTGTTATGTGCTTATTTTAATTCATCCATGTTCTAATCACTTCTAGAGGCCAATAAGGGGTTCTAAGGGTCATTTTTGGCATAATTTAAGTACCTAATGGATAGGGTTATGGGTTAGGAAGGTTTTGAGCATGTCCATAATTCCCTAGTGACCTTGGTAACCCATTTTATGACCCATTTACCCTTAACTTCGAAATTGGATGTGTCATGATCTTTACCCAACTCCACCCTTTCTTTCAATCATGCATTTATCATGGGGGGACAAGGAAAGACAACAAGGCCATAGAGTCAAGTCTACATTTATGGATGGTGGGCGGGTAGAAATTTGGAAGCCTTTTTAGAGGCCCTTAGGAGATTTAGTGAGTGTTCAACCACTCTCTACATTTGGAGACATTAGGGTTTGGATTGAGGAAGGATAAGTGGATAACCTCTTCTCAAATTTCCATTTCCATCACACTTGTGGAGGTTGGTTACTCTTCTCATGGAAGCCTTTCTACTTGTTCATTAGATTAGCTTGTATTTTTCTCTCTCATGCATATGAATCTTGGTTCTTGTTGTGACAATGTGTTGTAAGGGAGGGATTTTGGGTTTGATTTCATGGTTTGATCTTGTTCTTTTTGCTTGATTGAGGGAGTTCTTGTTTATGGGTGTGAGGCATTACTCACCCTTTGGGAAGGGAAGAAGTGGCCTATGGGTGGAGGGGTTAGTTGGGCTCTCCATGAGGTGAGAGTCTCTTCTCTTGGAGAAGAGGGATAAGTCCATGGTGTATGGGCACCATGGAAGCCATTGTATTCTTTTATTTTGAAGAGTATGTTATGCATATATTCCCCATGCCAAGCAGGGTTCTAGACAGAGACAGTCATAGGGTTATCAAGGCTCCAAGCCCAAACAGTGGCAGTCTCAGGGCCCTAGACAAGATCAGAGGACACAGACCCCTCAAGCACAGCCAGCTAGGACTCAGCAGTCCTCTAGGGGTGGATATAGTGGTTCTAGTAGGACTAGAGGGTCACAGTAGCCTAGGACATAGGGAGTACAGATGCAGACCCGAGGACCATGCTACACTTGCAGTGGTATGGGTCATATTGCAAGAGAGTGCCCATAGGGACAGTCAGCCAATGGTCAGAGAGGAGCTACCTCAGAGCCTACAGTCAGAGATATGGGTAGATCCCATAGAATTTTTGTAGCGGTAGATAACCGCCAAGCCGAGCACCAGGCGACGGTCATAGAGGCCACAGGTATGATTCAGGGTGTCAGTGTTTCTATCTTGTTTGATTCAGGAGCCACAGACTCCTTTATATCTCCATATGTAGTGGAGCGTTGTGGGCTGGTGGCAATTAGACAGGATGTCAGTTGGGAGGTCAAGTTAGCCTCAGGAGCTAGGGTGTCTGTTAGTTCCTTAGTTCACATTTGTCAGATTCAGATGGGAGACTTAATCACAATGTCTGATCTCCGCATGACCCCTCTAGGTTCTTATGATGTAGTCCTTGGCATGGATTGGCTATATGCGCACAGCACCAAGATGGATTGTAGACAGAAGAGGGTTGAGTGCGTTGATGATCATGGTACTTCTATAGTGATATCTGGAGTACAGAGACCTATATCCCTTCACATGATTTTTGCTATGCAGCTTAGGAGGTGTGTGCGGAAGGGGTGTCAGTTATTTGCCATCACCATTAGTGATAGAAAGGAGGATTCAGAAGGGAAGCCTTCGCTTGAGGACTACCCTATTCTTCAAGAGTTTGTAGATGTATTTCCTATCAAGCTACCTGGTATGTCTCCACCTAGGGCAGTTGATTTTCATATAGACCTTGTACCAGGAGCCAAGCCCTTATCTAGAGCACCTTACAAGATGATCACACATGAGCTCAATGAGCTCAAGATTTAGTTAGAAGAGCTCTTGGAGAAAGGGCATATTCGACCTAGTGTATCACCTTGGGGTGCACCAACAATTTTTGTGAAGAATGATGGATCACTTAGATTGTGCATTGATTATCGATAGTTGAATAAAGTAACAATTAAGAATCGATACCCGCTCCCCAGGATTGATGATTTATTTGATCAGTTGCAGGGTGCCCGAGTATTCTCAAAGATAGATCCGAAGTCAGGTTACCATCAGTTGTAGATTGTGGAGAGTGATATCCAAAAGACTACTTTTCGTACGAGGTATGGTCACTATGAGTTCACAGTGGTGCCATTTGGCCTCACGAATGCTCTAGCTATGTTCATGAGCCTTTTGAACGGAGTATTTCGTACATTCTTGGATAAGTTTGTGGTAGTGTTCCTCAATGATATTCTGATTTATTCCTGCAATGAGGAGGAGCATGAGGAGCACTTAAGACAGGTTCTGCAGTGTTTGAGAGAGAATCAACTATATGGCAGCTTGTCAAAATATGCCTTCTTTAGATTTGAGGTGCATTATCTTGGTCATGTTATATCCAACGATGGGATCTCTGTAGACCCATCAAAGATTAGAGCCATTATGGATTGGCCAACACCCACCAGTGTCACCGAGGTTAGGAGTTTTATGGGCTTAGTAGGCTATTACAAGTGCTTTGTGGCAGGATTTTCTAGGATAGCTCATCCCATCACTTCCCTTCAGAGAAAGGGGAAGAAGTATGAATGGACAGAGAAGTGTGAGAGAGCTTTTCAGGAGCTCAAGAGAGCCCTCACTAGTGCTCCGATCTTAGCAGTGCCAGATCCTTCAACAGACTTTGTGGTGTGCACTGATGCTTCCTTGGAGGGATTAGGAGTAGTTCTTATGCAGGATGGTCGTCCTATAGCTTTCGAGTCTAGGAAGTTGAAGACCCATGAGCTCAACTATCCTACTCATGACCTAGAGCTTGCAGTAGTAGTTCATGCTTTGGTGAGATGGCGAAAATTTCTTCTAGGTCACCAATTTGAGCTCCATTTAGATCACCAGAGTCTTCAGTACATCTTTTCACAGCCCAATCTCAATGCTAGGCAGAGGAGATGGATGGAGTTTTTGTGTGAGTATGATTTTGATGTTCATTATATCAAAGGGAAAGAGAATGTAGTTGCAGATGCCCTGAGTAAGAGGCAGCACGAGCTCTCCTCTATGAGTACTAGTATAGATTTGAGGGAGCGTATTTTGCATCACTTGCCAGAAGATGAGTTTTATGAAGAGGTTTGTCAGGCTATCTGTTCTCAGAGACCCCTTGAGGGAAGATTTGTTGAGTATTCTTTAGAGTCTGATGGACTTTTACGTCATAGAGGGTGCATTTATGTACCCTCTATGGGGGATTTGCAAGATTTCATTGTGCTCGAGGCTCATAAAGCACCTTATGCAGCTCATCCAGGAGTTAAAATGTTGCATGCTGATTTGAGACAACTATATCACTAGCCAGGTATGAGATTGCAGATTACCAGCATAGTGGCTAGATGCCTAGAGTGTCAGAGGGTTAAGGCTGAGCACAGTCACCCAGGTGGGCTCCTACAGCCACATGAGGTTGCTGAGTGGAAGTGGGATGTTATATCTATAGACTTCATTTTTGGTCTCCCTATGTCTTCTCACCGCCATGATGCCATCTTGGTGACAATTGACACGTTGACCAAGGTTGCCCACTTCACACCCGTGCGTACTACTTTCACAGCACAAGATGTAGCTTAGGTATTCTTGCAGGATATTGTTAGACTTCATGGCATTCCCTATAAGATCATCTCAGAGAGAGACTCCTTGTTCACATCAGCCTTTTGGAGAGAGTTATAGGCAGCATTGGGCACCAGGCTCAATTTTAGTACAGCATATCACCCTCAGATAGATGGACAAACAGAGAGGGTTAACCAGGTGTTAGAGGATATGTTACGAATGTATGTGATGGACCATCAGGTCAAGTGGGAGGAATACCTGCATCTGGTGGAGTTTGCCTATAATAATGGGCATCATTCATCTATTGGTATGCCGCCATATCAGGCCTTGTACGGTAGACCTTGCAGGACTCCACTAAGTTGGGATAGGATTGAGGATAGAGTATCTATCAGACTGTAGTTGGTCAAGGATATGGAGCAATAGGTGGTCTTGATTAGACAACACCTTAGAGAGGCCTAGGATCGACAGAAGAAGTATGCAGATGCGAAGAGGGTTGACCGTGAGTATATGGTTGGAGATAGGGTCTTCTTGAGAGTGCGACCGCATAAGAGTCCAATCCATTTTGGAAAGGGCTCTAAGTTAGCACCTCATTTTGTTGGACCTTTTGAGATATTGGAGAGGATAGGACCAGTTGCCTACTATTTAGCCTTGCCACCTAGCCTATCATGCATCCATGATGTATTTCATGTATTTGTCTTATGAAAGTATGTTTATGATGAATCTCACATTATAGATTGGGATGCCTTGTAGGTGGAGTCGGACGGACAGATAGCCTTAGAGCCCATTCACATTTTGGGCCGACAGACCCTGGCACTTTGAGGCAAAGAGCTGGACCAAGTTAGGGTCCAGTGGGATTGTTATGATGAGGTCATAGCTTCATGGGAGGATGCAGTACAGATGAGATCATAGTACCCATATCTTTTTGATGAACTCTAGGAGGAAGTTCATGCCTAGGAGGGGAGGATGTGAGGCCTCACCTCGACCAATCATAGCATCTTTTCTTATTTGCATTTTGATACATTGATACGCTTGTTGATCTATTCTGATAGAGACATTGTTGATCTATTCTAATAGAGACTCGAGATACTATATTTTGATGATGATTATTATGCCATGTGGATCACCTCATGATGTGCATTAGAATTTAGAGTATGTTGAGATTTTGATTATGCATATTTAGTAGTGTGATTTTGATGGGAATATTAGATCATGTTTAAAATTGATTTCTCCACAGGTGAAATGTCATGATGATTATGAAATTGTGATGCTTAAACACTTTGAATGGAAAATTTGGATTCTGCATATAGCAATTAGAATTAAATTATGCATATTGATTATGTTGCTAAATTGAGAATTGAATATGTATATTTCATGTAATGTTATCATCTTGAACTACTGATGCTCGATGTGCAGTGTGCAGGTAAGAGAACCATTGAATTAATTGGAGAACCAAGGTTAAACCTGTGTGAATTGAGTAAGCCAAGGCTTAATTCGGTATAAGATTAAAAAACCTCGTTGTAATGTGAACTTGTTGTAAATGTGGATTTTTGCATGTGTGTTATTAGTTAATTTCTTGTTGTCGTCCAGGACATGACATTGGGTATGTAATGTGTAATCATTAGTGTCACTTGACACTTGTTATGTGCTTGTTTTAATTCATCCTTGTTCTAGTCACTTCTAGAGGCCAATAAGGGGTTCTAAGGGTCATTTTTTACATAATTTAAGTACCTAATGGACAGGGTTATGGGTCAGGAAGGTTTTGAGCATGTCCATAATTCCCTAGTGACCTTGGTAACCTATTTTATGACCTATTTACCCTTAACTTCGAAATTGGATAAGTCATGATCTTTACCCAACTCCACCCTTTCTTTCAATCATGCATTTATCATGGGGGGACAAGGAAAGACAACAAGGCCATAGAGTCAAGTCTACATTTATGGATGGTAGGTGGGTAAAAATTTGGAAGCCTTTTTAGAGGCCCTTACGAGATTTAGTGGGTGTTCACCCACTCTCTACATTTGGAGATATTAGGGTTTGGATTGAGGAAGGATAAGTGGATAAGCTCTTCTCAAATTTCCATTTCCATCACACTTGTGGAGGTTGGTTACTCTTCTCATGGAAGCCTTTCTACTTGTTCATTAGATTAGCTTGTATTTTGCTCTCTCATGCATATGAATCTTGGTTCTTGTTGTGACAATATGTTGTAAGGGAGGGATTTTGGATTTGATTTCATGGTTTGATCTTATTCTTGTTGCTTGATTGAGGGAGTTCTTGTTTATGGGTGTGAGGCATTACTCACCCTTTGGGAAGGGAAGAAGTGGCCTATGGGTGGAGGGGTTAGTTGGGCTCTCCATGAGGTGAGAGTCTCTTCTCTTGGAGAAGAGAGATAAGTCCATGATGTATGGGCACCATGGAAGCCATTGTATTCTTGTATTTTGAAGAGGATGTTAAGCAAAGTATGTGTATGAAGCTTTTGGATATGTAGCCTTGAAGAGGCAATTGAATACTCATGGTGAGAAATTTGTATGTAATGGCATTCTCCCCTGGGAAAAGCCCACCTCCACCCTCTCAATGAGCTTGTAAGACTCATTTGTGTAGCCTTGGGAGGGAGTAATTTATTATATGTATGTTTGTGTAACTTGTTTTGTGAGCATCTTGTTGATCTTGTTGCATACCCATTTAGCCTTGGTTCTCCAAGCTCGAGGGTGGTCTCATAAGAGACCTAGGTTGGGTGGTGAGCACCCATGATTCTCCATTTCTTTTATTGCAGGTTTGGATGCTAATACTCATGTGGAAGATGCTTGAAGAAGTTCTCCTTCTTGGTGTAATAGTGTATAAATGTTCTATATTGTGTGGTATTGTTGGCTCTTGATGAGGAATCACCATCTTGATTGTATAATGAAATGTTGTTGTATACCTTTTGGTCTTTGTGAAGATGAATGGAGGAAAGTTTGTCATCTCCATTGAACTTTGATTGAGTTTTATCCACCCTTGTATTGTTTGGTTGTAAATGAGAAGACTTCTTTTTTTGTGTGATATGTATTTGCAAATGAAGAGAGAATTCATTATGATTAGGATTGACCAATTACCTTCATGCCATTGTAATTATGTTTTTACAATAGTAGAGTTATCCATGTAATGCAAAAAAAAAAATGGTGATTTCAAAGTTGATAGAATAATCAAGTTATTAGCTTCAATAGCATAAATATATGATTGTAGATGTATGGAAATTGTATTCTATTTGATGTTTGATTGTAACATTTGAGTTCAAATATAATCAATCTCTCCTTGATTAGATCACTTGAATAACATGCACATCATCTTAGTTGAAACACAGTATTTCAATCTAAATTTCTCCTTCAAATAAACATGACAGCAATATGCAATCAAACTGAATTATATCATAATGTAACACTCATGTTTCTCTTAATTCAATACACTAATAAATTAATGTATCCATTGATCTAAAAATATAAGCAAGCAAAGGAAAAAAAAAAAAGAAACCATATACTACATAAAATGACATTTCCAAATTTTAGGAGCAAAGGATTTTGTATGAGAAAGGGAAATATTCTCTTACCACATACAATATTCCCCTTTCCCCTTCTAATATAATCACCTAATTTAGATTAGGGACCTAAGCTATCTATTAACCATATTAATACTCTCTAACCTATGTTGAATAAGTTTCAAATTAATTTTATTAATAAAAAACTCCATAAAAACTTTCCACTTGCTAGTGGACCCCACACCAAAGTCTTTCTCCCATGCGCAGGTGATTGACTTGGGAGTAAAATAAGCTTATTTCTTAAACAAAAAATACCCCTACGTGAGTAGAAGGGCCATGAGAAAAGGCATTCAACAAAACTATTAAATACTTTGTCTCCTTCTTAAATTTCAAACTTAATAAAATCTGACAAGGCATTAATGCAAATAAACTTCTTCCAAAATGCAGCAAAAAGTCTTCCATGCGTACCTTGCTTGGCATGGGGAATATATGCATATTCTTGTTTAACAAAAATGCTTTTCCCTTGGGCTACGTGGGTTATGCATTGGGGACCATGTCCCCTTTGTTGGGTGGCCCAATGAAAACCCACGTACTTCCCACTTGTGATTTTCGGCCCCCCCCAGGAAATTTCCTTACTGTACATGTCCCATCATCCTTGGGGTACGTGGGGCCCATGTAGAAAGGGGAGGAAGGTTGATAGGATAGGCTAGTTAGCTAGGTAGTATAGGTTAGGTGTATGAGGTGGCACCTAGATAGATGGTAGGATCTTTTTTTAAATTGTGTAAAATGATGTTATTATATATATATTGGTATTTTGCATAATTGTTTAGAGATGAGTATTTATTTATTTAATTAATCTTATGTTCATTTTTTGACATCCCCCTTTCATAAATTTGTATATGTAAATTAAAAGGTTTGAGGGGTAAGAGGTCTAGGAGACATAGAGTAGTAGGTGTTATTATAGGAAGGGGTATCCTTTAGATGTAAACAAATATTCTATGTGGTAATTATGTAATCTTATTATTCCATATTCATTGATTCCTAACTACATTGGTAATCCTGATTAACAATAAGTTAAGAGGGAATTAGTGTCATATTGATTAGGGGTTATTTCAAATTGTAATTGAGGATCATGGGTTCAAGTATAGTGTTATTGGATTATATTACTAGTTAATAATCTAGGGTTATTAGAATTGAGTTAGGGGATTCTTTTTATTGGCATCTTCTTATAAACGTATATTTGGTTATGTTCGTAACACAAATGTTAGATCATATTAAGGGTATAGAGTTTAATTAGAGACTTAAATTGTTGTTAAGATATAGTATTTTTGGTGTAAATGGATTTAACTTTTAAAGTATCAATATATTAAGTTAATGTTTTATTTTGTTCATTAGGTAATCGATGTAAGCCAAACTAGCATTAATCAACATTAGGAATTTAGTCAATTAGCGAAATGATCCTTTAGATGATTGTTTCTTTTCATTATTGAACCAATTAGTTAATAAGGAAGTGATTACTGTTAACATGCAAATCATTAGTTGAACTATTTGTTAGTAAGAAAAGGGTTGGTGAATTGATAGATCAAGATTACTCGATGTGTGGCTCTAACCACTTTGATGATAATTATAGATTTTGATTATTAAATTCTATACTTGGTAACCAATGAAAACAATTATTATTATAACAACACCCTTGTTTAACTATTATTCAGATACGTGAATTAACATTAACTTTGACCCTAGAAAAGAATGGGCACATGTCGTTTGACATGAGGATCGAATTAAGAATGTTAGTATTATCATCCCTCATCTATGCTGATAATGAATTTAATGATCTAGGTATGCTTACACTGAATTAGTGGTTGGTCAATTATTATAAATTAGGAAGAAAACTTATGCCCTAGACACTCAAAATGCACCTTGAACATAAGTCCCTATGGAAACTGTATACACTAGGGTTCCCATTTTCGAGGTCTGACTCTTCTTACATTAGTTAACCACTTGATCCTAGATTGCACCCGACATAGCCGATGATGAATTACAACTAACCTTGTAGTCATCTCTTAACATTTCACCCTTTTTAAAATTAAAAAATTTTACGTTTTTGGATGTTTATTTATGGGCATGACAGCACACAAGAAATTTAAGGTATAACAAATGGATGTTAAGTCAACTTTTCTAAATGGAATACTAGAAGAGGAGGTTTACATAGAACAACCAGAAGGGTTTGATGATCCGAATCAGAAAGACATGCTATGTATACTGCATAAAGCTTTATATTGATTGAAGCAAGCACCAAGAGCATGGTATGAAAGGTTACATGCTTATCTTTTAAGTATTGGTTTTGTAAGAACTAGTGAAAACAACAATTTGTACATGAAAGGAGGATCAGATGATACAATTTTGATTGGTGAAATATTTGTGGATGATACAGTTTTTGGTGGACAAGATCATATTTGTAAATCTTTTTCTGATGAGATGAAAAAGGAGTTTGAAATGTCAATTTTTGGAGAGATTAAATTATTTCTATGCTTGCAGGTTATTCAGCAAAATGATGGAATTTCCATCACATAATCAAAGGACATTAAGGAAGTATTGAGAACATTTGGCATGGAAGATGCCAAATCAGTAGGAACATCGATGATTACATGCTACAAATTGACGAAAGATGATGAATCTATAGAGGTAAATCAGACATTGTACCGATCTATGATTGGTAAACTGATGTATGTAGTACATAGTAGGCCTAATATTGCACATGCAGTGGGGATTGTGGCTAGATTCTCTACCAATCCAAATGATTCACGTATGGTTGTAGTGAAAAGAATCTTGAGATACCTAAAGAAAATAGAGGATTATGGTTTATGGTATCCTAAGGAAGGAAAATTTGAACTACGAGTTTACACCGACGCAGATTGGGTTGGAAATATAGATGACAGAAAGAGAACAACCAGAAGAGAATTTTTCTTTGGTGGAAGACTTGTAACTTGGACAAGTAAGAAACAACCTTGTATTTCTCAGTCCACTACCAAAGTAGAATATGTTGCTACTGCTACAAACTGTTCAAACATTGCTTATATCAAACAAGTGTTGGAAGGGATGAATGAGGTAATCACTGAGCCGGTGATTATATATTGTGACAACACTAGTACAATAAATACTTCTAAGAATCTTGTAATGCATTCAAAGAAAAAACATATATCAATTAAGTATCACTACTTAAGAGAATAAGTACAGGAGAAGCAAATCAAACTGGAATATGTTGTACATCAAAAGAGAAACTTGCTGATATTTTTACCAAGCCTCTACTGAATGAAACTTTTGAATACTTGAGGACTAGACTTGGGTTTCGTCCCCTGTCTACCGGTCACTAATGTGATCTAGAGGTTGAATCAGCCTATTATTATTAGGATATCATTCATGTTGATGCAACATAGCTCACACTTTAGATTATGTCTAAAGTTGTGAAATATTTGAGGGACTAGAATAGAGAATTTTCGTATCAGTATATAGAGATATATTGTCTGTACCAAACAATAGAGAGTTAATTGGCTATTGCAGAGCTATATTTTTTATGTTTTTCTTTGGCATTGTTGTCAAAGGGAGAGATAAACAATATGAGAGATAAACAGAGAGATCAATGGAATATCTATCTAACGAATATTTGTTGCTGAGAACAAAAGGAATGTGAGAACTGGAAAGATCAAATTCACAGAGGAGAGTTTGCACATGTAATGTTGTTATGTAATTTAGTGATTAAACACATTAAAAATCAAGCTAGGGAGAGCTTACCGAGCTATATCATTTACTTACATAGTTATGGAATACATGTTTGGTATGTGTATGGCATATTTCATATTGCTTGTATTGCCATCGATGCCAAAGGGAGAGATTGATGAACTACAACTGATTGAATACCTGAATGACTTGAAGATCAGTGATTAGAGATCACCGAGTTACTAAAATGTTATGTAAGATAATTAAATCAGTTATTATGTTGTCATTGATGTCAACTAGTTTTGACAGTACTTATCATGTTAGTTACAAACATCTAAACATCTGTAAAAAGGAAGAAAAGATGAAGAACTGAGATATCTACATGGAGGAATATGGATATGACAGATGAGGATAAGGAATACTTTGGGTAACTTATTGATGAGTCTATGATCTCATAATGTTGACTTGATTATGTTGCATTAATCTATTATGAAGATGGAAGAAAAATTATACAAGGTAATGCAATCGGTAAATAAAGCACTTCAGTATACACCGAGCCAGTGTAGTGTATACCGAGTGATAGTATTATTCGAGCTTGTATTCACCAACGCATTTATTTGTTAACTGAGTATGGATGAAAGTATTAAATGATTAGTTTAGCTGACAAAAAATGATGCGCTGGAAATTTTTATGATTTCGAGATTGAGGATAAATTTTGTTATAAGATCCATGACTAATAAAATTCAGAGAAGATCTAAAGGATGGAATTGAAACGTGTTACTGAAACAACTACCGAGGAAGGTTTAAGAGGCAAAATCAATGAAGAAGGATAATCAGAAAAATCTGATGGTTGATATGAAAATGGTTTATCTATCTATTTAAGAGAAATAAGATATATTATTGAAACTATGCCGGGAGAAAGAAGACTGCAGTGATTTCATGTGAATACAGTTTCATGCATGCCTGATTAGACTAGTTGAAGGAGAACTAAACTGTAGAATAGTACCAAGCATCAGAGAGCTATTATCGAGTAAAAATAAGTTGAGGAAGTGAATTGAAATATTGATCAGAGGATTTGTATGGGCTTTGAATAGATCTGAATATCTGCAAAATTAAGTTGTATTGTAATCAAATCAACTACTATTTCAGTTTAACCATTGTTATAGAAAAATCTCCTAACTGAGTGGACTTAACCATCTTATGTTATGCCCCTATGTAATTCAAGGAATGTACATTGTTATCTTATTGACCCCATAGTGAATGCTAGTTGAAAGTTAACTATTAGTCTTAAAGCCTCTAATAAGGTCACACCTAATAGTGTGTTTGTAACCTTTAACATGGTTGGCTCTTCACCGAGCTCACTTCAGAAGAGTGAAAATTATTTTGGGTTACCGGTGCCAGGTGGTTTTTCACTTAACATGGTTTCCATGTTAAATCATTGTGTTATGTGTTTTTGTGATGATTTTTTTATTATCATACTTTACATATTGCATATTTGATTTGGTTGGTAATCACATTGAGTTATTTAACTGGTAATCTATAAAAGGCACAGACAATTTAGTAGTTTATGTTACCGAGCTGCAGAATTTGTTGAAATTGTTTTGAGTGTTACATCTTTGTAATTGGGACTAGGATAACTGATCTAATTGATTCACCCCCCCCCCCCCCCCCCCCCCCCTCTCAGTTATTCTAACACCATTAAGGTTTCTTTTCCTATACGAGATCCTACACTTTCTTCTTTATTATTCAAATTAGGACTGATAAGATCATTTACACTTTCTTCTAATATTTCCTTTTCCTTTTCTTGATCATTTTCCTTTTGAGTTTCACCAGCAAGAAATTCTTTCTGAATTCAGTGAGTCTCAACGAACCTTGGACTCAAAGGGTTTTCATTTGTCTTCTGATCACATTCCTCTTGAGAAACCTTTGGAATAGGAGAAACTTCCTCAGTTCCCTCTAGGATGGGGCCTATTTTTTCTTTCCGCTCCCGCTTCAAACCTATGAACTTTTCCTACATCTTCTATTTTTCCTTTTGTGCTTTCAAAGTACATTGTTTCGCCCAATGTCCTAATTTCTTACATAAGAAGCAAGCAAAGGGAGAGGATTCATATTCAACTTCTTGTATCCATTTACCCAGTTTTGAATTTATGGTAATGACTTGTGGAAGATCAACAGATTGTTGAGTGTTCACACAAATCCTGGCATAAACTTGTCTTGTCCTAGCCGCAGTCATCATATTTATAGAAAGAAGCTCACCAAAAGCACCAGTAAGACCTACAAAGATGTCCTCATGCTAATGCTCCAAATGCAAACCAGGAAGTCATACCCACACTGGAGATGTTACAAAGAAGTTATCATTATAGTCCAGATTAGTTGACCATTTTTGGAGTGACTAGAAAGATTTACCCATCATCCAAGGAACACCACACAACACTTTAGATAGATCTTCTTGGTTAGAGAACTCAAATGAAAAAAAATCTTTTGGCATTTCTTCAGTATCCATCTGACCTTTTAGCCTCCACTTCTTATCTGTGAAGGATCTAACTAGATCAATATTTGGTCTTGGTCCCATGAACTTTCCAACTAGATTTGAAGCCATTATAGATATTGTTTGATCTACTAACGGGTTCAGAATGAAGATTCCAAAAGCTCCCTTTTCTAGTTCAGATATGATATTCACCTCGAGGAAAGAGGATTTCCCGGAAGGTTTAATACCAAAAATACCCACCCATTTCCCTTTACCTGTAAGAGAAGAGAAACCACTTGGTTTTCCTCCATGAGGAAATAAGTGGGAAGTCTTAACTTCCCATCATCAGCCTTAGGACTAAAGAATTTTTATGCCTCTGACCACTTGGATGGACAAATATCCTTACTGGACGAAGCCAGAGGTGACCCGCCAGCCTTTTCCTCATCCCCTGACACTGAACTCACAGTGATTCTTGCATCCCCTATTGCAGATCTCGTAGCAAACCCTCCTTCTCCCAGTTTCCCGTCCGTGCTAAAATTTGAAAAACCCCATCCCTCTCCTTCCTTCATCGCAAAATTATTGAGTAAATCATGTTTAATAAATTATTGTGAGACATGCACTTTAATAAATTAATAATTTAACTATGTGCAGATTAAATTAAATTCTTTTATTTGTAATTATTAATAGTTTCTATGGTTATTAATTAATAATTAATTTTTATTTTTTATGATTATTAATATTAAATATGATATTGATCATTTATAAACCTTGTAAGACATTTAAGTATCATTTATAATTATACAAGTATAAATTCTACACCATGTATAGTGAGTTATATGTTATCAAATTTGTAGCTTCAATCATAGTTTTGTTTTATTTTATTTTATTTTATGTTCAGTAAGTCTAGCAAATGTGATTTCATATAGAAACATCTAATGGATCTAGGGGTTTCTGTAGTTTCTTAGGTTATCTTAAGGGTTATATATGTATCTCCGAGATTACACTTGCTTTCATTTTATAGTATATTCAATTACTTTAACTTTATAATATTGTAAAAATAAACTAAAGTATTTTAGAAAATTCTAGTTAATGAAATATACAATATATTTTTGTTTGGTTATACACTATATGAATTATGTGTTATGCCTTATCAATGTGTAAACAATATGACATCTCTATTTAAAACCTCCAATTAATTAGTGTTTATTCAAAGATTTCAAAAATTTTAAGAAAAAAAAAAGAGATATGAAAAATGTATTTTTTTTGTTTATGTTTTAAAGTTAAAAAATTTGTCATATACTTCAAGTTGTATTGTCATATATTTCTTTGCCTTTGACAGGGACGACAATGACCACATAATGACGGTTGAGGTGGCACACTTCATAGGCAAGCTGTGAGGCCTCACCCCAACCCATCATAGCACCTTGTTCTATCTGCATTTTGATACATTGGTGCACTTGTTGATTTATTCTGATAGAGACTCGAGATACTATATTTTGATGATGATTACTATACCATGTGGATCACCTTATGATGTGCATTAGAATTTAGAGTATGTTGAGATTTTGATTATGCATATTTAGTAGTGTGATTTTGATGGAAATAATGGATCATGTTTAAATTTGATTTCCCCATAGGTGACATGTCATGATGATTATGTAAGTGTGATGCTTAAACACTTTGAATGGAAAATTTGGATTCTGCATATAGCAATTAGAATTGAATTATGCATATTGATTATGTTGCTAAATTGAGAATTGAATATGTATATTTCATGTAATGTTATCATCTTGAACTACTGATGCTCGATGTGCAGTGTGCATGTAAGAGAACCATGGAAATTAATCGGAGAACCAAGGTTAAACATATGTGAATTGAGTAAGCCAAGGCTTAACCTGATATGGGATTAAAAGCCTCGTTGTAATGTGAACTCCTTGTAAATGTGGATTTTTGCATGTGTGTTATTGGTTAATTTCTTGTCGTCATCCAGGATGTGACTTTGGGTATGTAATGTGTAATCGTTAGTGTCACTTGACACTTGTTATGTGCATGTTTTAGTTCATCTTTGTTCTAGTCACTTTTAGAGACCAATAAGGGGTTCTAAGGGTCATTTTTGGCATAATTTAAGTACCTAATTGATAAGGGCATGGGTTAGGGAAGTTTTGAGCATGTCTAGAAATTCCTAGTGACTTTGGTAACCCACTTTATGATCCATTTACCCTTAACTTCGAAATTTGATAAGTCATGATCTCTACCCAACTCCACCCCCTTTTTTTTCAATCAAGCATTTATCATGGGGGGACAAGGAAAGACAACAAGGCCATAGAGTCAAGTCTACATTTATGGATGGATGGTGGGTAGAAATTTAGAGGCCTTTTTAGGGGCCCTTAGGAGATTTAGTGGGTGTTCACCCACTCTCTACATTTGGAGACATTAGGGTTTGGATTGAGGAAAGATAAGTGGATAAGCTCTTCTCAAATTTCCATTTCCATCACACTTGTGGAGGTTGGTTACTATGCTCATAGAAGCCTTTCTTCTTGTTCATTAGATTAGCTTGTATTTTTCTCTCTCATGCATATGAATCTTGGTTCTTGTTGTGACAATGTGTTGTAATGGAGGGATTTTGGGTTTTGATTTCATGGTTTGATCTTGTTTTTTTTTTTTGCTTGATTGAGGGAGTTCTTGTTTATGGGTGTGAGGCATTAATGCAAATTAACTTCTTTCCAAATGGCAGAAAAAAGTCTCCCATGCATACCTTGCTTGGCATAAGGAATATATGCATATTCTTATTCAAAAAACATGCATCTCCCTTGGGCTACGTGGGTGATGCATTGGGAACCATGTCCCTTTGTTGGGTGGCCCAATGAAAACTCACACAATCTTTCCACTTGTGAATTTTGCCCTCCCCTAGGAATTTCCTTATTGTCATGTCCCATCATCTTTGGGGTACGTGGGACCCATGTAGAAAGGGGAGGAAGGTTGATAGGATAGGCTAGTTAGCTAGGTAGTATAGGTTAGGTGTATGAGGTGGCACCTAGATAGATGGTAGGATTTGTTTTAAATTGTGTAAGATGATGTTATAATATATATATTGATATTTTGCATAATTGTTTAGAGATGAGTATTTATTTAATTAATCTTATGTTCATTTTATTTTTGACATTCTCCCCACATAAATTTGTATATGTAAATTAAAAGGGTTGAGGGGTAATAGGTGTAGGGGACATAGAGTAGTAGGTGTTAATATAGGAAGGGGTATCTTTTAGATGTAAATAAATATTCTATGTGGTAATTATTTAATATTCATTAATTCCTAACTGCATTAGTAATTCTGATTAACAATAAGTTAAGAAGGAATTAGTGTCATATTGTTTAGGGGATTATTTCAAATTTTAGTTGAGGAAACCTAGGATCCTGGGTTTAAGTATAGTGTTATTGGATTATATTACTAGTTAATAAGCTAGGGTTATTAGAGTTGAGTTAGGGGATTTCTTTTATTGGCATCTTCTTATAAATGTATATTTGAGTATGTTTGAAAACCCAATTGTTAGATCGCTTTAAGAGTATTGAGTTAAATAGGGACCTAATTGGTTATAGTATTTTTGGTGTAAATGGATTTAACTTTTAAAGTATCATATATATTAAGTTAATGTTTTATTTTATTCTTTAGGTAGTTGGTGAAAACAAGCCTAGCATTAATCAACATTAGGAATTTAGTCAATTGGCAAAATGATCCTTAAGATGATTGTTTCTTTTCATTATCGAACCAATTAGTTAATTAGGAAGAAGACTTATGCCCTAGACACTCGGAATGCACCTTGAACATAAGTCCCTATGGAAACTGTATACACTAGGGTTCCCATTTTTGAGGTCTGACTCTTCTTACATTAGTTAACCGCTTGATCCTAGATTTCACCTGGCATAGCCGGTGATGAATTACAACTAACCTTGTAGTCATCTCTTAGCATTTCACCCTTTTTAAAAAAAAAAAATTGTTACATTTTTGGATGTTTATTTTTGGGTATGACACAAGCTCGGTCGTCCACTCTCATGTAGGGAGTCAACGAAGATGATAATGGATGTTGACATCGACAGCGATGGAAAAATCCATTTTTAAAAAAAATTTGTAGCCACCATTACATCTACATCTATGGATTACTTCAAGGATCAATGCATTCAAAATATGGGTTTATATGTTCATATATGTAACTGACATTGTTGAGAAATATATATTTATGTCCATTGGCTACTTTGTGTTTAGAAAAATGAGTGTCTCTGAAAATATGTTAGTTTCATGTGTTTTTTGATAGGACAAATTTTAAAAGACCTCAAAAGTTTTCATAGAAACAAGTGCTACCTAGTGACTAGTACTTGCCTCATAGTATTGTAAATGTTGAAATAAAATTATTTATCATGAATTTAGAGATAGATTAAATAATAGTAATTTTAATTTAATAAATTTAATTTTTAAATTATTATTTTATAAATTATCATGAATTTAGAGATAGATTAAATAATAGTAATTTTAATTTAATAAATTTAATTTTTAAATTATTATTTTATAAATTATCATGAATTTAGAGATAGATTAAATAATATACTTAATATGTACAAATTTAATTAATTTACTAAATAATAAAAATATAATATAATTTAGATGACATAATTGTTATACCTTCTACATAGCCACTTATTAAACCACTAATTAACTCTTCCCTCATGCTTTCTTCGTCCTTTAATTCTTGAAAGGGATTTGAATCCGACTTGGTGTGAGTTGTCATTATTATTATAGGTTGTGATTAATTAGACATCTTTTTGTATTGATCTTTGTTATTTATGGGTTGTCCTTTGTTACATTGCAATACATATAGAGCTTCACTGTATCTCTTCAATCTTAATCTCGACTGCTTATTTTTTTTCTGTTGTTTTCTTTACCATTAGTCAGTGATTACCTGAAATGTTGGGTCGTCCTAGTTTCTTGGTGGGTGTGAGCTCACAAGTTGAATTATGTTCGTCATGTTCTTCTTTGCATATGGATTACTATCCCCAAAATTACAGGGTGTTGTTGGAAGTTGAAGATTGGGAAAAGCCTTTTTTAGGTTGCATTAAGGACGATATGCTTGCTTCTATTTTCTTATGTGATCACCTGCATATTCGTCGAGGTATACAGAGAATTATAGGTTTTGACATCCTCTTCCCACCTTGCAAATGCATCATCTATCCTTCGCAAATTATGTCAGTTTTCTCTCTCTAATGCCCTCAACCTGTTACAGTCCCCCTTTCACTTAGAGTTAATTACTGGTCGGTATGTTAAACCAGTATTCCTACAGGGAAATAAGATTAACAAAGCATGCCAAAAGTATGATTTGTGGGGAGGTGCTGCTCTTATTGGCGGTCTTTTTCATCATCATGCGGTGCTAAGTAACCATGGTGTTTACATGGTCCTTGAAAGTATTAAAAAAGCCCTTGAACGATAATCTTTTCATCTTGTGAAAGCCTCCTTGTATCAATTTGGTGATTTCTTGACTAAAGACTACGTTAACAATATCCATCAAGTAGTTTTTGTCATTCTAGACCTTTTAGAGCAAGATTCTACCCTCCACATTCCCTCATAGTCACTTGCTCCGTCACAGCCTAGCTCAGCCTTCGCTCAACCCATTCCTGATCTAAGTCTCAAGCTTGGTATTGTCGATGCTTCTATATGCTTCATGGAGGATTAATTATATGCTATGAAATTTTGAGCTCTCTTGGGTTTTTTGGTTTTGTGGTTTTCTTACTATGCAGATCATTCAAGGGTACTCAAAGTCTCCCTCTTCACAAAGGCCAAAGACTTCCTCCTCACAAAGGCTGGAATGAATACATATTTACTTTTTGGGTCTCTTTTCACTCCTGTGAATCTCTTCTATGTACTCTATGTATATTATCTTGATTCATATTGTTGTATTATTTGTATGCCTTCGGGCTTTTATGTAAAATGCCCAATGGGCCAGATATATTCTTAGCTTTTAGGGACAGTCGGGTTTCTTTTGAGAAACATATGTATTCAATGGAGGCTGTGAAAGGAGATTCCTTTTTTCTGTAACCCTCACAGTCTTCTTTCTCCCTTCTTTCTTCTATTTTACAGGGTCACGAACAAAGTTTTTCTTTCTGGTTCTATTCTCTGAGAGCCCGTTTTTTGAACCAGTTAAAAAAATGTAGAAAATATATTATTAATATAAATATATCAAGTGGCAATGCCACCTATGAAATATATATATATATATATATATAATTTAACATATAAATATAATATGCATTGTATATTTATTTGTCTGATTGATAAATGTCATCAAATTCTTGGGACCCGGTAGTGACTTTCTAATTAGCACTAATTCTTTTTAATATTGGGAAAAAATAGTTCAAAGGGGAAAAGCTTTAAAACTACTAATTTTGTAGTTATAAAAATGGCAACCAAAAAAATGCCTACAAATCCATTCCTATAACACAAAATGTTTTAAACCAATAAGATTTTTAGAAAATGATTTTAAAATCTATAAAATAAAAGAATTTACAAACTAACTTTAGATTTAGTTTTAAATGAAATAAATAATTAAAATTTAATTTTAAATGAAATAAATAATCAATTTTAATTGATAGAAAGTCAATTGATTAATAACTAACAAAAACTAAACTGAATACAATAGTATTGTCTAAATCACAAACGCTAATAACTATGAATTTAAGATATTAGAAACTTCAGTCCATAATATATTCAAGCTTACGTTTTGTCATTTTTAACCGCGCAAGGAGTAGTGGGAACCCATCTGTCATCCATCCATTGATGTGACTTAAAATGAATTGCAAGTAGAGAGTATTTGACCAGAGAATTTGATTTCGTTCAGGTTCAAGGACGAGGAAACAGTGATCAGAAAATCCAACGGTGCTCAACATCCTTTATTGAGTAATGTAAGTCGTCGATGGTCCCAATCAGCTCGGTTCATTTCATGTAAGGAACGGGAAAAATTGGATCACCCCTTTAAATGAGAACACCTTCCACCGTAATAATTAGAATTATTAAATATTATAAATAATTTTTATCTTTTAAATGAAAGTGGTCAACAAAATAGATGCATGTTTATGTTTAAGCTTAACGTGTCCTCTCAGCTTTTCTATTAGCAGCGTGAAAGACGGAAGTGGTAGGCTATATCGTCAAATCACGAAGCTTTCTCAATCGTATAAGACTTTAGGAGAGTAACTATTTCTTTGGCTTTTGTGACGACTTTAAAAGAGCCGTAACTATTTTGTGACTGCCACTAAGTTGAGTGGACGTGTCTGTCATGTATCGTTTTACTTTTTTTTTTTGGCCTCTTTTGCTCTTTAGGAGAAGTTTCCTCATAGAATTAATCTCCTTGAAGTTTCTGTCATAGAATTTCTTTCTTTAATTTTCTCCACCGTGCAACACTAAAACACATTCGCGTTTGTCTCAATGGCTATTATTGTTTTGCAGTCTATCACAACAATAATAGATAAGTATGGAAAATAATAGATCTTTCAAACAATATCTGTAGAAATAACTCCAGAATTAGGGTTGTTCATGTCAAAATTTCGTGCAGGTCGACTTAAATATGTGAAACTGTCAAACTGTCTTTATTATTTCTTTGTTTGCTGTCAAAGGAGGCACCAAAATTTCTTTGTTTGCTGTCAAACTGTCTTTATTATTTTGCTGGCTACGACGACCGACCTTCAAATTGAAATTGACTGAGCTTGTCTGCCATGCAATGTTACGTCATCTTGGAATTGACGTATAAGTGCAAGATTAAAATATATCCGCGTACCAAAAGCTGTGTTGGTGATTCCATATTTCTCTCTCTTTGCTCTTAATGTCAATGGTTATTATTATTTTGGAGGTTACGATGACTGACATTAAAAGTGAATGGATGTGTCTGGCGTGACAGATTTTCTTTTAATTATCTGTATTTTTATAATTCTTTTAATAAAATAAAGATAAATATCTATCATTTTTACTCTTAATAGTACATAAATTTGTTAATAGTTGTTTAATCACTTAAGTGAATGTACCTAATTAGAATGAGATATTATAGGGCCTGTTTGGGTGTTAGAATACCAAATGCTGGATATAGTCAATTCTGGAAGATGTTACAATTTTGGAAGATACATATCTTGAAAATGATTTTTGTAATATGTGTTGGAACCGTTTGGTTCACCCGGAAGATGACTGAGAAGGTGTATTTTCTGCGTTTGGGTGCCACAATTTGGAATTGGAATATGCACTGAATAAAGATTTATTTTATTGTTTAATTTCTTTGAATATAGTTAATTTATGATTTTTTGAAATGTAATTATGTTTTTGACATTTTGTAGGAGTTTTTTAATATTTATTTTATTTTTTTATGAAGGTTAATTTTATAATATTTTGAAATAAAATTATGTTTATAAGTTTTTTAAAATTTTAACATTTTGTATAAGTTTTTCTAATTTTTTATTTTATTTTCCTATACAAATTTATAAAATAACAAACTCCAAAATACATGTCTTTATAAACAAGCCATTGATTTTATTAATTATTTTTTTCAAAATGTTGCCAACCCAGCTCAATAGGAGCATCAGTAGGAAAGAACCGGGTGGAGAAAACCTTTGGTCTAACCCCAAAAAAGAAAATTTAATAAGATTACAAATAAATGGATGAGGCATTCCTCATTACATAATGCATATATGAAATTATAGCTAAATGAATGAGGCATTCCTCATTTACATAATGCAGATAGAGTGTTATAAATTTATAGTCCGATGAGTCTTTGACGCTCTTTCATGCCCCAACTCTTGTTTTTGTCTATGGACCATCCATACATAGAGCATACAACTACTTTGTGCTTTTGTTAGTAACACAATCCCTATAATATTTTAATGAATAAAAACATATAAATTGTAACCCCTAATGAAATACATTCAGGTGCTAACTTTTGTATGAGTTTTTAAAAAAAATCTTATTAATTATATTACCTTTAAGGCATCCTTTGATTTTTACCTGAATGATCCACACTTGTCAGGATCAAAACACGACCAATTGAATGAGTTCATACATGATATATCTTTGTTAACCTCAAAATTTCTCTACAAACCTGGGTTAGAATTCTACAAAGCAATGTCCAGTAAGAAAATTAACCAAGAAAACACTATATATGTTAAATCGTGCGAGTGATATAGCAAATTGGGGCTCACCTTAGCCATAAACATGAAAGGAAGAAAAATTATTGTAAAAAAGATGTAAACCATATATATGCGCACTTGAGGCAAAGAGAAGTTACGCCATATCCATATTAAATTTAAAATAAGTTACAATATGAAAATACTAATTGATTAATTCCTGAGCTCATCTTTGCATATGGTCGCAACAAAGATATGCGATTACAATATAGAGAAGGCATCCTAAAAATAGAATTTTGGCATTTGCCCCAGCCTGACACATTTTGCACTCAAATCCTTTATCACAGATAAGTGGAGATGGGCGGATAGATGCAAATAAGCTGTCACTGACCCAACTTAAGTATCTGCAACCATTATTTCCTTGTGATGCCCAATCTACATTAGTTCTTATAATATAATGAATAGTATTTACATTACAAACATTAAATATATACTAATTAGTAACCTTTTTTCTATTTGGGCAACACCAAAATTATCATCCAGGGTTGCTCTGTGTCTGTGAAGTCTTCAACACGCACTGCCCACAACCACATTGATAGTTTGGCACATTGACAAGAGCCATCGAGCCTATATCAATAATGCACCGCACCATCTTTACTACATTTATTACATAAATATTATAACATATAATCATATGATTATAATAATGATAACATATAATATCTATAATCATAAGATGTGAAGATATTATGCTAGCATGGAAAGATTGAAATTACAATTTCATAATCGTAGTGCTAAATTTTCACTTCATAGAAAGCAGATGGAAGATCTGATGTATGAGCTGATTGCCAATACCCAACTAAAAATGAGCATGCATGAATGTTGGTATAGCCTGAGAAACACTGTAATACAACTGGTACTTCTGTATAGTACAACATTCAGCTATAAATATGACCAGTTAAGGTACACTGTTTACTTTGTAATTCTATCAGTTCATGACTATTGTTCTATTGTAGATTCAAGTACTTACAAAATATTTGCAATCAATGGTTTTCGATGACATTCATGAGGTCCCCATATAATCTCATTTACTTTCACTTATCGGACTAAAGTTGAGGTCATCTTTCCAAAGAACTTAAGATATGTCATGAGTCATGACCCTTTTAGATAGTTGTATTGTAGCTTTGAGTGTTGGTGAGTTTTGTCCCACCATAGTTAAACATAACTATAGGTATGTTGTATCATATTGAAATTTTTGACCCTAAAAACCTTGGCCAAAGTTCAAAATTACATAATTAAATCAGCTATATTTAGAATTTTGATTGTCTTCGAATCCTTGGTATTGGACTCTATAAAGACCCATTTAGAATTGGATTCAATATGAGCCAATGTCCACTTTTTCCTCATGTTGATGCCTTAGTGATAGACCTAAATAAGTGTAAATGGTTCATTCAATCTATGAACTATTGTTGCACAACATACTATTCCATATAATTAACAGAAACCTCTCTCTGTGTCATTTTCAGAATGCCAATGCCAAACATCAAACCCAATGCACCAAACCTTTGTCAAAATACAATTGACAAACCATATGCTTTGCTAGGATAAACTCTAGTCTTTACCATATGGTGATTACTTGGTAATAGGATACCTCAAACACAAACCACTCCCTTCCTTAATGGCATCAAAAGTAATACCACTAAGCAACACAACACATAAAATAATTTTGGCAAGTGAACTGCTCTTACCAGCACGCTAAATCATGCACCTAGTAATGGCACATATTATTTCCTCTTATTTTGGTCACGATAAGAATTATACACCAGGAATCATGGAAAACAATCCACCTTAGCAACTATTTATTACACTAGCCTGGAAAACACATCCCCAACTTTATCTACAGTTGTGAACTCTTTTGCAAAATGAGTTCCAAGCATCTAATCTTCATGTACAAACCTCCTATTGTTTGAATTTAAATCATGAAATGTCAACACATAATGATACTTCACTTGGAAGTCATTAGCTAAACAAATCCTCGTGTCCTATTCTATTTATAGACCCATGACACTTTCCTACCAATGTCATTGACTAATTTCCTAAAAATGTCTATTATATACATGATAGTGATATCTAATGAGGCCACTCTTAACAAAAAATAGAGAAAATCTGTTAACAAATTCACATGTAGTTACAACACAGGAACTCTATTATTTGATCTCAATTCACTTCATGTTAAGAAATAATTATGATAGTATTTTTATGTTAAGAAGATAACAACTAAACAAATCTTCCTGTCCTATGGACCAAATTTCCTTTGAATATCACATAAACTATTTTCTACAAAATGACTCTCACACACACAAATATTACATGTAAAGGAAGACAATATTTAGAAAATTTAGGAAAACTGTTAACATATGCACTTGATTCTGCAACAATATATCAAGTAAACAAGACTTTTGACCCTAATACAAACAATTCCATATTTTAAGAAAATTATACTAAGATTTTTAGTTGAAAGTGTAGGAAAGAAAACCCATATTGAATATTTAAAAAAGGCAAACCCAGTTCAACTGGAGTTCCCAAAATGGCTTCATGTTTCAAAATAAAAAATACAGGCCTTTGCCAATAAATCCTAAAAGGTCATTGTACCTTCGCTAAGATCAAGGATTACTTTTAGTGCATTATACACATTACCTTCATCATTTACCAAATCAGATTTATCCATTTTCAGAGTCTCTCTAAGGCCTACACTTAGATCTCTGATCACTTCGCAGATCACTTCCAACGAACCTACCATGCTTCCCTTCTTTCTCTTTGGCCTCCTTGACGATGTTGAAGGGTTCTCTTTGCCACTTGCACTATATTGGTTCAATGTAGGTGTATCGATACCATCATCAACCAAATTAGTAGCAGTCTCAAAAGATGCAGTATTGATACCATGATAAGTGGCATCTTCCTCATCATTGAGATTGATAGCCTTGTTCATAAAATTCCCTTCTTTTGTCTCTTGAGTTGTTGTAGTTGTGGTTTCCTCAACTATGCCATTCCCAACAATGAAGGATAATTCATTGTAGTATTGAAACAGATGCCTCTTATACACTCTGGCATTTTTAAATTCCTTTCTCTGTATGATGACATAACAATTGAATTCATTATTTTTCTTTCATTAGTAAAAATGTTATATTCAACTCAAAAAGAGATTTTAAGACCATGTTACATTCAATAACTCATCTCAAACACTATCATCGACATCCATAGTTTGAGTACTCTCATTCCATGCTAAACTTCTTGTATTCTTCAAGTCTTTCATTATTCTATACCCTTGCTTCCAAGTTTTGAGCTTGTTCTTGAAGATATCCTTCGATAGGTTCATTTTCAACTCTGCATTGAACCTCCTTTCAATGACGGTCCAAGCTTCTTTTTTGAAACCCCCTTCAACTTTTTTTCCAAGTTGCACTTGCTCGTGGAGAAAGTCTAGAAACTTGCGTTCCATTTCTTTGGTCCACAAAACCTTCTTGTAAGAAGAAGTTGGATGGCCCACTTGAATTTCAGCATCCGTGTTCATCAATAGATCCGTGTAAGACATACCTAAGTTGCACACACCAACATGAAGAGCTTTGACAGAAACAAGTCACCTATGATGTCCACGATGGAAAAAAGATACTTTTCAATCAAATGAGAACAAAGATCCTATAAAACCATTGAAATTGTGGATAACTTGAACTTAGAAAACAAATAATAAAGCAAAATTTAAAATTCATGTAGCTATACATCATCAGTTCGAATCATAGCGATCCATCATGAAGTTGAGGAGGAAAGAATGTGAACAACAAGAGATTGCACACTTCTTTTGACAACACTAAATATGTCATAGCACAATGTTGATGATCATATCTTAATCTAAGTCAAGGATGAAAGATCAATTACAATATAAACAGATGCAAAGAGGCATATATGTAGATGTAAACAGATTAATGATGTCAATTGTAACATATCCAACAACAATAAACATGCCATAATAGAACTAAATATAACATGACAACACTAAATATGTCATACAACATTAAATATAACAACATTAAACATAACATGACAATATTAAATATAACATGACAACATTAAATATAACAACATTGAATATAACACGACAACACTAAATATGTCATAATGGCTTTTAATATAACATGAAAGCACTAAATATATGATAACAACACCAATATAAAATTAAGTCCTCAAATTTTAAGTAGATATATCAGTTTGTGAAAATTGTGAAATCTAACATTAAAGTTTAAACATTGTCATAGTAGTTATTCAACTAACTAAGATCGAGATCTGTAGTGTTCCCACATCCTTCTTGCTATTTCATCTTGAAATTTCCCCCAATCACCTCTTTCATGCTAGCTCAACCCATATGTCTCAAGCATTGGGACATCTATCTGATCACGACCATCTTCCTCTTCAATTTCTACATCGAATGGAAGGTTGTCCTCTATCGCAATAAAGTTGTGAAGTATGCAACATGCCAAAACAATCTTTGTTTGTGTCATGATTTGATTATACGTCGCATGCTTCAAGATAGGAAAACGCTACTTTAAAATCCCAAATGTATGCTCTATTACATTCTTGCGTTAGGAGTGTCGATGATTAAAAAAATATTGTGGTGTATTTATTGGGTTTTCTCTTGAAAACTCCTTTAGGTGGTAGCATGTGCACTGATAAGGTGCGAGAAATCCTGGTACATTTGGATATCCAACATTGACCAAATAATATTTACCTAAATAAAAATAAACTATATTGTTATTTATAATGTTGTGTTATTTTTCATATGCTTCACTATATAGTCATATTTTACATACCTGGGGGAACTACCACTGGATCCACTCTAGATAGAGTCGAACCTAGAACACGTCTATCTACAACAAACCCTTCCCAACCAAAAAGGATGTATTGAAACTTATAATCAAATGAATACACTCTCATAACATTATACGACAAGTTGCCTTTTCTATCACGATATTTAGCTTGTATGTTGACATCGACAGTGACTGGTATACATGATCCATGAATTTCTCCCACACAGTCTTGTAGTCAGAAAATTCATAATCTAATGAACACGCGATAATAGGATTACAACTCAATTAAACAAAATTGAACCACTAGGAGATATACCTTGAAGTATGGATCAAAACTATTCTTCCCAATGATTTCCCGAGGAGTGTTTGGACCAGGGGGTATAAAATAATCTGCATGGAGTGCTAAGATAGTCCTCAAGACCTTGTTGAAGTATCGGCTTACCATCTCTCCGGAGTGCCCAAAGTTATGGGCAATCTTATGATTCCTCAGATTGTGGCCAACGATATGGAGGAACATGACTAATTATTCTTCTAACATGAGGATTTTTGTATCTCTGATGCTTCCTTTTTGCCTTAAAATATTGGCTAGTTGAAAGAAGCATCGTCTACTCATGCGTATTTGGTCAAAGCAATCCGTCTCATTGGATTCGATAATACACTTATAAAAAGGAATTACATCTCTTTTGCGCTTACGCATATTTCAACTACCTTCTTTTGCAGACACTGCTATGGTTGTGGCAAGGGCGGCAAGAACAACTACAACAAGAGGAATGAATCTTGTCCTCTTGACAATCTCTCCTTAAAGTTTAATATCACCAATGAGATCAATCAATTACCTAAACATACCAACAAAACAATCACCAAACAACATAGGAGATGAACATAATACAAATCCATAAGAAAACACCCAACTCTAATGAAAGAACTAGTTGGCCAGTACAATGAGAAATACCATAAACATATAAAAATGTTAATCAAAGCTAGGAGAGAACTTATTAGGCACAACATCAAGGATTGAGACATCTCTTAAAATGATGGAAATAGAAAGGAGAATTTGAAATAGCACCTTTGTCCCTATAACAAAAGTTGGATTTGAGCCTGGAAAGAAAAAAACACATTCTAGATAAGCCAAGACGTAAGCCAGAAGTGTGTGTGAGAATTAAGATTAAAAAAATTAGTAGGAACATGGCACAATATTTTGTAATTGTGGCTTCATTTTTGCAGTCAAATAAGATATTTAAGTAGTTCTACCTACACAAGCATGCATAATATCCTTTTTGATGCATCATGGCTATTTAGTATTTGCTTCATCAATAATAAATTATAGAAATAGGGTTTGGGGTAAATTAGTGCTTAAATTTATCAGTCTCAACCTTCTATTGGTCTTAAAGGGGCTTCTTGGTGTTATGTATGTGGAGCTTAATCAAACTTATCCATGGGGTCAAGGGGCAGTGCTAAGAATGACTTAATAATATTATAATGTGTCAGCCATCTATTCTCTATTAGTCAGAGTATTTTTTGCCCTAATTTTGTTATGTCAAAAATACCTGTAAAAAGGGCTTAGGGTTTTGAGTTTCATTGTAAGACAGATTATTGTAGCCTCCTATGACGGTATTGAGTTGCAGGTTTCAGATTGTAATCATTGGATAATAATAAAGATATTGGACTCGCTGTTGGTGGACGTAGCCCAGGGATTGGGTGAACCACGTTAAATTCTATGTTATTGTGTTCTCTCTTGTTTGTTAATATTTGCATTTTCTGCTTATTATCCTAACACTTGGGCAAGTCTAGCTGCCATTGGAAGAATATTTTAAAATATGTTTGGAATGATGTCTTCTAAGAATTTTTGAAAAACTTCTATATATGTATAGAGAGAGATAGAGAGGTTTGTAGTATGAACATTTACTGTTAAATATCAAATAGTGTGTCATTGCTTAATTTTGCACTTGTTTAGAGAGAGAGAGAGAGGTTTGTAGTATGAACATTTACTATTCAACATCAAATAGTGTGACATTGCTTGTTTTCAATTCATTTACAAAATGTTTAATTTTGCACTTTCTCGATGCACATTTGCAGGATTCCTCTATATTACCATATAAAGCTTGCAATTCTTATTTGTCTACAACTTCTGTCTACTAATAAGTTCTTTTATTTTCCTACGCTTTTCTTTTCATTAATGCTTTATTCTTCTATATCAACATTCGTGTACTTCATCTTAATTCTTGGATTAGTATCACATATTAGTGCAAAAAAAGTTTTAGATTATGCTCGATTTATTGCGATGCTAATTTGGTATATACTAGGACTACAAATTTCAGTTTTAAATTCATGAAATTGTAACATCGTTTAGACATCTTAGTTAGGTCAATAATCATCAAGCAATCATTCTTTATTTTAAGGTAAATATGATTTATTCATTTGATTGAAAGTTGAGCATAATTGTTGTTATTGTCACAATAGTATATTTAAAATGTTTTGATAGACAAGTTGACATTCAGTAGCGATGTCACCACCTTCAAAAGTTGACAAGAAAAATAGTTGACTCCATCTTGTTACATACCTCTTACCTTGGCACAAATGACATGAAAAGTGTGATAAAAGAGAATTCATGAAAAGGAAGGGAAGCTAAAAGATACATCTCAGGATATAGTTGTTGGAGTTTTGGTTGGCTTGGATCTTGATTCAAAGGTAACACTAAAACATCCTACTTGTAATTCTCATTCAATGGAGAGCGATAATAAATTATGGAAGTATGAGAAAAATCATAAAAAATACTTCAAATTTTTTTTCAAGAGTTTGGTTAAAGGTGACAACCTAACTCAGTTTAAGAACATTGATATAAAGAAAGATTGGAGAAAGGGGATCCATTTCAGGCCTATTGGTGGCACCAATAGCAATAATTTTGAGATTCACCTGGTTATGTGGATGCTTACCCAACTACATGGTGGAATTAGCCATACACTCTGGACCCGGGAAGAGCATAGATTGGAAGAGGTTGTGGTGGCTTGGATTGTGCCAAGAATTCCACCTCTCTAATGGTAGCAATGAAATGTTTTTAAAAGTTTGAAAATTCAGATTCCTCTGAGCATAATCTCTAAAAGGTGGGGAGGATGATGTAACCACCCTTTTGTAATGAGTCTCCCACTCTTCAGCTAGTTTCTTTCGTTTCAATTGTTTTGAGTTTTGGTTTGTAACATCCTTTTCAGTAGTTGTTGTGATTTTATATTTGGGGCTTTCCCTTTTGTAGTCTACCAGTTTTTGGTCTTTTAGAAGTTTTTTTTCTCTGGACGTTTAGCTGTGGCTAAAATAAGAACTTACAGTGCTGCTGAAGAGAAGAAATAAAAGAGTGATCTTTCCACTTGCTAAATGGTTGTATACTTTATTTTTTTCTACATCCATCATGAGTTAATACTCCATATATAATGAATATTTGTAGAACTTAAAGAAGATGCTATGTTGCAGTTTGGCTATTCTATTTTTTTCCATTATTGGTTAGAGTAGAGTATATAATTTACAACCACATAGGTGGTCTACATCAGTTAATGAATTTTCCTTGTAGATAAGCGAAAAAATCTCCATAAAAATTCAAAAACTTTAATACCAAATCTATGCTCTATGAGTGCTTAGGTTTGCAATTGTCTTACCTCCTCCAATGAAACAATTATTGGCAACTAACTACTACAGCTAAGTCATAAAATATGGTTTGTTACAGCTCCTTAAGCAATGTCATAACATCAAATTGTGATGTACTAGTCAATTTTTAATAACTGTAAGCTCAAATTATGACTGCTAACTTCTACAAAATTTCATTTTATGTGGTTCCTTCAAAGAGTAGGATCATAAACCCAAATTCTAGATTGTTAACCTTTGTAAATAGCTATGATCTCAAATCCAGTCAAGTCAATCAAATGTAAGTATCTTACATATTCATTTGTTTAACACAAGAAAAATAATTAAGGAAAATTATAGTATTTGCAAATATGATCTAACTCCAATAATAACAATCAATATTGACTCTTCAGATCCCAATAAAGCGTGCAAATTCCACCACAAAGTTTTGGGTATAATCCAACACTTCTATTAAGCCTCTTGTTAAATACCCTGACTTATGTTATCTTAAAGGGAAAACCATATTAATTCTTTCCATAACAACTAAAATTTGAACCATGATTTATGATCTTTTTGGTCACTAAGGCCTGACCCTTCCACTCGAACACAATTTGACATCTTCATTGAGCCTTTCAACATGTAAGATTGGCTTTGGACCTCTTATTCATTGAGAAGTTTGTGTCGGACAAAATTCAAAGCCCAATTATTTGGATTTATTATAAAACCTGATAGCAAGGGAACCGGGGTAAGCTGAGCCTCAGATATGCATAGCATCACAAGCCCTCAAAATCTACTTATATACTTGATAATCATGTTATCAGTAGCATATATGGACTCAATGATATGCATGATGTCCAAGCACACATACAAATAACTATGCATTCTCTCAAATAAGAAAGGGTATTTGAGTGTGTATGTTTTTCTCCCAGTTATAAACTAGTGTGGGCATGGGTCATGACTATCTAGAATCCCAAACCGCCAAAGATATTGCTGGTAGTGGCTATATAAGGTCCAAATATTTGAAACTGAGAATAAAAAGAGTTGTATATGGTTATATTCACATGCATGGAGCTGCATAAGGCCAAATACATGCATTTGGAGCTTCTTTATTGCATTCTAGTCCACTAGATGGTCATTTTTTTGGCATTGTGCCTGCAGTTTACAAGCATTGGAATTATCCCTGGGATTGAGAAACCCAATTTAGTTGCTTAATTGAAGAAAAGAAGAATGATGATGTTAAGAAATTTAAGCTTTTTGGGTGAGTGAAACTCTAGTGACCTCATACAAGATCAAAATTGATGTTGGCATTATACCAGCATTCATTAGTCTAGAAAATAATGCAGGTAAATGTTGTTGTATTAGCACTGAATCAATACCCACATGTGAAAACATAATAAAAAAGAAATGATACCAATTACCACTGGTGCTCAATAGTGGAAAAGTGGAAAGGTGTTTCTTATGAGCATTAAGCCCAATACCCAAATGGAGTTCCTTCCTTGGCATACACTAATCATGTAGGGATTGATTATCAATGGTGGTGCGCAGGAAAAGAGGAGGCAAAATGACATATTTGGCAAAGAGTGGCGTTATAGACATTTGGCTTCCACCTCCATCTCATTATGTGGCTCCTAAAGGTAACCTTACTCTTGTGGGCTTTAGTTATTATCCTCTATGCAGTGATCCTCAAACGTATAGAGGAAGGAGGAAAAAAAAGGCTGATTAGTTGAGGTAACTCAAACCAGCGAGCTTAACTTGTAGCTTTTTTTAGCTCAATAAAATAACTCAAACCCTAGGAAACTACATATAATGTTAGTATTTCAAAACATCAATCACTCTAATAGGAAAAGAACAAGCAAAGAATAGGAAATAACAACAAAATAATAGGAAATAACAAGCAAATAATGATCTTGGGAGTGAAAAAATGATTAAAAATATTGCATACCTTGTGTTGATAACCTAAAAAAATCATTTAGGAGATTTGTTGCCAGCCAAATGCAAAAAAAAAAACTAGTGGAGGAGAACACTATCATTGTCTTAGCCGATTTGCAGAGAACGATGTCTTAGCCACTTTTCTCAAACACGGGGAAATAGAACAATGTCTTAGCCACTTTGTAGCTTCTTTGCAAACTATCTTCAATGAATAGGGAAAGTGAAGAATGCCCTAACACAGACCTCAAAATTTACTTTTCTTTGCACTTGGACCATACGGATTTAAAAAATATGGATTGTGAAAAGTGGAATTTGGCCCTCAAATTCCAATTCCACCTTTTCAAGTGGAAGATGCAAATGTCCATTTTGGGGCAAAATTGGAATTTTGAAATTCTAATTCCAATCTTTTTGGATGGACACAAACATGGAATTGACATTATCCAGAATTAGATAATCTCAATTCCAGTCTAATTCCAGCCCCCAAACAGGCCCATATAGAATAGTAAAGAGAGTAAGCTTAAAAAATAAACACCACCCTAAAACAAGTCAAACTAAAGTGACAAACAACAAATAAACTTAAAAAAACTAAATAATTAAATAAAGCAAAGCACTATTCATTTCAAACAAATTACTAATATCAAATAGTTTTTAATAATAAAAAGTTGAAGTTCAATTGATAAGAATAATAGTATGTTCCTTGATTATACCATCCATAAAAATTTAAAATACAATTTTTTTAAACAACTAAAAATCTTTCTTTTTTTCTCTATCAAATTCCAATCTACGAAACAACCTATATAATACCTTGAGCATACCATTCAAACAAAAAAGGTATGCAAGAAATTAAGAGAGGGACAAGATTTACCTCTCATTTTGATTTTGCTAAAATCATGATTCCTTCAAATTTATACAAAAAGATGAAGCAGATTCCCAAACACAATGCAAATTCAAACTTTTGAAGAAAAGGATTTGAGAATCCAATTTTTTCAAAAAGTAAGAATGAAAACAAAACTAAGTTTCTTTTCCTTTGGGCCATTTTATAATTTTCAATTTATTTATTCTCTTTTTTTTCTTAAATGAATTTTCTTTTTGTCAAAACGTATTTCATAAAAAAATAAAATGTTCAATTCATTATTTATGTTCAATCCATACATAACAATCACAATCCACCAATTTCAAAATTTTCAAGAAGAGTTTGAGAGTTCAATTTTTCCAAAATGCAAGAATGAAAATAAAACTAAATTTCTTTTCCTTTATGCAATCTCTCTAATTTTTAATTTATTTGTCATCTTTTAGTTTTAATTTACATTTCTTTTTCTTAAAAATTATTCCATATAAAAATAAAATTCTCAATTCATTATTTATGCTCAACCCATAACAATCACCACTCATTATAAAAGGATAAATTATGTTTACTCTACTTTTTCACAGCCACCATGCAATCTTCACCAAAGAACTATTAGATAAGCAATTCGAGGTATTCTCATTGACCAGATATGCCAGCAGTCTTCTGACCCATCTTGCCTCAAAAAATGCCATGCTCTGCTACAGGGCTCCAGCTAGGGCATGAAGGGACCCCCAACCGATGATTACGCCTGCAATAATTTCCAAAGATATTCGACCTAATGAGAATAGAGGAAGGTTGGGCAGTGAACAAATGTGCCCTAGGCCAGATGTTGAATCTAGGCAAGAAGATTTTAGGTGGGTTAAAGCCATAAATCACAAACAATCAAGAACAGTTTCTTTCCATCAATCATAGAAACTAGAAACACTTCTCCTACGAAATAATTTTGAGACTCTCAATGATTTTGAACTAAACACTAATCCTAAAAATTCCCCAAGGACATAAGTGTTGGAAAGAAAAACCCTTCTCTGAACCCAGTCTCTGGATAAACTTTATACTCCTCTACACAAACAAGGGATCTCCAATCAATCCGTACCCATTCATCAATCATCCCTAAACCCTAGAGTCCCTCCTTACTCTCCCCCCCACCATAGATTAGGTGTGAATTCTCCTCTAATCATTAAAGTCGAGGATGAAAGCATTGAGAGATCACAAAAATAGTTGAAGCAAAAGGGAGTCATTTTAAGATGGAATGGTTGTGGTGTCCCTGCATCCTCTATTGCACATTGGCTCAAAAAGAAACTCAAAAACCAAGCTAGTATTGCTCTTCTTACAGATGAATTTATTTTCATTTACTATTTTGATTTGAAGATTAAATATAAATTTCTGGAAAATAAAGGCCCTAAGTATTTACGACATGATTTTACGGTGTTAGATTGGTATCCACATTTTAATGCCAATAATATCCGAGGTATTGAAGTACCTAGGGTTGTCAGACTAACTAATATGCCGATGGAATGGTCTAATCCTAGAATTTTTAAACAGATAGGTAATAAGATAGGGCTTTTTGAAAGAACAATAGCTACCAAATATCCCAATGAGAAACAATTATCATAGTAAAAATGCATGTTTCGATAAAATCCCTTCCTTCGATTGTTATTCAGAGTAGTTCAAACAAGTTTCTATTAAATCCCATCATTATGACAGACATTGTCATAGATTATAAGCAAAAAATGAGAAACGTTGAGCCAACTCACCCCTTTCCTCTTCACCCAAGGATATTGCAATCCATCTTAATGAAGTAGGAGGGGGTCTTTCGATAAAGATCCCAACAATCCTACATGATGATAAAAATAAGATCAAGAGTTTCCAAGATTGTCAGAAACCTCTAAGTCTACCCCAATGCTTAAAATGGAGCATCAACCTTCGAGAGAGGCATCTCCCTACCTTGGAATAGTATCAAACATGGCTATAAATGGGGGAGATAGTTTTTTATTGTACAACGAACTAGATATTTCACATTTGCATAAAAACTTCATCTAGGTCTAGCTACATTTGATGTTTAACTATTTATTATATGACCAAAATAGATTTTGAGTTTATATATAACTTCTAATGGTGATATAAACATTTTTCTTAAAAAATTAATATAAGACATTAGTTATAATTCATTTTGCACTTTGTCTCAAAGGTTTTTTCTCATATTTTTAGGGGAAACAAGAAAACCATAAATGCACATTTTTTATCCAAAATTTTTAAATTTCCATCTAAGGGATGTAATTAGAATATTTTTAATTTGTACAAAAACATGATATATGGAACACGATGAGTTTAAACGCTTCTCCCACCACTTTTGTCATGCTTAGGGTTACACGTTGCCTCGTTGCCTAGGGCTCCTTCAGTGTTGTCGTTGCTTGTGCAGTCACTACCCTTGTCTGCAGCCCTTCCTTGGCTACTCAAGATCTTGTGGGGAATGTGGCTGGGTCCTTAGAGCAAGCTATTGATGCACCAGGCAAGGTTCGGTTCTCCTCTAAGGTGGTCGGGGTTGCCAACTCCCTTAGTGTTGTTGGTCCTTCTGTTCCTGTTGCTGACATTCTCAGATGCTCCCCCCAGCTTAAGCCTGCAACCTCTAGGCTATCAGCTTCCGGTCTTAGTAATGTCACCCCTCTCCGAGTTTCAAATCCCTTATCATCCATTTGGATGATGAGGTCATGAAAGATATTGATGCAGCATCTTCAGTCTTCAAGGACCATGGTCTTATCTGTAGGTTCAATGGCTTTTGGCCAAGCCTCCCAGATCTACATGCTTGGATCACCAACCAGTGGGAACCCATTATTTCAAGAATAGTTCACATTTTCCCTCTCATGAGGGGTTTTTTCATAGCAAAGTTTGAGGATCCAGCTAATAGGAAAAATATTTTTTGTGATCACTCTTTAGCTGGGACACTCAGTTCATGCTCATGATGAAGCCTTGGCACCCTGACTTTGATGCTTCTACAAAGACTTTCTCCAAGGTTCCCACTTGGGTGCGGCTCCCCAATCTCCCTCTTCACTTTTGGGTTGATTCTCTATTTGAGGCTATGGGGGAGGCTCTAGGAGACTTTCTGTTGGCTGATGAGGGATCAGATGATATTCGTCATTCTACATTTGCTAGGATTTTGGTGGATTTGGATTCTTCCAAGAGTCTCCCGAAAAAGATAAAGCTACAACATCCTAAAGGACCCTCGATTCAAACCTTGGATTATGAAGGCCTCCCCTTCAGATGTAGGAGATGTTTCAAACTAGTCATTTAGCTGGTTAGTGCAGATTGGAAAAGGTTTAAAAACTAGCTTCTTGGTGGAAGGGAGCCTCTTCCCATCATTACACTATTGCGAAGGCTTCAAATTCTCGAAGCTTTTCACAGGTTGTTTCTTCTTCTCAAGAGACTTTAGAGGCCCCTATGTCCCCTGTCTTTGTCGCTAGCTCTCCCCCGGGTGATGTTTATATCCCTGGTGTTTCTGTTCGGGCCTCTATTGGGGGTGAGGTGTATGTTTCTCTGCTAGATCACACTGGATCCACTACTACAAATTCTTCTCTCAACTCTGCTTCTCAGGATTCTGGCGGCCCTATTTTGGGACAACTTCTTGTTTCCCCTTTTTTGGGCGCCTCGATTCTTGACTCATCATCTTGGCAGGATTTGGCTAAGAATGGAGAAGATGGGTGGACTTCTGTTAAAGGAAAAAAAGGATCTAAACTTCTACCCTCTTTCGACATGTCCCTTCATTCTCAAAAGGGCAAGAAATAATCTTCCTCTACGGTTGGCAAGATCTTTCTTTGCTATCTGTTGTAAGTCTCAGGGCTGCTGATTTTAAATTGTATTATCTTTTTCACAACGGCTTCTTTTGTCTGGGTTCCAGTTTCCTTCTTATGGTACCATTTTTATCTCTAGGTTGTGGGAGCCTATTGTAAAACCCTCGCTATGGTCTAGATCTATCCTTCTTTGTGTGCTACTTTGAATATCTTTTTAGACCAAAATGTACATGGTTTTGGGGCCCCCTCAAAACCTGTTTTACTTAATAAAAACATGCTATATAAAATCTTTCAAACTATTGCAAGAAACTTTGAATTAATTTATGGATCATTAAGTAGAAACTATATTATTAAGGATAAATGGCATTTGTGGAGTGAGCTCTGCACAATGAAGCCAAGTATGTCAACCTCATTTGAAGGTTAGTTTTTGCAATACTATTAGGGTTTCATTTTAAGGTAGACTTAATGTTACATGATATTATTATTATGATCATTCATATTATTATTGTTTGAGCCTTTGTTATTCTATCATCAAGTTGAATTCATTGATGGTCATTATAAAATCTAATAATTTAAATTAGGATAACTTGATTCACACTACAATAGATAACACATATACTAGTTTACTATAGATAGCAATTATTATACTTTTTAATACATTTTTAACAATTTGTAAAGGGTTAATATTTAATAGGTAATTATATGTTGTTATATATTATTTACTTAAATTGAAGGCATTCGGGTAAGAGTTTGGATTTGGGGGCCAATTCCGTGGAAGGTCCGCGAGGGTGGAGAATTAGGAATACAAAACAGGCACTCGATTTTAAAAATCGGGTGCCTGTTTAGGTTCGGGAGCCCGATGCCGTTTAAAAAATCAGGTGCTCGTTTAAAAATTGAGTGCTCGTTTAGGCTTGGGCACCCAAAGCAAAATGGGGTGCCCGATTTGTTCAAAATGGGTGCCCGATTTGAACAAATCGGGTGCTTGTTCAAATCGGGTGCCTGTTTTGAAAATCTATAGATATTTTTTTTAAAACAAAATTTTTTGTCATTTTCATCGAACAACAAAAATGGGATCACATTGTGGTACAGCTCGGCGCCAGGTTTAGCTTCCCCTGTCGACCCCATCTGCCGATTTTCTTCATCTGTCCAAGTACAGGACTATTCTTTTTGATTATTGTTTAATGATTTTTGGTCTTTAGAAATTGTAGTTTCACGTTATATTTAGTTTTAAAACATAGTTTAATGTTATTTTCAAATTATTGCATAAATTTAATTATATTTTATCTTTCAAACTTGTAATTATTTTTTATCAATTTACTTTGTAAATTACCGGTACTAAAGTAGAAAACTAGTAAACTTTAGGTATACAAAATTACATTGCAAAACCCTACATAGAAAATCAAAACCCTAGATAATAAACAAAACGTAAACCTAGATAAAAAATTAATTTATGAAACCCTAAACTTAGAAAATTGAAATATAAATTAGAAAACCAAAACATAAATTTAAAAACATAGACATACACTCTCTCTCCTCCTCTCTCTCCTCTCTCACTCTCTCCCTCCTCTCTCTCTCTCTCCCTCTCTCTCTCTCCTCTCTCTCTCTACTCTATCTATCTATCTATCTATCTATCTATCTTTGTCTCTGTCTCTCTCTATCTCTGTCTCTATCTCTGTCTCTGTCTCTGTCTCTGTCTCTCTCCTCTCCCCTCCTCTCTGTCTCTGTCTCTGTCTCTGTCTCTCTCTGTCTCTCTATCTCTCTCTGTCTCTCTCTCTCTCTCTGTCTCTGTCTCTCTCTCTCTCTCCTCTCTCTCTCTCTCTCTCTCCTCTCTCTCTCTCTCTCCTCTCTCTCTCTCTCTCTCTCTCTCTCCATCTCTCTCTCTCTCTCTCTCTCTCCTCCTCTCTCTCTCTCTCTCTCTCTCTCTCTCTCTCTCTCTCTCTCCCTCTCTCCTCTCTCTCAAGTTTTGATTATTTAAGTCATTCAAGTTATAAGGTAAAATATATTTTACAGTATGTTAATTGTAAATTATCATGTTTTTATTTTTACACAAATTGGCAATCTGGATGATTTTCACGTTGATGAGCTTATAGGTCAGCATGCACCATCTCCTTGTCCTCCACCTCCCCCTCCACCCCCGCCTCCACCTCCACCTCCACCTCCACCTAGAGGGCTCAAAGATAATATTAGGAGAAATGTGGAGGAGATCATGAGAGACATAAACATTTTTAGAAATGATCCCTATCCATCTATCCAGCTACTACACCTTGCAGAAGACATAAACAAGTTGTATTGCTAATGGACAGTCACTCTAAAGACAACATGATAATGTACACTCACTGTAAGGACAGTCACAAATGAGGACATCTCACAGTGACTGTCCCTTGTGTAATTGCCACTTGAATGTATTGCTATTGAACCACATTTATGCTTTTCTTCTTCAACAAATGAGGACCAATCACTCTAAAGACAACATTATAATGTACACTCACTATAAGGACTGTCATAAATGAGGACATCTCACAGTGACTGTCCCTTGTGTAATTGCCACTTGAATGTATTGCTATTGAACCACATTTATGCTTTTCTTCTTCAACAAATGAGGACAATCACTCTAAAGACAACATGATAATGTACACTCACTGTAAGTGTACATTATCATGTTGTCTTTACAGTGACTACCCTCATTCAAGTGGCAATTACACAAGGGATAGTCACTATGAGAACTTCTCATTTTGTGAAATTACACAAGGTACTTTCTTGTCTACATATGTTGTATACTCAACCTGCAACTCTATTCTTATGCATTATAGTTGGGTGTTTTCTTATGTTGTTTCGTGATTGTTTTTGTTGGTATTTTTAGGTAATTCAATGGATCTCATTGATGATATTGATGATGAGATGATATTGAAATAGAAGGAGAGATTATGAGGAGGGACAAGAGTCTTGCCTATTGTTGTAATTGTCTTGCCACCCTTGTCGTGTCCATAGCGGAGTGTATAAAAGAAGGTAGTCAAAATATGCATAAGCGCACAAGAGATGCAATTCCTTTTTATAAGCATGTTATCAACTCCAATGAGATGGATTGCCATGACCAAATATGCATGACTAGATGATCCTTCTTTAAACTAGCCAATATTTTAAGGCAAAAAGGAAGCATCAGAGATACATAATTCCTCACGTTTCGAGAACAATTAGTCATGTTCCTCCATACTCTGGCCACAATCTGAGGAATCGTAAGATTGCCCATAACTTTGGGCACTTTGGAGAGACGGTAAGCCGATACTTCCACAAGGTCTTGAGGGCTATCTTAGCGCTCCATTCGGATTATTTTATACCCCCTGGTCCAAACACTCCTCAGGAAATCAGTGGAAGACCCGTTTTGATCCATTCTTCAAGGTATATCTCCCAGTCATTTAATTTTGTTTAGAGTTGTAATCCTATTATTGCGTGTTCATTAGACCTATGATTTATTTGACTATAGGACTGTGTGGGAGCAATGGATGGATCGCATATACCAGTCATTGTCGATGTCAACCTGCAAGCTAAATATCGTGAAAGAAAAGGCAACTTGTCGCAAAATGTTATGGGAGTGTGTTCATTTGATTATAAGTTTCAATACATCCTTGCTGGTTGGGAAGGGTCTGCTGCAGATAGTCGTGTTCTAGCTTCGGCTCTATCTAGAGCCAATCCATTGGTAGTTCCCCCAGGTTTGTAAAATATAATTATATTATTGAAGCATACAAAAATAAGACAACATTATGACAATGACATTTTGTTTTGTTTAGGTAAATATTATTTGGTCGATGCTGGATATACAAATGTACCAGGATTTCTCATGCCTTATCAGTGCACACGCTACCACCTAAAGGAGTTTCCAAGAGCAAACCCAATAAACACCCCACGAGAGTTGTTTAATCATCCACACTCCTCGCTTAGGAATGTAATAGAGCATACATTTGGGATTTTGAAGCAACGTTTTCCTATATTGAAGCATGCGACGTCTTATCAAATCAAGACACAAACACATATTGTTTTGGCATGTTGCATACTTCACAACTTCATTACGATAGAGGACGGCCTTCCATCTGAGGTAGAATTTGAAGAGGAAGATGGTCGTGATGGGATAGATGTACTAGTGCTTGAGACATATGGGTTGAGCCAGCGTGAAAGAGATGATTGGGCCAATTTTTTAGATGAAATAGCAAGAAGGATGTGGCAAGACTATAGATCCCGATCTTAGTCAGTTGAATAACTTTTATGGCAGTGTTTAAACTAATGTCAGATTTCATAAATTTCACAAACTGATACTATACATTAATAAAAGCCGTTATGCCATATTTAGTGTTGTCATGTTATATTCAATGCTGTTATATTTAATGTTGTCATATTATATTTAATATTCTCATGTTATGTTTAATGTTGCTATATTTTATATTTAATATTGTCATGGTATATTTAATATTGTCATGTTATGTTTAATGCTGCTATATTTAATGTTGTCATGTTATATTTAATATTGTCATGTTATGTTTAATGTTGCTATATTTAATGTTTACATCAGGTATGTCTAGGGATGTAAACAAGGACAGTCACAAATGAGGACATCTCACAGTGACTGTCCCTTGTGTAATTGCCACTTGAATGTATTGCTATTGAACCACATTAATGCTTTTCTTCTTCAACAAATGAGGATAGTCACACAAGGGACAGTCACTGTGAGATGTCCTCATTTGTGTTAAGGACAGTCACACATGAGGACAGTCACTGTAAAGACAACATGATAATGTACACTCACTATAAGATGTCCTCATTTGTGACTGTCCTTACAGTGAGTGTACATTATCATGTTGTCTTTAGAGTGACTGTCCTCATTTGTGACTATCCTTACAGTGACTGTACATTATCATGTTGTCTTTAGAGTGACTGTCCTCATTTGTGACTATCCTTACAGTGACTGTACATTATCATGTTGTGCGTGCATAAGGTATGTCTATGGATGGTGACGTTCAAGTTATCCAGGCAACTTCTTCTTCCAAGAAGGTGTTCTGGACAAAAGAGATGGAATGCAAGTTGCTAGACTTGCTACAAGAGCAAGTGCAGCTTGGAAAGAAAGCTGAAGGGGGTTTCAAGAAAGAGGCTTGGACAACCATCGAAAGGAGGTTCAATAATGAGATGAAAATGAAGCTATCGAAGGAAAACTTCGAGAACAAGCTAAAAACTTGGAAACAAGGGTATAGAGTTATGAAAGACTTGAGGAATACAAGCGGCTTAGCTTGGAATGAGACTACCCAAACTATGGATGCTGATGATTGTGTTTGGGACGAGTTGTTGAAGGTAACATGGTCTTCAAATCTCCTTTTAAGTTGAATATATCTTTTTAAGTAATGAAGGACCAATAATGAATTCAATTGTTATGCCATGATACAGAGAAAGGAATTTAAAAATGCCAGAATGTATAAGAGGCAGCCATTTCAATACTACAATGAATTATCCTGTATTGTTGGGAATGACATAGCTGAGGGCATTGCAGCTACAACAGCTCAAGAGATGGAGGAGGATTTCATTGATGATGAAGATTTCAGTTATCATGGTATGGATAATGCATGTTTTGAGACTGCTGCTGATTTGGCTAATGATGATAACAAATCTATTGATACACCTACATCGAGCCAATCTACTGCAAGCGGCAAAGATAACCCTTCAACATTGTCAAGGAGGCCAAAGAGGAGGAGGCGAACATTGGCAGGTTCGTTGGATTCTATTTGTGAAGTGATCAAAGATCTGTCTGTAGGCCTTGCACAACCTCTGAAAGTGGATAAATCATCTAGTTTGAGAAATGAGGCAGCGGAGTTGTATAAAGCACTTAAAGCAATCCTTGGCCTTCGCGACTCTACTATAATTGAAGCATACAAAAATTTAATGCATGATCCACAATCAGCCGCATTGGTCTTGACAATGGATGAAGGGGAGAGAATCCAATATATGATATTGAAGTTTGGACTTTAGTTGATTGATGTTTATTAGGTCTTCTGTTTAAAATCAAAACTAACTAATGTTTCTTAACAGTTTGTGAAATTTTCCATGTTGCTAAACAAATTGTGAAATCTGCGGTTACAATCTCAATGTTGCTAAATAGTTTGTGAAATCTGCCATTTATAATCTCATTTGTGAAATGTTGCTTTTTGATACCATTTCACTTTTTTGGGCAATGCTTGAAGTGCCTTTATTATTTTTGTATGTAATTACTGATTGTTAACTGTTTCAGGATCATTTACACATTAGGTTATAAATAATTTGTATTCTCTGATGTGGATTAAATGGCTGCATAGAATATAGTTTTGAGTTCTCTACTCTGGATTAATTTGTATCCTCTGTTGTGGGTTAAATGGACTTGATTTGCTATGGTTTTGAGTAGGCCCTAGGACTGCAGTACTAATCACAGTGAATAATAGGGCAGTTTGATGGATTCGCGCATTTAGTTTTTGAAAACTTGATCTCATGATGTTGTAAAGGGATTGAGGATGTTTGGCAATGGTCATTGAAACCTTCTATAGTATTGGAATGCAAGGAAAGGAGTTTTGAGTCTTGTTTTGACCACTGTTATGTCATAAATCAGTGATCCATTGTGTTTTTATTCCAATCAGTGATCTCTTTTTTGTTCTATCATAAATCAATGATCCATTGTATTACACGCCTTGTAAATGTTTTAGATCATTTCCAATAGTAGGTATCAAGAGGATCGGTGGAATAGCAACTGTTTGTATGCATTATTGTAATGTTGTGTGGCAGTCAGTAGATAATAAATGTATGTCCCTATAGATTGAACACTAATGTTTGAGTCTTCCTTGACGAGAAAATGCTTGAGAAGTATAATATTTACTTATCTATTGTCAAGGCATCTAGAAGAAACTAATTCCCTGAAGATCTTAAGGTGATTTGTCAGATGACTGTGACCAGGCAGATGGTATGTTGACAGTCCACAGATGGAAGTGTCTTGTTCAATGATCTTTCTCTCCATTAAGACTATGTAATGTAGTATGAAGATATTTGATAGAATGAATGGAATGTCATTGGTTTAAGTTGAACTACTAATCCCTTTTCAAGTGTTGAGAGTTGTGTTGAAGGGTTGTGATCAGTCACTTGTTGACAGAACCTAATAGACTTTTGGAGCATGATGTGTATCAGTTTAGAGTCTTAGACAGTGGAAAGACCACTGACACAAAGATATTGTGTGTTGAGCCTAATGAACAAGTGAAGTTATTGTCATCATTGATAGTGATTGTCAAAAGAATAGAGATTAATATTGTTAGATGCCTCTTGAGTTAAGTTGAAGTTCTTGAACTTAGTTTGGGTCAATAGCACCCTTGAATGGTTACAATAGATTCCACAATCTCCTTGACAGCTAGCAGCTAGTTCCATATTAAATTTTAGAATATTCTTCATTGTTATGGAGGTCCATTTCTTCTCTTGTTGATGCATATTAAATTTCAAAATATACATTTTATTGGGAGGATCCATTTTGCCCACTTCTTTTGTCATAATGCATTGTTGACATGACAATATTACATATAACATGACAACATTAAATATAACACGACAACACTACAATATGTCATAACTCATTATGGTTGATTCAGCCTTGCAATTTTTTGTTTTTCTCAATGAATTTTGTTTAATTTTGGGATTGTTGATATAGGTGCATTATTGATATCGCTTTGATGGCTCTTCTCAATGTGCCAAGCTGTCCATGTGGTGGTGGGCAGTGCCAGTTGAAGATTTCACGGACAATGGACAACCCTAGACGACAATATTGGTGTTGTCCAAACAGAAAAAAGGTTGCTAATGTGTATATATTTAATGTTTGTAATGTAAATACTATTAATTATATTTAATATTTGTAATGTAAATACTATTCATTATATTATAAAAATTAATGTAGATTGGGCATCACAAGGCTATCATGATTGTGGATACTTTAGGTGGGTCGATGACAACCCATCTACATCTATCCGCCCATCTCCAGTCATCCATAATCCAGACATCCGCCCATCTCCACTCATCCACAATCCAGGATTTGAGTGCAAAAGTTGTCAAGCTAGGGCAAATGAAATTATATTTTTACGATGCCTTCTTTGTATTATAATCACATATCTTTTTTCCGACCATATGCGGAGATGAGCTCAAGAATTAGTCAGTTTTGTATTTTGATTTGTAATATGCAGAGATGAGCTCAGGAATTAGTCAGTTTTGTATTTTGATATTGTAATATGTGGAGATGAGCTCATGAATTAGTTAGTTTTGTATTTTGATATTGTAACTAAATATTTTAATATGGATATGGCGTAACTCCTCTTTGCCCCAAGTGAGCATATATATGGTCCACATATTTTTTCACAATAATTTTTCATGTTTATGGCTTAGATGAGCCCAAATCTACTATCAGTCACATGATTTAACGTTGTTTTCGTGGTTATTGCTTTGTAGAATTCTAACCTAGGTTTGTAGAGGAATTTTGAGGTTAACAGAGATATATCATGTATAAACTCATTTAATTGGTCATGTTTTGATCTTGACAAGCGTGGATCATTCAGGTAAGAATCAAAGGAGGTCATAGAAGGTAATAATAATTAATAAAATTTAAAAAAAAAACTCATACAAAAGTGAGCAATTGAATGTACTTCATTGGTGTACTAACAAAAGCACAAAGTAGTTGTATGTTCTATGTATGCAGTGCCTAGAGACAAAAACAAGAGTTCGGGCATGACAGAGTGTCAAAGACTCATCGGACTAAATTATAACATTGTATCTGCATTATGTAAAATGAGGAATGCCTCATTCAAGTTGTAACATTGTATTTGCATTATGTAAAATGAGGAATGCCTCATTCATGTTGTAATTTTATATCAGCTCATGACTTTGTGGGGCTAGACCGGAGGTTTTCTCCACTCGGCTCTTTCCTATCGGTGCTCCTATTGAGCTGGGTTGACAACATTTTGTAAAAAATAAATAATAAAATAAATGACTTGTTTATAAATTTGTGTATTTTGGGTCTACATATTTTATAAATTTGTATAGGATTTTTTTTTTTTATAAAAAAGTTATACAAAATGTTAAAATTTTTATAAACTTATAAACATAATTTTATTTCAAAATATTATAAATATTCAAAATCGCATACAAATGAAATAAAATAAGTATTCAAAAAGAAAATAAAATATTATAATATTATTTTATTGCAAAAATAAAATAAATATTTAAAAACAAAATAAAATATTATAATATTATTTTATTGCAAAAATAAAATAAATATTCAAAAACACGAACAAAATGTGAAAAACATCATAACATTTGAAAAAATCACAAATTGTTATAAAGAAATTAAAAACAAATTCTCATTCAGTGCATATTCCAATTCCAAAATGCGGCACCCAAACGTGAAAAATACATCTTCTCGGTCATCTTCTAGGTGCGTCCAAACGGGTTGAACACATATTCCAGATATCATTTTGAGGATATGATATTCCAGAATTGCAGCATATTCCAGAATTGACTATATCCGGCATTCCGTATGCCTGCGTCCAAACAGACCCAACAAAGATTTTCAATGCATTGATGTGACTAATTATTAATATTTATTAATTAAATTAAAAATCACAAAACAGTGATTTTGTGATTTTTAATTTAATTAATAAATGTTAATAATTGATCACGTCAGTACATATTTTCGGCTGTTTAGCCAAGTGTCTACATTTCACCTAGATAATGTGGGATAGGAAAGTGATACATTGTCAAATCGTCACCAGCTGCTTTCTGAGTGATGAGAAGTTAAAGGTACGATAGCGTTAGTATCACGCAAACCTTTGAAAAAAGCTATATAAAAATAACCCAAAATGAACGCTTGTCAGGCCAAAGGACTTTCAAGTGCTCTCCAACGTGCAAGACTTTAGAAGAGGACCAAAATTTCTCCAAAAGTTATTTTGTCGTGCTAATTAAACTGCCTCATTCAGAAGTTTTCGGGCTCCATTTCTCTTTCGGGGGAGTTTCCGCATTATAATTTCTCTTCATATTTTCTCCACCGTGCAAGACTCCAATATATTGTCTGGTGATTCCACATTTTCCTCTGAATGTCAATCGTTATTTATTATTTTGCAGGCTATCAGTATGACTGACATTAAAATTAAGTTGACCTGTCTGTCGTGCAATTGTGTCAGACATATCGGTAAGATTTTAATGGCCTCCTCTTGGGTAAAAGTCTATTGGAAAAATATGTCGGTCACTTAATATAAGAAATGCACACGGAACCCTTTGAATGCAATCGTGTACAATAGCGTTCATATCACGACAACCAAACAAATATTTTCCAAATTATAATTTCATGTATCCATAATATAATTTCAGTTTGCATGCTACGACAACTGACTTCATAAGCATGTTAAAATTGACAGGCCGTGTATGCTACGCAATACGGACGCCCAGCAGCTATTCACATCTCCTCCATCCACGCATCCAGCTAACGTATTGCACATATTCTGCGTACAAATGACGGGGCAGACTTGAAAGTTCACAAACATCGGCGTTGGAAGTAAATGCTACCTTTTTTATGACTCGTTGAGTCTTTGAAGTGGACTTAGATGAAAAAGTAGTTTAAGTGAATTTTAATAAAATATAATGCGATATATACTACCCAGTCTTACAACATATATTGTCATGTTTCATTAAGTGTCATGTTTGATCTCTTGAACATATGTTGTTTATATGTAATTTCTATTTTACTAGACTTATTTTCACAATTTTGATTGCCTTTTTTCTTTTGCTTCATTCAATAAAAAAACTATTTCAATGTAAAATTGTAAATAATTTTTTAAAAATATATTATTATTAAAAAGTTTTGGGATAATTTTTTTTTAAATGTTAGTAATTAGAAAAATATATTACATTTGATACTATTTTGTATGTCTACTTGATATTAAAAAGAAATAGAATTTTTAAGAGTCTAATTAAATTGCAATGTAATTTTATTTTTGTTAATTACAATATTAATAATATTATAAATTTGTAAAACATATTATGGATTTAATTTATTTTTCAAAATATTTTGATTAAATTTGATATTTTTAGATTTTCTACTAAAAATATATTTATACATAATTTATTAATATTTTGTCTATTTTTATATGTTTATGGTATAATTTAGTAGATATGTATTTTTGGCGTAACCAATCCTTTTTTAGCTTTCTTGATAGATACTAAATATTAATTATTGATATTAACTATAATATGCATATTAATATTAGAATTTAATAGATTATAAAAAAAACTTAAACATATATAATTAAAATTTAATATTTATATTTAAATTAAAAATGAATAAGTGAGATAATTTAAAATGAGATGAATATATGTTCTTATACTATGAATAAATGTTTCATAGATAATGCAAAAATCAACTTTCTAATTACATTTAAAAATAAACTTTTCAAGATCTCGTTCATCTCTCATCATGTAACATTTTCTTCCAACAGAGCAAGCGAGTGGGAAAGGGAGTGGGATGAGAAATTCAAACAGTGATGCAAAGGGGAAGCACACAGAGATGTGGAAGATGATGGGATAATGTATGCAACAGTTTGTTCAATTCCAAATGAAGGACTCCTTTTTGTTTCTTTGTAGGATGTTTTAAAGTTGTTCCATTATTGGACCTGGCTTTGGATGGAGGCAATATTTCCTTTTCTTTGGTTGTCCTTCTCGAGCCATTTGCAGTGGATGTTGTCTTCTTTAGAGTGGTGGTCTACGTCTACCATTTTTTGGTTGTTCTAGGGCATGGGTATTGTTTTGTGACAAGTTTCACTATGAATTCAATTGGATACCATGTTTGGAGGAAGTCTACACACTATCCTATCGCGCTTTTTTGGGTTTGGGGTGCCTCATGTGTTTTCTTTCCTTCTACTATGGAGACATCCTTGGAGTGCCTTACATGGAGGGTCACTGTGGTTGGGTTGTGTTGATGTGAGTTTTGTACCACTACATAACATATAGCAATTGAAATACTTGATACAGCGTATCAAACACTCAACCCTCTCTTGAAAAGTATATAAGAATACTCCAAGGTTCCTTACACCTGTGGATACTAACTCAGTTATAAAATGTGATCTGCTGGTAATCACTTCGGCGGGCTTACGTTGTTCATTCCAAGAAACTTGGTGGTGCTTTGCTTTTCAAACATTCTCAAATGATTTTCTATTTATATCACTTCCAACTTTTCTCTTCAAACTTTTCAAACTTCAACTTCCAAACTTCAACTACTAAGCTATTGATTACTTCTACTACTACTCCTATTGAATGGAAAGATTGGCAAATGGACGGGGATCAAACCAAATGAAAGCTTGCTAGTGGCGCTACCTCCATCGATGCAATGATTCTAAGGGGATATTCTTAGGATTTTCACACTAACACCTATCTTCCAACCCAACTTGAAGTACAAGCGGAAAGATAAAATGCAAGTAGAACTTGGGAGCAATTGACTAGATTACCACACAAGGCTCCTTGACAAGCCGCCAAGATGCTAGTGGCCTAGTATAAGATCCTCATCAAACATTCACCAACATCACCATTACAACTAATCATCTACTTCTATTCTTACTTTAACAACATGAAATGAAATCCTACTTTAATTTGAGAGATGAGAGGAACCATGCAAATACACCAAAATGATCATGTATATCCACCATGCAAGTCACAACAATGAATAGAGAACAATTTTGATAGTATTTTGGCAACAATTCTCCAACATAACTCCCTTTACAAATGAGTACAAATGGCCTTATATAGAGGCTCAAAATTACAACGAGTGGCCAAGATTAAGAGGCAAAATCAAGGGCCAAGATTAAACCCTACAAACCCTAATTAGGGTTACCATATTTTAACCAATTACACGAGGGCACCAACTTTGTGGGCCAATGAGAAAATTACAATAATCTATCAACCAATGAGAACATAGGACACTTGGCATGATTTGATTGCATGCACATGAAATTGCCACCTCATCAACCTTGTCTTATAAAGTTCATTAATCCTTGAGATGAGATGAAGCCTTGGATACTTGAGCTTGTCCTTAGAAATTTTCTCACCACCACTTGAACTTGCTTGTACTTGATGTCTTGACCTCGAAAGGGTGAGGTCTCCGTGCACTTGGGGTAATCTTGCCTTGACCTTGGTGGCTTGCCTGGATGTGAACCTTGTGCAATTTAAGAGCCTTGCTCTTAGCCACCGCCTTGAAATCAAACTTGACCTCCCTCAACCTTTCAATCACTTTCCTCCTTACTTCAATACTTTGCCATTTTTAACCTTCCTATTTGGATTTGATTTGCATGCATGCATCTTTGTTTCAATAACCTTGGGTTTTGGGTACCTGCCCTCACCATATCTCCTTGATTGTTCCACAATCCACCCATCACTGAGTTCATCAACTGCTTTCATCAATGCCTTTCCTCCTTGGTTAACCCTTGACTGCCTTCAACTGTTCGAACTGCCACAACCTTGCCCTTTTGGCATAAGTACTTGCCTCAACCATAGTGGTGCAATGCATCTCCCCAAGATTAGATTTGGTTCGACTAGCAAAGCATCACTAGTAGTCTTGCACCCGAATTGAAGAAATAGGACCCCATGTAGATTTGCCCCCGATTTTGTACTATTAAAGTTGCAACTCTAAATTCATGCTAGTGATCCTAATCCAATCAATTTTCCTTAACCATTCTCAATCTCTTCAATAAAATAAAACATCCAAGGATCAAACTATGTACCTTTAGTAGAGCCCGGAATTTGACTGAGAAGCACGATGAAGGTGCTGCACTCTGATTTGCAATCTGACCTGGTGAGCCTCAATGCTTTGGTGTAACCAATTCTGCTGTATCATGTCTGCTGCTGGGGTAGACTGAACACTTCCTTGCACAAATCCATACTATTTGATCCTCTTTGCCACAGGTGACTGGCTGTCTCTCAACCTCTCTCTTAATTGAATCATATCAAAGGTACCAATGTTGGTGTCTCCAACGCATTTCAATTTTGAGCGGAAGTTGAAATTGGGTATCATGACTTCCTTGTCTCCTATTTCAACATTAATTCCTTTGGGTCGCTTTCTTACATTAACATCAGCCATCCTAAACACTTATCACTCCCCGCCTTTTCTACGATGAATGTGGAACTACACTATCACTCCAATCTTCGCCTAAGGGTGGAATACTACACTTATCACTCCCCGCCGATACCTTAAGATGGACTACACTTATCACTCCAATCTTCTCCCTAAAATGAAATGCAATAATGCAATCTACACTTATCACTCCCCGCCTTTGCCTTAAGATGGACTACACTTATCACTCCAATCTTCACCTAGGGGTGGAATACTACACTTATCACTCCCCGCCGATACCTTAAGATGGGCTACACTTATCACTCCAAATCTTCGCCTAAGATGAAATGCAATGATGAAATGCAAGCGAGAACTTGAGGGAAAAAAGCCAATCAAGACAATCGAGTAATCTACTTAATATCCAAATACCTAACTCTACTCTTGAAATTAGTTTTCAACACCTAAACTAGAACCAATGAAATGAAAGCAATTAAAGAGAGAGGAAAAGATAGGCCACTCACCAACAAGGGCTAGGAATCCTTTGTCTATGCAATTAGCTGGGCTTGATCTTCAAAATCTTCTATCTCCACAAGAAAATCTCCCCTTCTCCAATTCACTCTCAAAATCTGATTGCTATGAATCTTCTATCAATAAATTCTTCTATTACAAATCTGATTTGCCTCAACTCAAGCTTCTTCTCTTCATCAAACTCTCCAATTTTTGAATTTGTTTTTCAGATCTGCTTTTTCGGACTGCTTTTTCGCTCTGCTTTTTCGGACTGCTTTTTCGCTCTGCTTTTTCGGACTGCTTTTTCGCTCTGCTTTTTCAGACTGCTTTTTCGGACTGCTTTTTCGCTCTGCTTTTTCGGACTACTTTTTCGGACTGCTTTTTCGGACTGCTTTTTCGGACTACTTTTTTGCTCTGCTTTTTCGGACTACTTTTTCGGACTGCTTTTTTGCTCTGCTTTTTCGGACTATTTTTTCGCTCTGCTTTTTCGGACTGCTTTTGCTGCCAAGAGAAAAGGAGAGAAGTGAATGAGATGGTGAAATGAAGTGGGGGAGAGCTCCCCTTATATACCAAATTTTGCCTCCAAAAAAGCAAGGCCGACTTTGTAGGAGGAGGGAAAAACAAAAAATTAAAATTGCCAAATTAAACATGAATTAAATGAAATAAATTGCCCAGCCCCAGGGGATTTTATTTTAATTTAAAATTGGGTCAACCTAGTGCAAAATTATCGGTTTAAATTAGCCAAATCCGAAATTATCATAGGCCCTAAAATTGAAATTTTGAAAAAAGGTCATTTAGGCCTCCAATATAGCTTTAAACCCTCCCCATTGTGGACCCAATAACTTGCCTTGAATTTCACACCTCCTAGGCCTTAAAATACGTTGAATTTAACACACAAAGGGGCCCAATTTAAATTTCTAAATTACAAACACTTAGCCCAAAAAATATGATTTTAATTATTTAATCATGACAACCAAAATTAATTTTTTATTATTTTGCAACCCAAAAATCATTTTGCAATTTAATTTCCATTTGGCAATTTTATCCTTTTTTATTTTTGCAATTTATTATCTCTAATTGGCAACTTTAAATTTATTCTTTAATTTCCATTTTTCTCCACCAACAATTTACAAGATTTTCCCAAAAATATCCAATTTCACAATTAAATTTTGAAAATCTCAAGTTATTCAATTTCATCAATTTTCAAAATTTAATCAAGTCCAAAATTTTGCAAATTTGCCCTGCCAGATATTAAAATAAAATTTTCTCATCGAATTTCATTTGGCTTAAAGACAAAATCGACCATTTAAGAAAATCAACATTTCGCACAAGGTGAAAACAAGCAATACCCCCCCAGGCACTTTAAAAACATCCAAGGTGTAAAATTCTCATTCCAAAACCTCTAGATCGCCCAAAATTCGCTAAGGCACCCAAACTCTTGGATCTAGGAAAAATTGCCAAGGCTTGCTCAAAAAATTGGGGGTCCCCAAATATTTTGGGGCGATGGTGTGAAAACCTCACAACAGGTTGTTTATTGTGTCAAGGTTTCATTTCCCTTTGCAATCATTCAAAATTATACAATACATTTTCATGCCAATTTGAGTAATTTTTTTATAGCAAATTTGTAAATTTTTCCACTCTTCTATGCATGAATTTTAGAGCAATTGGTGAGAAGTTTGATAGAAACTTTTTCAAGACAGATTTTGATGTCTTATGACATGTTTTGTAATCATAAGATGACATTTTTAGGGTGGAGGGTGCAGTTGATGATAAAAATAGCATGGTTGTTCATTGTATTCTTCATGCCCTAATTGTAGATCTATAAAAGGAAATTTATTTTTTATTGTGAAGCATTAGGTATTTTATATTCTTATAAAAATTTCACAAGCTGAGGATGACAACATATGATTGCAACTCAATTTTTTGAGTTTATATATAATGTCTAATGTATATGTAAATATTTTTCTAAAAAAATTAATATAAGACATGTTGGGCCTATAAAATCCACTTGGTTTCTTGAGAATTTGAATTGTTCAGTTAGTTGTTGTTGCCTTAGGTCTACCCCAATGTTCTATTCCTTCATTAACTGGTCGACCCATGAGTTTTATTTTTGAAGTTATGTCTTTCATGTCATCTTGGTCATGATGTTATTGTCCCCTCTTATTTGTTACTAGTCAGACTAGTGGACCCTATGAATTCCTAAGCTTTCTTTTCCTAAGGGCTCCTACTTGTTTTGGCCTTGTATTTCCCCGAGTCTTAGTGGTGACCCCCTTTAAGTCATACATTTATGTGCACATATAAATTGTCAACCAATAAGAATGTGTTTGTGACTTCACTATACTTTGGCCATAGTATATTTTAAGGTTGCAAAGTTTCATAGGGTTAATAGAACTACAAAAATTCTCTAGCACTACTTTGTGGTGGTTTAGGTCACAAGCCTTTACCGGTCACAAAGTAGCAAGCGATTAGCAATAGTTAATGAGATTGTTTGGCACTACTTCATGATGGTTTGGTTTCTTAATCATTGGTGATCATGAAGTAGTTAGATCAAAGTGAGATAGTGTAGGCAGTTACATCAAATAATTGGCATTGTTTTAGGGCTTGTTGAGGATAGAGAATGATTTTCTCACGAAGTAACAAGATAGCGGCACATGTCTTTGGTGTCCCACCTAGAGATATCTACAACTCTCATTTATTTGTGAGGTATGGTGATGTCATCATGGGTCAAGTTACGAAGAAGCTTCATGTTGCCACATGTCCACTTCCATGAGTAAGGTGAGATAAATTGAATAATATGAATTTTAAACAAAATAGGTTGGTTTTTACAACCTCATGACCTATTATGTGGGTCACAATCCTTTTCTTTTGAGTTCGCAAGTGATTGACACATGGATGGAAAGAGAGGAATAATGCTCATTCATGACTATAATGAGATAGCATGTTATCTCCTTGAAATTGTGAAGGATCTTGGCACATGTTTTTAGAGATTAATCTTACTACTTTGAAGTAGATGGAGATGGATCAAATTTAAGCTCGCGACCTAACAATGGAAATTTTAATGTAATATTAAATATTGTTCATGATTTCACTATTGTTGTTGTTGGTTTTTTCTATGGATTATGAAGTCATGACTTGTCGACAAGTGTTCTACCAACTAAGGGGTGATGTGTCCTTTATTTTCGGTTGTGGTAGTTTTATATGGAATAATTTGAGAATATTTAAGAAAATGGATTATTTGCTTGTGGTGTCACATAAGTACAACACAAAGATGTTGTAATGTACTCTAATTCAGTAGTATATGATGTTACAAAATCATGATTTTTCTTGACCAAGAAACCAAATGAGAGCCAAGGAAATAAGCTTCACCACTAGTACTCCATCAATTATCAAGAAATTTGGCCCAATTAGCATCAGTATAGGCTATCAAAGAAAAATGTGAACCCTTTGGATACCATAATCCAAAATCTTATGTATCTTTCATATATCTAAAGATTCTCTTTATTGACATTACATGTGACTCTTTTGGTTGTTGTTGAAATATGGTTACTAAGCCTACGACACATGTAGCACCTTCACAATTTTGAAAGAAAATTTTATATGTGATGTCATAGGAAACATACCTCTTCCTTGGATCGACAAGGGTGTTAATCAATAGGGCTCACTGATCTTTGTCAATGTCAGCCATCTCATGCACATCTTTATATTTTACTAACCTCTTTCCTGCAAGAGCTCTAACAATGCACAACCCAATGGTCTCCTTAATTACCTCCTTCGCCACTGCATAGGATTTGTCCAACAACAAAATTGTGTCTTTGAACCAACTCAATAAAAACATGATTGAATCCTTCTCTACAAACTAAGAAAATTCTCCACAAATTTTCATACCCAAAGTATGAACCTTTTGCAACTCTTTAGTAGATAATTCTACTTTTATTTTCCTGATATTCCCATGATCAAAGTCTTCTAATTCTACTCCTTTCAATATTTTTGATACATCGACACCAAATTCACGAACAACCAATCTTAATTCCATCTTTGCACTTGATCAATTTTACCAAACCCTCACAAGCTCTACAAAAATTCTCAATTTCTTCTTTGCAACAAGGAAAATTATTTTGAAAATTAACCTTTTTTAATATTAACTCCTTGGGTAGGTGCACCAAGATGGTGGACAGTTTAGTGGCCACTATTGGAGTTGATGAGTAAACAACCCACAGCTCCCAAGAACATTTTCACACAAACACCTATCATAGAAAGAGAGAAGAAAACAACTATGGAGACCAGAATGCATGGATCCATATGATAGGAGAAATCCTTGATGTGCAAAACAAAAGTTGCAATTCAATAATGAATCTGTTATCCACATTGTTACAAAGTTATCAAAGTTATGAAAACACGAGGAGATCAATCCTGATAAAAGGAGATCTGAAACCCTAAAAAGGAAAAACCTTAGGTTGCACAATAATAATTAATAAAGTAATTAACTATTATCTGCCTAAAGTTTAACTTAAGTCAAAAGAGATAGTAAGTGACTTAGTAATTAAATCAAACATGATGATTTAATTAATTAGTAAACACTTTATTACTCTAACACCCCCCCTTAAGATGAACTTTGGGAGAAGCTAAAAACCTAGAAAGACCAAATGACCAAGACTAGTCTAAAGGACTAAAGAAGCCTCCAAAACTAGGAATGTTCTAGAAAATAGGAACAAGGATGAACATGTAGAACATCACTAAGCATGAAGCTGCAAATGTTGTCAAGAAGTAACTGTTGAACAAAAGGTCCTCCACTAAAATATGATGAGGTAGAGAAGACTATAATCTGCATGAGTGCCTTCAAATGACACTACTCGAATCAGGAGGCAAACAAAGGCAAACACCTCAACTCGAAGATACAAATGACATAAACACCAAAAGTTTGAAGAGCTAATCAATCAAAGCTAGAAGACTGCGTCCAAAAATAGGAACAAAAGAGTGTCTATATAGTAAATGATCCATCTTACCGGAATGCATAGGTACCCAACTATAGACATGAAAAATTGGCCAAAGGCATCAAATCATCAAAATAGCATGAAAAACCAATAAATGGAACAAAGGCAATTCAAATCAAAGGAAAATTCAATTAAATGATTAAATAAAGCTTGAAAAGGGGAAAAACACTAAGAAATTGATTAAATTCAATTATGACATAGTTGTTGAAAGCAAAAATCAAAATGAACCTCTTACCCTTCATGGCTAAATTTAATTACTTTAATTAATTAATAAATACTAATTTCCCTCAACAAAGCAAAAAGGAGACAAAATGGACACAAATCACTCACTTTTGTTGAAATGGTCCAGCCTTTTGAAACCATTTAAATGATTGTCCCCTCCTTGTCCCCCGATTTATGGACAAAGCAAAGACAATTGACCTTACCCAAGCATAACCATGGTTATCTCACTCTACCCCCTACCCTTGGGAAAATCCTATATATTGAAGGCATTTAGAAGCATAGATCATCCACTCCATATCTTTGAATTGTAGCAAAGCTCTGTCAATTTGCATCCACATCACTCACTTATCATTTGTCATTGCTAATTAGCTTAAATTGCATTGATCATAGTAGATTGTTCATCAAATAGAGCTAGAATTTGATAGAATAGATCTAAATTTGCATATCATATAGCTTAATTCTCATTTTTAGAGTGTCACTAGTGAGGATCATAGCTGAGAGCCTCATTTACCACTTTATTTTATAGATTCATGAGATATTTAGATTAATTGTGCATTATTTAGATTAGTTTGCTTTGAATAGTGTAATTGTCTTTTAAATCTTGTTATTTCATGAAGGTGTAAATCACTCACACACACAAATGGCACCCACCATGGGAAAAAAGAAAAAAATGAAAAATACAAAAAAAGAAAAAAATGAAAAATACAAAAAAAATAAAATGAAAAAGAAAAAAGTGCCTTGGTGAAAACCTAGCAATAGGCACCTCGGTAGCAAAAAAAAAAAAGGAAAAAAGAAAAACAAAAAAAAAACACCCAAAGGTGAAAACTTGGCAACAAGCACTTTTGGTTTCCTTAAGTCATTTCTTTCCTAGTCACATGTGTACATAATGCATCTCATCATCCCATTTGTCCAAACCTTCATTGCATCCGTCATTTGTACATAGTCATAATAACATTTTTAGGATCATCCTTTGCATTGCCCAAAAGTTGTCAAAACTGATACATCAAACACTTGGGGGCAGCATAAAATAGATCGGAAAGTGGGTACCTCAAAAAGGATTCAAACGAGCAACATTTAGTCACAAGCAGAAAGGGATCAACATTTTTAGAAGAGAGATCAGATTTTTGTAAACCTTTGATTGATATCATTGTTTACTAACCAAGAAGTTGACTACCACAACAAATCCTTGAGCCTAAATTGACTTATTATTCAGGATTAAAAATCAAACATCATTTCATGATCAAAACACTTGGAAATATTATTTGAAGATCAGAAAACAATGCAAAACACCTAGATAGATTCTTTTGAAAAGTTGGTTAAAAATCTGTTTACTTACATTAATTCAATTTGTATCAAGTCTTTTTAGCTAATCAATGATGTTTCAACTAGATTGGCAATGATGGAGACATGATATTTTTCTTGACTATGAAGTGAATGTTTGGAGGAAGATTCATTGCCTTATGAGAATTCATCTAAAGACATGGTCATCAAAGAACCATCGAGGATTATCTTATAAAACAACGAGTTAACTTTTGTTTGTTTACGCAACCGAATACCTTGGAAATTTAGATTCTTCATATCTAAATGCCAAAATCCACTTGCAACATAGAATCTGACAAAATCGGTATTCGTACTCTCATGATTGTTTGTAATCAGTAATAGTCGTATCGACGAGACCGATGGGAAAGCAAAATGGAGGTTACCATATGAGCAATAAAAAGTGATATTCATATCATCATGTCAGTGGGCAGTGGTGATTGTATCGACTTTCCGGTCCCAAGTGCTCAATGATGAAAATTTATCCTCAAGGCATTTATTTGCTAAAAGCTAGTGACACTTAGCTGCATTGCATTGCATTATCATGAAAGGTTAATTGCATTATCATGTTAGATTAATTGCATATGCTGATTACTTGTAGTATTTTTCCAAGGGAAAAGGGGGGTCATTCAATTAAAATCTTGATCAATCATAAAATGGGTCATTCAATCAAGAATCAAGGAAAGTCCATAAATCATAAGTGTCCATAATATCAAAGATCCATGAACTTTGTCTAATCAAAGATACAATGTCATCAAAGTCCTGATCAATAACTGAAATATCATGATACAATATCAACAAACTGAAAGAGCTCCAGAATCAATCATCTCAATAACCTACACTCTAGCTGGGTCAACTCATGACTTAAGTCTAAATATCCAAGAAAGCTAAGGTTTGTATATATATATCATTTATGGAAATGTGCCTGTTTCACAAATCAAGGGAATCATATCAGTATTCTATATCAGTGAGTCATCTTACGTCAATCAATCCTATCAAAGTATCAAGAAATCACACCCAGTACCATTTGTTCATGTCTCTATGTCCTGAGAACGAAGCAGTAGTATCAAATCATATCAGTTTTCACATTGATTGATTTATCCTATCAAGATCCCATATCGGTTTTCACACTGATCAAGATCAATCCTATCAACTGTATCAGTTTTCACACTGATCAGTTAACCCATATCAGTTTTACTATCCTATCAGATTGACAAATCACATTCATTGGTACCATTATCCTGTTATTATAATCACTTGTTTTGCTTAACTACAATAGACCTATCTATCTTGGATATGCAAATTGCAAGTCATGGCATATCATCAATATTTTTCAGAAATAAAAACATATTGGACCAATCAATCAAAATCTTTCAAATCAAGGAATCAATATGTTTTATTTCTGAGGGGGCATCAGAGTATCAAATTGGCATCACATCAAAAATATTTATCAATGGGGCATATCATATCAGGTTATTAGATCAGTTTATCATATCATATCAGGCAGCATATCACTATCAGAGACAGTATCATATCATCGTACCAACTATCATATCATATCAAGGAATCACAGAACCAGAACAAAATCAGATCATCATACCAAGGGAATCTTTGAATCGATGTTCTTCGCACATCGACTCAAAGAGGGGCATTTGTAGACACGAAAAATTGGCCAAAGGCATCAAATCATCAAAATAGCATGAAAAACCAATAAATGGAACAAAGGCAATTCAAATCAAAGGAAAATTTAATTAAATGATTAAATAAAGCTTGAAAAGGGGAAAAACACTAAGAAATTGATTAAATTCAATTTATGACATAGTTGTTGAAAGCAAAAATCAAAATGAACCTCTTACCCTTCATGACTAAATTTAATTACTTTAATTAATTAATAAATACTAATTTCCCTCAACAAAGCAAAAAGGAGACAAAATGGACACAAATCACTCACTTTTGTTGAAATGGTCCAGCCTTTTGAAACCATTTAAATGATTGTCCCCTCCTTGTCCCCCCATTTATGGACAAAGCAAAGACAATTGACCTTACCCAAGCATAACCATGGTTATCTCACTCTACCCCCTACCCTTGGGAAAATCCTATATATTGAAGGCATTTAGAAGCATAGATCATCCACTCCATATCTTTGAATTGCAGCAAAGCTCTGTCAATTTGCATCCACATCACTCACTTATCATTTGTCATTGCTAATTAGCTTAAATTGCATTGATCATAGTAGATTGTTCATCAAATAGAGCTAGAATTTGATAGAATAGATCTAAATTTGCATATCATATAGCTTAATTCTCATCTTTAGAGTGTCACTAGTGAGGATCATAGCTGAGAGCCTCATTTACCACTTTATTTTAGAGATCCATGAGATATTTAGATTAATTGTGCATTATTTAGATTAGTTTGCTTTGAATAGTGTAATTGTCTTTTAAATCTTGTTATTTCATGAAGGTGTAAATCACTCACACACACAACAACCACTGCATCCACTTATTACATAGAATCAAATACTGAATAAATAGCTCATAATATCAAACCAAGGAATTAGTAGAACCAACAGTAGAAACCCCCCATAATGCTGACAAGGGAGTAATCAAAGGTACACTAAAAAGATCATCCAATATGAACTATATGATGAAGAAGAATCCGAAACATCAAAGGTGAAGAGAGAGTACAAACACATATAGAGATACCTAAGGCTAATCATTGAAAGAAAACTCACATGATAAAAGTAGATAGAAAATGGAAAACATCAAACCCCCTGGCACTTTACAATGGAGTGCAAGTACATAGAGCATGAACATGTGCAAGATCCCATGTATGCAATAGAATGACACTTTATCTCAATGAGTGTGCATAAAAGAATGCTACAAAAGTGAAGTATAAACTACTCAAAGGAGAGTGAAAGCTTCTAAAACAAAATAAAAATGAAAGATGAGCCATCCCTCAAAGGGAAGAGATCCCAGAACCTGAAACATCCAAGATATCCCCTAGATTGAAAAAATGCAAGAATTTGAATAAAATGTACCTAGATAATAATCTAGAAAAATGACTAATAGTAATGGAAAGCTCTCTGAACAAGATTCCCAATGATATATCATTTTCCCAAAACGGAGTCCGAATGCGCAAGATAGAGCTCCCGAAGTGAAAAACTGAACATTTGGCTTTGACAGTAAAAAAAATATAATAATAAAAAAATCAAAAATTCAAACCTCCATATCTGGATAGGGCTCCAAACCATATTTCTGATGCTATTTCATTTTCCTAATTTTGACACTGTATGCTCAAGTTATGAGCAAAAAAATCGCAGGTATGTTGATGGGCCCAAAAATTGGTGTCTAGGGTGTTGATGCATGCTAACGTTAGCAAAGGACGGGCTTAAATTTGACAGTGAAATGGTCGTCATCGCCAAAAAACACTTGGGGGATTAAAAAAATTGGGCCTCTGGTTGCCATATGACCAAGGGCTAAGGCTTTATCTTCTAGGGGCTTAAATTTGACGGTCAAATAGCCATCGCTGCCCAAAAAAAAATTATAAAAAATTGCATGCACACCTCGAGATGTATACCAGGGTAGGATGACTTTTACCTTAATTTTTGTGTTAGGACGTTCAATTTTTGCCTCAACTTGTGTGCCAAGGTGGTATAATTTGTGCCTCAATTTGTGAGTTAGAGTAGTAAAATTTTTGCCTCGATTTGCATAATAGGTCGTACAGCTTGGCATGCAAAAAAAATTGATTGAGAATGCGATGGCGTCTAAATTGGGTGTGCCTTATATGGATCTAGGGGTTTTTGGTCGCTGTGAGCTTAGTAGTGAGGTTTGTTTGAGCCAAAAATGCTTTGAAATACTAGTGACCACCTTGGGATCTATGCCAGGGCTAGTTGTAAAAATTTTTGCCACAGATTCCAACTTTGTCCAAATTGGACAAATTTTATATGGATCTAGGGGTTCTTGGATGCTATGAACACAACCATGAGGTTCGTTTGAAGCCAAAATGACTAGAAAGAGAGGCCCTTGAATTCAATAGAAAACCCTCTGAAATGCATATCTAAGGAACACGACCGAATCTCTCAAGAAGAGGACAGGGGAAAATAGATATGAAGCTCTAATACCATAATCGAGTTGATGAGTAAAAAACCTAAAACTCCCAATAAAACCTTCATCCAAAGACTTGTCACAGAAAGAGAGAAGCAAACAACTATAGAAACCTAAATACATGGATCCACAAGAGAGGAGAAATCCTTGATGTGCAAAACAAAAGTTACAATTCAATAATGAATCTATTATCCATGTTGTTACAAAGTTATCAAAGTTATAAAAACAAGAGGAGATTAATGCTTATAAAAGGAGATCTAAAACCCTAAAAAAGGAAAACCCTAGGTTGCACAATAATAATAATTAATAAGGCAATTAATTATTATCTGCCTAAAGTTTAGCTTATGTCAAAAGAGATAGGAAGTGACTTAGTAATTGAATCAAACATGATTTAATTAGTCAGTAAACACTTTATTACTCTAATAGCCACATCCAAAAAAAATGAAATTTTTCATAACCCGTGCGGATTATACAAAATTCCAAATTGTGCTAGGCTTGGTTTTACCAAGCCTAGCCAAAAATAATTTAAAAATCCAATAGAACCTCAAAACCTGTACCGGTTTTGAGGAACATTATATTCCCCAAAACCCATGGCTTTGGACCATTTCCAATGCCATACAAAAAGGAAAAACCAATTGAGGAAGCCATTTTTTTATCATAACCCGAGCGCGTTTTGGTTCCATTTGCATTTTTTATCAATTTGCAACAATAGCACCGCATTGGAAAGGTAAGATTTTAGTGTTTCGATTATTTTTGTTTATATTTTATTTGAAGTAGGGTTTTTTAATTGATTTATGTTTTTTTTAAAAATTTTGATGTCAGATTCTACAAAGAATTCCCCAAAATGAAAAAGAAAACAAAGACCTCATGCAGAAACAACAAAAGAAAACATTGAACATGAGAAACAATCACAACCACAAAATCTTCCTCCACAACCACAAAATCCTCCTCAACCTCAAAATACTTCTCCTCAATAGCCACTACCAACTATAAACCCTCCACATCCTCCATTAGATCGTGTAGATGCCACACAAGATGATCTCATAAAAGGGTAAGTGCACAAAGACGGGGGACCAAAAAGGGGGTATAAGATGCCACTTTTTTCCTGAAATCAACAAACTCTGAACTTCAACAAGA